>JAZGTH010000010.1:3272500-3832500 GCA_036877525.1 Chromobotia macracanthus
GTGAGACAAAGTGTCGATCAACATCACATTACATTACATTACATTAGATCAGATTACATTAGATCAGATTACATTACATTACATTACATTAGATCAGATTACATTACATTACATTACATTAGATCAGATTACATTAGATCAGAATTACATTACATTAGATTACATTACATTAGATCAGATTACATTACATTACATTAGATTAGATCAGATTACATTACATTACATTAGATCAGATTACATTACATTACATTAGATCAGATTACATTACATTACATTACATTAGATCACATTACATTACATTAGATGATTAGATTACATTACATTAGATTACATTACATTACATTACATTAGATTAGATTAGATGATTAGATTACATTACATTACATTACATTAGATCAGATTACATTACATTAGATTATATTAGATCAGATTACATTACATTACATTAGATCAGATTACATTACATTAGATTACATTACATTACATCAGATTACATTACATTACATTACATTAGATTACATTACATTACATTAGATTACATTAGATTCATTAGATTACATTAGATTAGATTACATTACATTACATTACATCACATTACATTAGATCAGATTACATTACATCAGATTACATTACATTACATTAGATTACATTACATTAGATTAGATCAGATTACATTACATTAGATTACATTAGATCAGATTACATTACATTAGATTACATTACATTAGATTACATTACATTAGATTACATTACATTACATTAGATTACATTAGATTACATTACATTAGATTAGATGATTAGATTCAACTTTATTGTCATTATGCAGAATACAAGTACAGAGCTAATGAAATGCAGTCAATTTTGCTTTCTTATTCAGCACCTCTAACTCTCATCATTGTGTTCGCAACCCTGGGATCAGGTTTCCATGCAGATAATACACTGTATTGCTTCACCCTGTCTGAATAAAGAAACTCTAACAGCCTGTTGTGGATATCTCTCAATGGTTGTTTCATGCAGAATACAGCAGCACAGATTCTAACATGGAAAGATTTACAGATTATCTCAGTTGTTTGTAAAGACTGCAAGGTCCAGCTAATAAGGTTTTAAGTATATGCATTCCCTGGGAATCAGAGCCATGACCTTGGTGGTGCTAGCATCATGTTAAGCATCTTAAACTATTTATATATTGTTTCTAATCAGAACTACAATGAAATGGGATTCATTTGAGCCCTGAGGACTGTTCCACCGGTGACCGCTAGAGGGCAGCAGGGAGACAGCAGTGGCATTGGGACGTGTAAATGCACCCAGAGATTTCCGAGGCTCTTGTTTATGAATGTTTAATAGGTTTCTTCCCTGTGTATTAATAATTCCGTTAATTAAATCTTATTCTTCATGCCCTGCTGCTGTGTTTTCTTTTACATATGTATTCTAATTATTTGTCATGTTAGCTAATTAAATTCATCTGGAAATAAATTGTGTGATGTATTTTAGGATTTTGAATTCATTTCTTATATATGAATCTGTGAATTAACTATACTTTCCTGCTCTTTTTCCTTGTTGCACAGAGCTGTGAGGCGGTGGAAAGCGTGTGTGGTTTCCAGCTGTGTGTGTTTGTTTTTGTGCATCTGTGCGCTGCCCTTGAACTGACTGAACCGACGCCATGTTGTGGACACTCGTACTGGCTTTGATCCTGCTGCTGTTGCTTCAAGCTCAGCTGCTTGTCTGTCTGCATGAACTCCGAGCTTCTCTGACCTCTGTGACATCAGCCACCCCTCCTGGAACGTCCAGCGGCACTGCTCGGCAACGTCTGCCAGGAGCCATCATCATTGGAGTGCGCAAGGGAGGCACCAGGGCCCTTCTGGAGATGCTCAACCTCCACCCAGATGTGGAAGTAGCCAAGACTGAGATCCACTACTTCAACTTGGATGAAAACTTCAGGAAAGGTTTAGATTGGTACCGTGCCCAGATGCCCCTCACCCTCCCCGGGCAGCTGACGGTGGAAAAGACCCCTGGCTACTTTACAGCCCCGCCGGCCCCAAGAAGGATATGGGCCACAAATCCAGCCGTGAAGCTGCTGTTGATTGTTCGTGACCCGGCGGAGAGACTTGTGTCAGACTATACGCAAGTTCTGCACAACAGACTACAGCAGAATAAGCCATACCAGCCACTGGAGGATCTGTTACTTTCACAAGGACACATCAACCCCAACTACAAGGCCCTCCAGCGGAGTTTCTACTACCAGCACCTGGCCAGATGGCTGGAGCTTTTTCCCAGGGAGCAAATCCACATTGTGGATGGAGAGGCTCTGATCCAGAATCCTTTCCCAGAGCTGCAGAAGGCTGAGAAATTTTTGGAACTTCCACCTCGGATAAAGCCAGATAATTTTTATTTCAATGTCACAAAGGGGTTTTATTGTATGCTGTCTGCTGGACATGACAAGTGCCTGGATGAGTCGAAGGGAAGGCCACACGCGCCACTCAGCAACGACGCATTTCAGAAGCTCTGTCGCTACCTGAGAGTTCCCAATCAAATATTTTTCAGAATGGTGGGGCAGAGGTTTAACTGGTGCTAAAGCCTGTCAAAACATGACTGGCAGTTTTCAAAGAGATCCAGAATGGGATTAAGACAACAATTGGCCACCCAGTTTTGTGAATATATATATTCCTAATTTCAGCCATTCATAAATCTGGTTCAAAATGACTGGATAACCAGTTTGCCTGAAGGCTAAACATAGGCTACAACAAAGTTCAAGATCACCAACAAAAACTCTGGACACTAATTTATCTACAGTTTGTCTTCTATGGACAATAAAATACATCTGAACCTCATTTCAAGGGTCTGACCCATCAGTTCAATAAAAGACTTTCACTTGGGATTTATAGATTACTGTGATATTGAGGTTAGAAACAATGACAAGTTTCCATTCAGCAAAGAAACTGAACTTAATTCAAGTGGTGGGAAAATGTGGATGAATGTGGCAGTATGTGGATAGACATGAAAGCTCTGCATATTACCAGGAAAAATAAAAAGCTCATTTTCCAGTGCGTAACAAAGTGGTGCTTGGAAACATTTAACAAAAATACTGCTTTGTCAACTGTAATTATTGTAGTTAATCATTTAATTCTCATGTTTAATATACTAATTTGTACTTAAATATTTTATTTTCATTTTTGAATAGAAATGTCTATTTTTTAAATGACTTGGTTCTTTAATGAGATATTTCATAACGTCATAAGTTAATGCACTACAAAATTCTGTTTTCTATTCAATAAATATATGTACATAAAACATCTCACTTTTCATCGTTTCAAACACACTGACATTTCAGAATTTATACACCATAACTACTACAAATTGTCTCATGACAATATATGTGCCTATATGTGGGTACAGTATACAGATATCCCAGCTAACAGGGAATGTTCTCAGAACACTGGCTAATGTTCTCTAAATGTTCTCTCAACATCTCAAAACATTGTACCTTAGTAGGACTTATTTAAAGTGATATATTATAAATCAAAAACATTATTTTCAAGTCGTTTTAAAAACATTACAGAAAGGTTATAAAAGGTTGAGCAACGTTCTTTTAAACAAATAGTAGCATTAAAATAATGTTTCAAAAACAGACGTTACTACACGTTAAACGTTACTATACCTAAAATAACATTTTAATGTTTTTGTTACTTAACCAAAGACTGCACAAGGTAATGCAGACATCCTGGCTAACAACTTAAGGTTGTAAGAACGTTTCCGTAACTTTGCATTATTTCCTTAGAGAGGGAGAATAAAAAAACAGATGAAGTGCAGCAAATGTTAGTGCACATTGTGCTTGTTTATTAAGTATGTAACTCACCAGTAGGCCTCTGTCTTCTGTCACCAAGCTCCATGCTCTATTAAAGAGAAAACATATTGGGAAAGATTTACACACAACTTTAATATATCAGATATAGATGACATGTAACACATATAAGTACGTCTTAAGAAATGACAGCCATTCTTCACCCTTTGAGTCTAGGCAGGTAAACAGGCAGGTAAGACTGAAGTAGATGTTGTTTACATGCATGTCCGATAGAGGGCAGTGTTTCATATGTTATTGATCATTTAAATATTAAGTATAACAGCAGCACCTAGAAAGTTATTAAATGACATTCAAAGCAAAGGCAAACGAAGCAGTTTTCCGGCTGTTTTACACCCGAAAAGCGAATAATGTACATGAATAATGAATTACAATTACATCCGATAATAAATAAGCGCCGTGTGTCGTCTGAGAGTCTTCTCAAGCGCGGCCACTAGATGTCGCGCTCCGCGCATCCGCCGTGCGCATGCGCAGTCGCCTTCGTTCCCGTCCCAATAACAATCACCGTAAACGGACAGCGATCCGCGACGACTGCGAGTTTATCGTGTTTCGGTGTTTGTCGTTCACAAACGGAGGCGGTCATGACAGAATTACGACACCGAGGAGCCACGGAAAAAGATCTGCAGCACCAGCACTCGGAGGATAAGGTAATAAACGCGAAACGAGAGATGTTGTTACGGCTATCATGCTAGCTACAGGCTGTCCTGTCATGTGTGGAGAACATCTGCTGTGCTGAAATCACAGTTAGATCCTGGTTTCTGTGCTGAAATCACAGTTAGATCCTGGTTTCTGTGTTAACATCACAGTTAGATCCTGGTTTCTGTGTTAACATCACAGTTAGATCCTGGTTTCTGTGCTAACATCACAGTTAGATCCTGGTTTCTGTGTTAACATCACAGTTAGATCCTGGTTTCTGTGCTAACATCACAGTTAGATCCTGGTTTCTGTGCTGAAATCACAGTTAGATCCTGGTTTCTGTGTTAACATCACAGTTAGATCCTGGTTTCTGTGTTAACATCACTAACATCACAGTTAGATCCTGGTTTCTGTGTTAACATCACAGTTAGATCCTGGTTTCTGTGTTAACATCACAGTTAGATCCTGGTTTCTGTGTTAACATCACAGTTAGATCCTGGTTTCTGTGCTGAAATCACAGTTAGATCCTGGTTTCTGTGTTAACATCACAGTTAGATCCTGGTTTCTGTGCTGAAATCACAGTTAGATCCTGGTTTCTGTGTTAACATCACAGTTAGATCCTGGTTTCTGTGCTGAAATCACAGTTAGATCCTGGTTTCTGTGCTAACATCACAGTTAGATCCTGGTTTCTGTGCTGAAATCACAGTTAGATCCTGGTTTCTGTGCTGAAATCACAGTTAGATCCTGGTTTCTGTGCTGAAATCACAGTTAGATCCTGGTTTCTGTGTTAACATCACAGTTAGATCCTGGTTTCTGTGCTGAAATCACAGTTAGATCCTGGTTTCTGTGCTGAAATCACAGTTAGATCCTGGTTTCTGTGTTAACATCACAGTTAGATCCTGGTTTCTGTGTTAACATCACAGTTAGATCCTGGTTTCTGTGTTAACATCACAGTTAGATCCTGGTTTCTGTGTTAACATCACAGTTAGATCCTGGTTTCTGTGCTAACATCACAGTTAGATCCTGGTTTCTGTGTTAACATCACAGTTAGATCCTGGTTTCTGTGCTAACATCACAGTTAGATCCTGGTTTCTGTGCTGAAATCACAGTTAGATCCTGGTTTCTGTGTTAACATCACAGTTAGATCCTGGTTTCTGTGTTAACATCACAGTTAGATCCTGGTTTCTGTGTTAACATCACAGTTAGATCCTGGTTTCTGTGTTAACATCACAGTTAGATCCTGGTTTCTGTGTTAACATCACAGTTAGATCCTGGTTTCTGTGCTGAAATCACAGTTAGATCCTGGTTTCTGTGTTAACATCACAGTTAGATCCTGGTTTCTGTGCTGAAATCACAGTTAGATCCTGGTTTCTGTGTTAACATCACAGTTAGATCCTGGTTTCTGTGCTGAAATCACAGTTAGATCCTGGTTTCTGTGCTAACATCACAGTTAGATCCTGGTTTCTGTGCTGAAATCACAGTTAGATCCTGGTTTCTGTGCTGAAATCACAGTTAGATCCTGGTTTCTGTGCTGAAATCACAGTTAGATCCTGGTTTCTGTGTTAACATCACAGTTAGATCCTGGTTTCTGTGCTGAAATCACAGTTAGATCCTGGTTTCTGTGCTGAAATCACAGTTAGATCCTGGTTTCTGTGTTAACATCACAGTTAGATCCTGGTTTCTGTGTTAACATCACAGTTAGATCCTGGTTTCTGTGTTAACATCACAGTTAGATCCTGGTTTCTGTGCTGAAATCACAGTTAGATGCTGGTTTCTGTGTTAACATCACAGTTAGATCCTGGTTTCTGTGTTGAAATCACAGTTAGATCCTGGTTTCTGTGTTAACATCACAGTTAGATCCTGGTTTCTGTGTTGAAATCACAGTTAGATCCTGGTTTCTGTGTTAACATCACAGTTAGATCCTGGTTTCTGTGTTAACATCACAGTTAGATCCTGGTTTCTGTGTTAACATCACAGTTAGATCCTGGTTTCTGTGTTAACATCACAGTTAGATCCTGGTTTCTGTGTTAACATCACAGTTAGATCCTGGTTTCTGTGTTAACATCACAGTTAGATCCTGGTTTCTGTGCTGAAATCACAGTTAGATCCTGGTTTCTGTGCTGAAATCACAGTTAGATCCTGGTTTCTGTGTTAACATCACAGTTAGATCCTGGTTTCTGTGTTAACATCACAGTTAGATCCTGGTGTATGTGCTAAAATCGCAGTTAGATCCTGGTTTATGTGCTAAAATCGCAGTTAGATCCTGGTTTATGTGCTAAAATCGCAGTTAGATCCTGGTTTCTGTGTTAACATCGCAGTTAGATCCTGGTTTCTGTGCTGAAATCACAGTTAGATCCTGGTTTCTGTGTTAACATCACAGTTAGATCCTGGTTTCTGTGTTAACATCACAGTTAGATCCTCATCTTAAATGCTTTGGTTTGATGAATGATTGTGATCTGTACTTGTGCAGCTTCTGTGATGTACCAGATCGGAGCTCATGGAGAAGCTAAGCTTCAGAAATTTGCTGGTCACCCATGTATGTACTGAAGGTTTCCTGCCTGTCCAAAACCAAACAAAACGCACTTATCAGGACCCCAGTGCGTTTCCTGCAGTTGCTATGTGCCTAAAATTAATTTCAGCAGCGTGAACAATTATTAAACTCACAGCAGGGTTTAATGCGGTCTGGATGTGGATGGGCTCTCAGGAGAGTGAGTGCATGGTCTGATCTTCATACTGGGTGGACATGGAGGTTGAGATTGTAAAGAATGGAGGTGGATTTAGCAAATGGGTGAGTCAACATTTAGGTGTGACTGCATGTGTTCAGACTCTTCCTTACTGTGAGATCACAGCGTATACCAACATGACACCTTTAAATAACTGTGAATACTGTAAGAACTACTACTGTGGGATCCTGTGGTCACTGGATGGTGCAGTTGACCGTAGAGCTTGTTGTTGTATTTTATGTCATGTTTACTCTTAGGACGAATTTCACTCAAAAGAAGAAGGAAGAAGTACAGCGTCTACTATCTTTAGGCTTTGAAACGTCACACCCCATGCTGGAGTGTCGAAGGAAAGAGTCGAGCATATATAATTATAACTGTGCTTGCTGGTTTAGTGGCAAGGTCACCATGAAGCCAAAGAGAAACATACGAAGCACAGAGACTATTTATAATTCTCGAAGTCATTTATAATTACGTAAATTAAAACACGTTTTTATCATCTTTTACTGGTCCATGCAACCATGTTATATTTTAAGCATGTGGTGTTCTGGCCAGGCTTTTTAAAATAAATTATGTATGATGGGCACACTCACATGCATCAAACCACATTGCTGAAGTTTAGGCACAATTAATTCATTTGCACTATTAATTCATTTGTTTGGTAACTAGCCATGTCATAAGAAGGATAATGTGCAGTCAGGACCCCAATACAGAGTATTAGTTGCTTGTATATGTGGTTCTGTGAGAGAATGTTAAAGGGGTAGTTACGCATAAAGGAAAACTCTCCCATCATTTACTCACCCTGATGTGATGTTAAACCTGTACGACTTTTCGTTTCGGAGAAATGCAAAATAAGATAACAACAGTGGCACCCATTGACTTCCACTGTATGGACACAGATCCACTGAGACATACAGTCATACAGGTCTGGAATGACATGAGAGTGAGTAAATGATGAAAAAAGTCATTTGTGGGTGAACTATCACTTTAAGAATTCATTCAGAATGACGTGAGAGCGGTCTGTTGAGTTTATGAGATTAAATTAAGTATGTCATTTTAATGGCAAAGAGAAGCACACAGTGTCTGTTGAATTTATTATAAAATGGGTTATATATATTGTATAAGGAAGTTTGACTGCACCTTTATTTGCAGTATTCAAACTGTAGAAATATTGTGGTTCCTCTGGGTGTGCTTTGCTCAGACATCGAATAACGTCAATAGTAGATTGTGGAGTTGAGACACAAACGGTCCGAGTCTGGCAGGAAAACTGAAAATGTCTCTCCTTTCTCAGGAAGAGCGGGATGTCCTCGGTTCCTGATAAGCTATTTGCGGTTGCTGGGACAATTGAGAGACGGGGGAGGAGGAGGAGGAGGAGGAGGTGGGCGGACAAGAGGGAGGGTATTTTTAACTCTGACATCTTGAATATCAGGATGTAGTCCGTCTCCATGGCAACCCTGAATCTTTCCCTAGATTTTGCCTTCGCTTCGGAGGGAGCGAGACGTGTGTTTGCTTGAGGGTGCTCTCTGTGAGCAGGTCTAAATTAATGTCACACCCAGAGAGAAAGGGTTTCTGGAACAGTCCGACCGCTGCGACCCCATCTGATGATGCAGCCGGTTGCTCTGGTGATGGAGATAGGTCATTAGTTTTTGCTCAACAGGCTGCCGTGTGACATGCAGGTCTGTTAGATACACATGCTGCCTTTTATAGACAGGCTCAATGTTTGCCATTATTTCATCTCTGTAAATAACGTCTGCGGTGGTCGTGTTTTTTTTAGTGGCTGTTCACACAGAACACATTCTTGGGTTCAAAACGGAGAGACGCGGCACGAAGGAACAGATTGCAGGGATCTCGAGACACATGTCTTGTTTGTACTTCATGCAGCATTATAGAAACACAGGGCTCATGCCATCCATCTAGCATATGTTTACATAGACAAACAAGCCATAGAGCACAGGAATGTACTCAGTGTGAACAGCCTCTTTGCTAAGAAGCAAATATTGGGTGATTTCACGTGTTTTGTGTTTGTTTGCCTAGCTAACCGTCAACCTAACATTTTCATCAAATAACAAGAAACGTTAAAATGTTCTATGTTGTAGGGACATTCAAAGCGTCCATTTTTTTAGATGTTGTATGAACATTATTCTTTGGTTATAAAAATGTTATTCAAACATATTTTAATGCTGTAACAAACGTTCCACTAACAACATTACTAACAACTTTACAAAGTTTAACTAATGTTGCTGCAAGAATGTTTTTTGATAACTTTGAGAGAACTTTTACAACAATCTGAAAACGTTCCCTGTTAGCTGGGTCATCTCTCTCTCTCTCTCTCTCTCTCTCTCTCTCTCTCTCTCTCTCTCTCTCTCTCTCTCTCTCTCTCTCTCTCTTTTTTTTAGGGTTCTGAGACGGAGGGCAGGTCTGAGAGAGATGGAGCCTCAGACAGTGAGACTAAATTAGACTCTGGGGTTTCTGAGGTTCCTACCCCTCCTGATGACACGCCAGAGGTTCTCAACAAAGCCCTGTCAGGCCTCTCCTCTCGGTAAGAGCAACTTCCCTTTACAAACAAAAATAGCTTCTTTTTTTAAAAATGTGCTTTTATGGAAAGTCCTTTTAAGGAAGTTTCCACACTCGTTGGTCATCTTTGCAATGCCTCTGGGCAGCTATGAGGGAAGACTGATATCTCTGAAATCATTGGCTAAGGTCACAATAAACCAATAGATTCCCAACCAACTAATAAACCTGGCATTATATGTCACGGATAAAGGTGTCTGCCAAATGCATAAATGTAAATAACAACGGTTGTTGATTTATGAGTAAAATAAGGTCTGTGGTTGATGTTAGCTGACGAGATTTTCCCTTAGTCATGTAGTCATACCTCAGACATAAACAAATCTGCTGTGCCCATTACAAACATAAGTTAAAATTGAAAATCACTGTTCCAAAAACCCATTCAAATGTCCTGAAGGAACTTGTGGCTCAAAAATACTCAATTCTCTTCTCTGTTTTATGTCCACAAACATCTCAATTATGGTTCAGTCCAGTCCAGTAATGATTACTGGTGCGTTGATGTGATCACCCAGCAGCATGCAGACGGTTGATTGAATAAAGCTTTCGGCCCTCGCATTAGGAAGATTATATTTCCACCCAATATGCTTTGCGTTAATGTGTTTGTCTTCCCTGCAGATGGAAAAACTGGTGGGTGAGGGGCATCCTCACTCTGGCCATGATCTTCTTCTTCTTCTTTATTATTTATCTGGGTCCGATGGTGCTAATGATGATT
This sequence comes from Chromobotia macracanthus, assembly GCA_036877525.1. Taxonomy (NCBI): domain Eukaryota; kingdom Metazoa; phylum Chordata; class Actinopteri; order Cypriniformes; family Botiidae; genus Chromobotia; species Chromobotia macracanthus. The sequence goes on from JAZGTH010000010.1 coordinate 3,282,993, forward strand.
GTGAGTATCTTCTCTGTCTGATGTTGGAGAAACCGTAACATCAGGACATGTTTTGGGTTTGATATGTTAATCTCAATCAAAAGCGTTTGCGGCATTGGCCATGACAAAGCATTTGACTCATCCTGCTGTTAATTTCAAAAAAGCAATAACTGTGATTACAGTAACACATTCACGATGAGAGTAAACCAGGTCATTGTTCTGAGAGATTTCAGAGCAGAATTGTGAAGGTCGTGCTTTTGTTGAAGCACTTTACAGTACACTTGTTTAAAAGGGACAGCCACCCTGGCGAGACCTGAGGATAAGTGTGCGAACGTGCACAATGATAAAAGCGTATAGATTCCTTTAGGGTTTACAGCTTCAAGCTTCATCTGTAATCTACAATCTGTAACTGGATTTGTTGTGGCAGGTTCTCAATGTCACATAATAAGCAAGAGGCTCCTCTGATATTATAGAAGCGAATGTTGTCTTTGTAAACGGTCCTCTGGAGATGCTTGTCCCACCCCCAGCTATTCCTGATTGGTCAATTCATTGTCTCAAAATTATTGTTTAAGATGCTACTTATGAAAACTTGAACTATTTCAAGTTCTTTTTTTCCCATCTTAAAAATGCAAAACTCAAGGCGCAATGTGCTGAAAGAGGCACGAGATGTGATGTAAAGCAATGTCCCATGTGTTCACCCACTGTGTGCATGTCGCTTCTTGTTTTTACGTTGTTCTTCTCTGTTTGTTTCACAGGTGCTGTGTGTTCAGATCAAGTGCTTCCATGAGATCATCACAATTGGTTACAGTGTCTATCACTCATACGACCTGCCTTGGTTCAGAACACTGAGCTGGTGAGACCTGCAACTCGCACCTGCCACCTTCATTTTCCCATGCAGTCAGTCCCTCTCTACCTCCTCTCATCTCTCACCCCAAATTTTTCTCTGTCTCTGTCTCTCTCTCTCTGTCTCTCTCTCTCTGTCTCTCTCTCTCTGTCTCTCTCTCTCTGTCTCTCTCTCTCTGTCTCTCTCTCTCTCTCTCTCTCTCTCTGTCTCTCTCTCTCTGTCTCTCTCTCTCTCTCTCTCTCTCTCGCTCTCTCTCTCGCTCTCTCTCTCGCTCTCTTGCTCTCTTGCCCACTGTTCCAGCCTGTAATTAGAGGTCATCAACATCACTTTCATCTTATCTTAGCGCAGCTCTGTCTTGATATCTTACCAGTTCTTTCATTTTCTGTTCAGTCAGTCACTTCATCCAGTTATATTTGCTATCAGCAGCTGTATAGAGGTACAGTAAATCCACTCTGGATTAGGCCGTCATGTTTATTTCAGACGGAAAAATTCACCAAGATTTAATGTGAATAAAATGCTCATAAACAATCTTGTATTGTAAAAGTCTTGTCACGGAACACCTAAAGTTGAACAATTCTGAGTAAGGTCATAAAAAGTGTCACATGTAACTGATAAGTGTATTTAAATGCATATTTAAAAGGTAAATTTGGGCTGAATCTTACAAAAAAAAATGACCAGGTCATATCACCCCAAATTCAAAACAAACTATAATTTTAGGTCCATTAAGTTGTTTGTATGCTAACTTGATGTTTCATGACAGTTCATGCCCATTTATTCCCCAAAATGACATTGCTGAACTAAATCTTTGAATTCTTCATGCAAATTATAACGTCTTGTTTCCCTTCAGATTTTGAGGTGTAATATCATGACAGTTTTAATGAGATTCACTTTGTAACATTTAAAACATTGGTGAAGTTTTCTTTGAACTTGTATTTAGATTCGATAGATTAGTTATTTACCATAATCAGATTTAAGTTCCATACATTAGCATTACATGTAGCATAATACGGTGTTTCTTTCATACGGTCATAATCTTACTCTAGTCATAGTCTATTTGCTAGGTGCAGTCTGTCTGTTTCCTGTTACTAACATGGGCTCACAATAAACAGAACCACAGTGACTAAAGAACAGATGGAACGGCCTTATAATATGGTGTCTGTGTTATAATGGTGTCTGACTGCTGGTTGTAACGGTTTCTGTCAGGTACTTCCTGCTGTGTGTGAACTACTTCTTCTATGGTGAAACGGTGACGGATTACTTCTTCACCCTGGTGCAGAGGGAGGAGCCTCTGCGCATCCTCAGCAAATACCATCGCTTCATTTCCTTCGCCTTGTACCTCACAGGTTAGAACCTCATTTTGCTCGCAAACACACTACTTAATATCTCGTTTGGTCTTTTAAGGGCCATTAAAGACCTGTGGGGCCCATTGACTGTACAAGCTGTGTAAACAAATCCCTTTTTTACTTTCATTCTGTGAGCAAACAAGTAGATACTTGCCTTAGTTCACTCCCAAATGAAAATTCACACCATTCAGAGTAAATGATAAAAAAAGGATCATTTTGGGTAAAGTGTATTTTTAAGAGGTTTGTCTTGCCATGGGCGTGCAGTTGTGATGAGAGCTTCAGCTGAAGGTTTGGAGATTTTGGGGAGGGGGTAAGGTGTGAAGTATGTTTTGTACAGGATGTGGTGAAGTCTGCCTGTGCTCATTTTCTTTTTCCAATAAATGCAAGACAGCAGATTTTAACATTTCATCTCAGCTGAAAGAGCATTTGTGTTAGCAACATCATGTCATACACAAAAGTGTATGAAATAACTGTCAATATTTTTCACCCCTTCAGAGGACTTCATTTCTTGATATTTCTATATTTAATCTGAAATGGGTTACAAGGGAGAGATCATTTCTCTTAAGCAGCCATTGTTACTATTCTGGAAAAACAGTGAAGTAGATTTTTTACTTTTTTTGAACTAAATTGTTCTGAAAAGTCAAAAGTTAATTAAAATCATAATAATATTCACAGTGTTGTTTAATTTTATAACACTAGCAAATAACCATGCAATAACATGCAATGTGTAAAAAAACAGGATGTTTTAAACGTTCCTAGAATTTTAAAACAAACGTAAGGAAACGTTAAGAAAAACGTTCTTACAAACTAACATTAGCTGAAATGCTTCATGCAGACATTAACAGACAGAGAGTGGTTGGTTATTATACACCATCATGTGCCAAAATATCCACTGCTGTAGTTACTTGTAGTCGATCTTTTGCTTAAATGTCAAAGACAAATGATGTCGTAATATCTTTCATCTCTAAGAGGAAGATAATGAAATACATTCCTTTAGGCACTATGACACACCAACAACATGATCTAAAATAACACAAAATTACATAAAAAACCACAGTTGGCAGTATCAGGATGCTGATCTCATACAGTTCCAGCAGTATTGTGTAGATGACTCAGTAGTCTACATGAACAGATGAGTCATTGAGCTGATGGTTTGTTTCAGCTCGGACTCAAGCAATTCATTGTTAGCCATATAGCATACAGCACCTGAATCACATCTGGAAGCTTCTGTTTCAAAGCTGCAATCCATCATTTTTAACAGGTTACAAATGAGCCAAACTGTTTTTGAGCAAGTACATAACAGAACAGTGTTCAAATAGTCTCCTTACTTTACTCACAACGACAATTCACAGCGATAAGTTTATAATAATGATTTATAATTGAAGCTGTCAGGGTGCGATTTCCAAGGAAATGTCACTTTAGCTTCATTTGACTTCAACATAATGAAAAGCATGTAAAGTTACTTGCAGTTTTATGATTTAAACAGAGATGGCGGTAGAGAGTCGAAAGCTACGGATTACGGCTTTAGCTAGATTAGTTAGTGTAGTGTAGCAGTTACATGCTTTTTATTTTAGTAATTTTACCATATAGCATGACTAGCTGTGAAATAATGTTATTATACACTCAGCTGGTATGTAAACGCATCTGTTTAAACAAACCAACGATCAGTGTTTACAAAGTTCAACAACGGGTGCACTGTGAGTTGTCAAAATGGCGGACTGGTCCATTGTACAAATGTCCCCAAATTTCATTTACTTGTTTAGTGTAAGATTCTTGTTTCAGAATAAGTGACTGGTCCAAATATGGCCAGTGATGACATGTCATGTAGCTATCTTTTTCACCGGACGTGTGTGTTTGTTATTTCAGGGTTCTGCATGTTTGTCTTGAGTCTGGTGAAGAAACACTATCGCCTGCAGTTCTACATGGTGAGTGTGTGCAAAACAGATCTGTTTCACAAAGTCTGTTTCAAAAGGAACATTCTCCAAAATCCTTTACAGATAAGAGACACAGGCGGTGAAAACATTCATCCAAAGACAGCTGAGAAATGTTGATTATAAACAAAGTCCCTTTAAGGAAAGTCTCTGCACTCTGCGGCCATATTTGCAACACCTCCGATACTTCAGATATTTCAGTCATACATGACCTCTGCTTAAATAGGAGAAGACAAATATCTCTAAAATCACTGGCTAGTGATTTCAGATTTTCTGAAATCTGATTTTCAGATTTCAGGTCGCTCCAGTTACTGCTGACAAGTACCTTAAAAAAAATCTGTACAAAGCCCCTCCCTCAGAATATCCTGATTGGCTGTTTCTGCTAGTGGGAGGGAGTTAGTTTACTACAGTGGCCATATTGAGAGCTGCAGTTTTCCCCACTTATAGCAGTAGAACTGTGACATCTTGTTAATATAATCTTTGTTGTAAATCGCTCTCTGTTTCTCTCTCTCTTCCTCCAGTTTGGTTGGACTCATGTGACACTTCTGATTGTGGTGACTCAGTCCCATTTAATTATTCATAACCTGTTTGAGGGGATGATCTGGTGAGATGATATCATGTCTACCACTATTAAACAGTGTCAACATTTACACATTGAAACCTTTGGTTTCTGGGGTGTGTGATGTGTTTGGATAAGACGATTGGTTCTGTGTGTGCAGGTTTATTGTGCCCATCTCCTGTGTGATCTGTAATGACATCATGGCTTACATGTTTGGCTTCTTTTTCGGCCGCACCCCTCTTATCAAGGTTTGTGCTATGAAAGTAAACTACTATTAGTAGTTTAGTAGTAGTTATTAGTAGTAGTAAACTACTAAACTAGTAGTATTTTAGTTCAATTCCAAAATGTAATTTATAATTTAAATCTTTACAGTTGAATTGAAATAAAATTGCTGTTTGTAGTTTAGAAGAATTTTGGAACATGGAAACCACAACTCTGGGCATGTTCTGCGTGAAAAGTGTGTTTTTACTGTCTTTATCTAATGCAGTTGCACTCATGCATTTTTGAGTGTCGCATTTTGTTGTGTAAGTACTTACTGGAGCCACTGTGTACTGTTATGTTTTTGTCACTACAGTTCTCTTAACACACTTTTTTCGGCAGCTGTCTCCCAAGAAAACGTGGGAGGGGTTTATCGGTGGCTTCTTCGCCACTGTGGTGTTTGGGATCCTGGTAAGTCAGATCCTGTCGACACAAAACCAGTAATCTCAAACAGAGCCGCACCTTCACCTTTGTTAAAAGTGTTCATGTAGATTCAAAAACCATTGGGATGCAGAAATGAAAAGTGATCAAGGTGCACAATTTGTGAGAAATAAAATCTGTCTCTGTTAACTCAAATCTTCTTGTGCAGTCCATGACCTGAAGGGTTACTGAGATCTCTCACAGTTAAATGAGACATTCATCAGATTTTTCTTTCTCTCCAGCTGTCTTATGTGATGTCAGGGTACCGTTATTTTGTGTGTCCTGTGGAGTTTAAGTTAGACTCAAATCGCTTCACGGTGGACTGTGAGCCATCTGAGCTCTTTCAGCTTCAGGACTACAGCCTGCCGTCTGTGCTGCACTCTGTCACAGGCTGGGTAATACACACACCGTCTCTTACACACTTACTCTGTTTCTTACTGTTTTCTTTCTCCAGTCTTTGGGTCTGTTTCTCAAGTGCAGCCATTTTACTTGCTGTGGATCTGTTACAGCGCTGCTGTACTTGCAGAGTTCTTAGTCACTGACTTTCTTTTGAACCAAAAAATGTCTGAAAAATAGGACTGGGTGATATTATTCTGCTTTTTTAGCTTTTACATATCAATATTTATGTATTGGCTTTAAATGTTGTCACAAGAACAATCATTTTATCGTTTCCATTGTCGTGAGGGTAAATTTTTCAAAACAGTTGCCAGTAGAGCTTTTCTATGTTTTTGATTTTCTTATCAGTGTTCATGATACGTCATTCAAATAGATCGATACCAGCAGCTGACACTTCAAAATGTTAGTGGCACAGGGGGTCAGAGTTGAAAGTATATTGATTTATGGATTGAATTATTGATTCAGAAGCACAAGTCATGTAGCGGGCCTTTATGAATATGGAAACATTTGACAGTCAGTGTCTTACGGTAAGATGAAACATTTCTTTCTCATCTTCTCCACAGACCACAGTGAAGCTTTACCCCTTCCAGATCCACAGCATCGCTCTGTCTGCTTTTGCCTCCATCATGGGACCATTTGGAGGCTTCTTTGCCAGTGGCTTCAAAAGGGCCTTCAAGATCAAGGTGGGTGTAATTTGTCCAAGGTCATCAAAGCCCTTTATAGCCCACATGCACACATGAAGGACCGAAAGAACTGGTTTCATGATAAAAGTATCGGCCATTGGCCATAAATGTGTTACCTGTTAACATCCTGTTCATAACGTAAAAGTGATGTTCTAGCTTCAGGAGCAGTTCACAGGTTAAAGGAACAGTTCACCGGTTAAAGGAACAGTTCACCCTTTAAAGGTGCAGTAAGCGATTTCGGAGAAACCCTGTTGAAAATTTAAATCAACACCCAAACAAACCATTTTAGATGTCAGATGCTAGATGTCTGTTTTTTATGTATTGAAAAGAATTGTTCGCACATAGTCCTGGCTGTGTAAACAGAATAAAACAGTGGTTTGGACCGATCCAGACAACACCATAACTCTCTCGTAGCCAATCAGCAAAAGGGGGTGTGTGCGCCAGCTGTTAGTCATTGCCTGTGTTGCATAGCGCATTTGTTATTTTGAGGGAGTAGCAATTAACAGGGTGCATTTGTTTGTGTGTTGATTTCAAATATCAACAATGTTTCTCAAAAATCACTTACTGTATCTTTAAATTTCAGTCTATTCTTCACACAGAGCTTCCATATAACTTCAGAACACCAGGAATATAGTGCACAAGTCATTTGGGCTGCTTTTATGCTGTTTTAAAGCTTGACAGCTCTAGTTGCCTATCTACTCTCACTATATGGAAAAGCATGGCCATATAATTCATTTACAATATAAATTTACTAATTCATCTTTTATGTTGAGTTTTCTTCTCTCTGATCTGGTCATAACTTATCTCCAACTCTGCAGGACTTTGCCAACACCATTCCAGGTCATGGAGGAATCATGGACCGCTTTGATTGCCAGTACCTCATGGCCACATTTGTGAACGTTTACATCGCCAGCTTCATCAGGTAGGAGTCGACTGCAATTTAACGACATGGGACTAACCATCTAATATCACTAATATCACGTGATTCTGTCTGAGATGTAATGCGCATCCTCTCATATGTTGCACAGTGGTGCTTATGCAAGCAACCCAGGTTTGAATCCAGATGTCATTTCCCAATCCTTTCTTTGTTTTCTGTCACCTCCACTTTCCTCACAACAAAAGTGGCAAAGCCACTAATTAAAATAAAAGCCACAAAATTAAAGCCACTAATTTGAACAATGTGCTGTGATATTGTTTTTCTTCCATGTAGAGGGCCAAACCCAACTAAAGTGATACAGCAGCTTCTTGCCCTGAGACCAGATCAGCAGCTCCACATCTTTAACTCACTCAAAGCTCATCTGACAGAGAAAGGTCTGCTCCCTGCCCTGGAGGAGGCAGCCTAGCTTGATGGGGGGATCCAGGGGAGCTCCACCAGAATGGGCAGATGATAGAGGATGAAGAGGGTCCTTTATAAAACAGATCCTGGCATGTATGGAAGTGTGAGATGAGGAACATGGAAAGGGAAATCATGGAAAACTGAACTACAACCTTGGTCATTCCATTTTCAGTGTGTTTGAGAGAGTGTGTGTATGGGTGTGTACAGATCAGTGTTTTTTCGGCTTATTTTAATTTTTTGTGAATATTCTTATGCCACAAGAATATTATTATGTAGACACAGAGATGACAGCTACATCTCTGTGTGAGTTGAGCTGTGCGTTTCCACTTGTACACAAATATTCTGTACCGATAGAGTGTGTGATTATTTTGTGTTTGTTGTGTTTCATTTAGTTTTAATGCACTGCTCATCACACTGTCATTTCAGCCTCAGGCTGGATTTTGTTTTGTTTTTGCCTTAAACATCGCTGTATTTTCCCTGCCAAGTGCTCACAGATTTAGTGGGCATCCTGTTACCTTCCCTGGTTCTTGGGTGTGTTCCATTGTTTGTTGTAACATTATTCCTAATCACAGAGGAATTAGTTTAGTGACAGTTTACTACTTCCTAAAGGCAAACAGGTGAGAATATTTTGTAGTTTAAATCTGAATTCAGTTTGTATTTTAATGTGTTTAATGTGTGTTACATGGAGAGTAGTCCACCCCGCAGGTCAAACTAAAAAGTCCTTTAAAAAAATTATAATTGTTGTTACTCGGCTCTGAAGAGGTGACAGAAAATCTAATTTTGCATTGAATGTTAAAAGTTTAAAAAGGTTAATGGTCTAATGCATTTTATCATTTATAGTTTCATTTAAATGTTCTCTTGTCCCAGGCTAATCTTAGATTAAGCATGAAAGATTTTTTCTTTTTTTTTGTTACATGGTAAATGTAAGTTGTCTTTAGAAGATTCGGGCTGGCCCATCTTAAACATCAATGATTGTTTTTGCTTTGGTTATATTTCTTATGATTCTACAGTTGCTCCTTCGTACCGCTGTTACTGTAAGGACTTAATCCTCCTTTCTGTTCCTGTTGTATTTCTGTTCTTTTCATTGAATTTGTTTTTACCATCACTAACGTATTGTTGACCCCAAAAATTGGGGCAGAGGTGAAGATGTTTTTGGATGAAGAAAGGGAATGTTTAATGGATGTCAAGGAGCAGCTTGAAAGGAACTTTGTCCGTATGAGGGTTTAATGGGCTAGTTCTCAGGTTAGTCTTTAAGACGCAGCCTGTACTTTCACCAATAAAGATCCAGGAGCACATGTGTGTCAAAGCAATTTTCTAAGCCCACAACCCAGCTAACAAGGAATGTCCTCAGAACATAGGCTGACATTCTCCAAAATGTCTCTCAGAGTTATCAAAAACAGGCTTGTAGTAACATTATCTTACGTTATTATATATCAAAATGTTTTCCTTAAGTTTTCATAGAATTAAAAAAGTTTGAATAACATTCTTAAAACCAATAATAGCGCTAATACAGTGTCTAAAAAATGTGATATTTTGAATGTTCCTAGACCTTTCAAAATAACATTTTAAACTTTTTTGTTGCTTAATGGAAACGTTCTTGTAACCTAAAATTGTTTGGTGGGAGGACTTGAAGCATAAATAGGCAGCTTATTTATTATGTTTCCTGTTTAAAAAGTTACTTTTTCATCTTCCAATAAGAATTCACACTGTTGGAAGGTTGTTTTTATTTAATGGACAAGCCATACCGTAACCATCTTGTCTTTTTTCCTATTTTTACATTTCAGAAATGAAAACAATAACACTGAGATAACCATCCGTGTTAAGTGGTGCAGAATTATTTCTTTGCTTTGTAATTCGTTCTTTTGTTATTGTACAGTAGTAGTTCAGTTCCATGTCCTGATTTTATAAAGAGAAGTACATACATTATATAGATAAAGATTATATAGTGTATATGTTTGAATTCGAGATTATTCTATTCTTATTACTGTGTTTGGCAACTGTATGAAATGATCCTCAAAGCCAGTCTGTGCTCTGTGTTTATGTATATGCCCCCGTGCTGAAATGTTGGGTACAAAAACAGACAAAATAAATGGTACCATTTAAAAAGTCTGTAAGTCATGTCAGGAGAGGTTGGCTTTACAAGGGATAATCATAAATGGGCATTAATGAGAATCCTCATTTCATAAAATCTTCAGTAAATGTTAAATGATATCTCATGAGCTACCCTGATGCTCAGGCTTGTGTCTGTCATGTATTACCAGTAGAGGGCGCCTGAACATCATCTTTTTTTATGCTTAACAAGTACTAGAATGAAACCCCTATAGTTTATTCAGTACAGTGTGTTTTGCTTTGTTTGTTTGTGTTTTTTTTTCAGGTGATGTTCATGTAGTGGTTATAGCAGTGGTTGTCTACAGCTCTCGAAATGTCAGATCATAACTGCAGTGGTACACCCTGTATTTCCTAGTATTTATGCAGAACTTCTAAACTAAAAATAGAAACGTGTTTTCCTCACTAAGCCCCTCTGGTTTGCCAGAACAGATCATCAAGTTGTTGCTATTTTGTCAATTCGTATTAAGGTCTCCATTTCTGTTGTACTTTTGATAAGGCAGATACATGTACTTTCGCTGTGTGTACGGTGATTTGCTCATTTGTAAATGGTTAATAAAGAGGAAAGCTTCATATGTACACACGCTTGTTCTCTTCCTCCTGTTGTGTGAACTTCCTTTTTATGTCGTGCAATTTTCGTTTTAACTTTGGTTTTAACATTTACAGCAGGTTTTGTCCACGATCATCTTCTGTAATCTCTTCAAGCAATGAAAACGTCATGGACCAGCATCAGTAGAATGACACATGTCAGTGAAGATCCCCCTTCTTGATTGGGGCCCGTTCTGCATTGTCGTCTGCATTTTTGCCTGCACAAAAGTTCATCTCACCTCTTATCGTTTCTGTGGCTGTTTTGAGAGTGGCACTTCCTCAGCCTATGAAGATTGTGGGTGCAAGGGGTGACAACGCTGCTCCGCTCCGCCTGACCGTAATGCTACGGTCTGAAGAGCACGCTGGACTGAAAGGTTGCTGAAAAAACATTCAATTTGGTGATTTAAACTCTGAGCTGCAGGCGCGTGGAGGGGCAAGACGCAACGTGTTTGGAAGTGTCAAAAAAAGAAGAAACAGATCGACAGAGGAAGGAGGAAGTAGAAAGCAGTTGGTCTAAATGTGAAGAATGTACTGTTAAGGAATACACAGTCTGGTTTGTGTGTGTGTGTGTGTGCATGTGAAAGAGAGAATGTGTGTGTTTGTGTGTGTGTAATTTCTCCAATTTTTAAAGAAATGTCTCTAAGACTACCTCGGAACTGGGACTTCAGCACTTTCAGAGCTGAAACTGCCAAGATAGGTGAGTACCAGTTTGTGTGACCCCTAGGTCATGTTGTCTTTTGTGTTATAAGAATTGGTCATGCCCAGGTAGATGGACTTCTGTGGGTGTAATCTTATTAGTCCATTAACACATCAAGCACGCTGTCAGGACCTGAGGTTAGATCTATGCCAACTTGTGTGTGTGACCTTGGGGTGATTTTATGTTAAGACATTACATTGACTAAGCAGTAATGTTACAGATGGGCTGGCATCAGTTAAAGCGTAACCTAAAGATTTGATCTTATGGTTTCTGTAAATTATAGATATTTATAGAGGTCTCAGGCATTGCTTGAGACCTCTAATGTACTTGTTAGATATTTCCTTTTAATTGTTTTAAATCCCTGACACCTCCTTTAGTGTGTTAGTTATTAAGTGTTAAAAGATTACAACTTCTTGTAAGGAACTAAATAATGAAACTGTGATAAAACAGTGACAGTTTAATGGTGATGTGTGGCGTTTCTGAGCTGAATCTTTTGCATGTCTGCTGGAGATGCAGACAGTTGTGATTTCCTCTGTGTGTACTCTTTATACGCTGCAGGCAGGATGGCGCCGCAGCGCCACAGCTCTGAGAATCGCATTCATTCTGTGCTCAGAGCTTAAATGCCACATTGATTTCTATTAAGCTGTCTGTTAGGAAGATGCATGCTAGAGTCTTTAGTTCTCATCATTTCAGCAGTAAAAACTGAAGAGGACCATCACACAGGTGTTGTATCATGATCTGGGCTTATATAAAGGGACTGAGTGTTTGTGTACAGGTATGAGTGTTTTCCACGGTGTGAAAACTGCATATAGATATCATAAGTACATGATCTGGATTGGGTTTGGACGAAGGCATGACAATGTACATTATACAATTGTGTCATTTTATATGGTGAAATAATAATATATAATATATATATATACACACACACACACACACACACTGTGTAAAGTATATCTGTTTATATATATTAAACACATTGCAAAGGTGTGTGTGTGTGTGTATGCATACACAATACAGTATAAGGAGCTTTTCAACTGTTCTTTTACACTAATGTCAAACACTCAAGCCTGACACAGCACTGGCTGGGCTTGACGTAAATGCTTCCTGTATCTCTGCTGGTAATTCATGGGCTGGTTATGACAGAATGGTTTGAACCTTCTGTCTTTGCTCGCAGCAGTAAAAGCTCCCCTGATGCCTGCACAAGCTGTCAAAGTGGGTGAGGTTTCAAGGTGAGCAGTGTGTGTGGGCCTGTGGTCCAGGAGAAGCGAGCCGTGCTCTCCATCAGGGAAGATGTTCTCAAAATAGACCAAAGAGGCTGATGTTAGGTGGGGGATCTTTCAAAAACGCTACTTCCTGTTGCTGATGAGGCTGTAACTTCCTGTTTATCTAACCCGGAAAGTTCCCTCTCTTCTGCCTCTTCCTCTCAGCTCAATGATTTAAAGGGAATTACAGCACAAGAGCTTCAAGCTGCTCAGTCTTGTCAATGACACCTGTTGGCTGCGTGTTTATTGCATGCCCACCTAACAGGGAATGTTCTCAGAACGTTGGCTTAACTCTTAAAGAATTCTCTTAAAGTTCTCTTAAAACATTCTTGCTAGACCATTAGTAGAACTTTTTTAATGTTATATATCAAATGTTATTTCTAAGTTGTTAGTGGAATGTTTTAAACGTTTAAATAGTGTTCTTATGACGAGACAATAAAGTGAATACAAACTTTTTAAAGAACTGGACGTTTCAAAATAACATTTTAATGGTTTACCTAATGGTTACCCAAACATAAAGGCAAACCTATTATGACAAAACTTATGACAAACTTCCACTCTGACTAAGAACAGATAGATAGATGTATAGATAGATGAAGGTCAAGTATTGATTTTTTGCTGCCACCCTGAACATCTCCATTTTCGTCTTTCATCTGTCAATCACATGGCTCTTCATAGTCAAATCAAACATAACTGAGAACTTTATCAAGTCTTCAAAGTGGGAAAATATTCAGCGTTCTGATTGTTTCAGTTCTCAAACCCAAAGTCAAAGTGCTAAAATAATCATTTGACCTGCTGAATACCTCTTAGCACAGCAGAACTGGAGCCATTTCTGCTCAAGTGCAAAATATTGGTTAGTTTCAGTTTGTGACTGTTCTAAAGTCAGAGCAGGCCCAGCTAACAGAAAACGTTCTCAGAATGTTGATTATTGTTCTCTAAAAGTTCTCTTAAAGTTATCAAAAATGCAGTTTTTGCAAAAATGCAGTTCTTGCGGTAATGTTTGTTGAAAGTTTCCCTAACGTTATATATCACATATATCAAAAACGTTATTCTTAAGTAGTTAGTGGAACTTTTTAAAAGTAATACATGATGAAAAAGGTCTGACTAACATTCCTATAACCAAGCAATAACGTTAATAAATGTATAAAAAAACTAGACGTTTTGAACATTCCTAGAACTTTCAAACCTTTTTAATGTTATTGTTACATTCTTACAACATAAAATTGTTAGTTGGAGGACGCACACAACCAGTCAGATAAGTCTTTGTAATGCAGGAAGCTGCTGGGGTCAGGCTGTTACCACTCAGGTCACCACACAGGACGTTATAAAAACACACTCGCTAAAATTCTTTGACAATAATTTTTTTCAGAAAACACAATGATCGCTGTCCCTGGCTCTTGTGTCAACTTCTGCCTCAGTTTCTGCCTGCTTGTTGTCATTTGTTTACTCAGCTCGATCCAAGAGTGTTATTCCGGGGGAAGGAAGCCCTGGATCCACTCACACTGGTTTTAGGAGATCGATGGAGAAACCTCTGAAGACAGGCTGGCTAAAGAAGCAGAGATCTTTTGTGAAGAACTGGCAGCTGCGCTTCTTTGTGTTGAGAGGAAACATCCTCACATACCATAAAGATGACAAAGAGAGTGCTGTCCAGGTAGGGGTAAAGGAGCACAAGTGTCTATGTTTTTGTATGTTTCTCCTGAATTTATTTTACGGCTGTATGTGGGATTTTTAAATCAAATGCAGTGTGCCCCAAAGTATACTGTTTTGCATTTTCCTAATCAAATAATTACATATCTGATTAAAACGTTGTAACATATATGTAACATAAATATCATAATATAAATATCATAAGTTCTTGGTATTTATGTCCCTCTTTAGTGCTAATGACATTATGCTGTCCGTGCTCGACCTTGTGTTAAATGAGAGATCCTCGTTGAACATAGTTTGTTGACCCTGGAGCAACATTTCTGTAGGAAAACCTTATCCCTACCCCAACCTTAACCTTAACCATAACTTATCCCTAAAATCAGAAGGAAATAATAGGTTAACAGTGTTGCAGAAGCACCTAACCCTGGTTATAAGCCTAAACTTTAAAGTAACTGTAAACGTATCCCTCAAATCTAATTGGTTGATTGGAATGTTGTCCCAGGAACATTTCTCATTTGACAAAATCAGGAAGGCCTGAAGTCCACACATTGGTGGAAATCCTGATGATTCATGTTAACCCAGCATCATCTGTGAACGTTCTGAAGAGCATCTTCAGTGAAATATGACCTTTTGTACAAAAACCTTTACACGGTCAATGTCAACATGTTTCTTATCTGATTAGTGACGTAAAATAGTGGAGAATTTCAAATATGTCTGCTTCATTTTACATCATAGCTTTTTTGCTTTAACTGTGTTTATTTACAAAGTCACAGACACACTTCACGTTTTTTTTAATGGTCAAAGGTAAATAAATAAATAAATAAATATATTGGTCACGTTGTAGTTGATCATACTGTAATACAACTTTCCCACTTGTGTCATGATCTCAGGGAACCATTCCTTTGTTCTCATGCCAAGTAAACGAGCTGCCGTCAAATGCAGATGATAAATTCTTGTTTGAGATCGTCCCAGGTGAGTCTTAATTTTCATGTTATATTGAACATTTCTGTGGCCTGAGGTTAGCACTAGCTGTTTGCATTGTTGTTGACTGGGATTTAAAGGGCACCTTGGTTGTTACCTACCGGCATTGGAATCGGACCGGCAACTTTCTGGTTACAAGTCCACCTCTATTACCAGTAGGCTACAACTTAATTGCCCCCTGTATTTGAGGTCATGGTAAAATGATTTGTCTCGCTGAAGCTGCAGGTAGCAGTACAGATCGGGAGCGAGATGTCTATGTTCTCATGGCGACCAGTCAAAGTGAGATGGAGGAGTGGGTTCGCTCCATCCGCAAGGTCATTGGATTACGTTCCAGTGGAGGTATTGACCATTCGCCATTATATATCAGTGTTGTGGCTATTATTAATTATTATCTTAAGGCTGCAATCCATAACTTCTTTGGGTTAAACAATGAACAAACAATCAGTTATTGAGCAAGTACAGGACAGATCTCCTTACCTTACCCTGATTCCCAACAGTAAGTTTATAATAATGATTTATAATTTGAGCTGTTGGGCCTGATTTCCTGGGAAATGCCAGTCTGGCTTTTTTTGACTTTTGAAAAGTATGTAAAATAACCAGCAATTTTATGTTTCAAATAGAGATGGCAGTAAAGAGGCAAAAGTTATGGATTGCAGCTTTAATATGGGATGTTGAATGTCTTATTATTGCTAAGCTTTTAATTCAGTTGATAGTCTCCATAAATGTTTATATGAACCCTAACTGATAAATAATGTTTGCACTGCTTATAATTAGTCAACTAATATTAGTTAACTATTAGTTCACTGAATCTTTCTATAGATTTGGGGTAGTCTATAGTACTGTAGTAATGTATTAGCTGTAATTCTCTTTTTTCAAGTGTTTGGAAAGAGTCTTCCAGACATCATAGAGTATGAGAAGAAATTTGGACCATGCCTGGTGCCCATCTTGGTGGAGACGTGTGCAGAATTTATTCGAGAGCAAGGCCTCAATGAGGAGGGCATCTTTCGTTTACCAGGTCAGGACAACCAAGTGAAGCAGTTCCGAGAGGCTTTTGATGCCGGAGAGAGACCCTCATTCCCTAGGTAACTTTTCACATCTGTGGATCTGTGAGAAACAACAACAGGGTGGTGGTGTTAACACTGTGATAGAAAACCACATATGCATATTACCATATTCATGTACCATGGGTTTTACATGGTATGCAAAGGTACTACAATAATTCCAATGTCTTACCATGATAAATGTTACCATAACAAAAAACAGTAATTGTTTGTTAACGATAACCTCAAGTTCTAGGGGGAGAATCCCTGCATGTGAAATACTAAGGTTTGCTTCAAATGAAACGTATATGTTAAAGATGCAACCCGTAACTTTAACTCTCTATCGCCACCTCTGTTTGAAACATTAAACTGCAGGTTACTTGCGGAGTTGTTTTCTTAATGTTGAGTTTAAATGTGGTTTAAATTCTTTTGTAAGAATTTGACCCAACAGGTCAAATTATAAATCATTATTATAAACTTTGCGTTGCAAATCAGGGTAAGTCAAAAAGATCTGTGTGTTGAACACTGATCCGTCATGCACTTGCTCAGTATTTCTGTTGATTTATACAATTGTATTCATTTATAAAAAGTTACAGATTGCAGCTTTAAAAGATAAGTGACCGATAATCAAGACAGTCTTTTACTAGAAGAAAAACAGTTTGATATATTTTTATACTTGTGTCAGACAGCTGGTTTTCATGCCTCTATTTCTGCAGTGTACACACGAGTAAGGCCGTAATTTGGATAACCACACTGTTCATGACCATTTATGGTGACGCACGACTTTTTTAAGGAAGTAGCATAGGTAAAAGGGTTTGACCTAGAACTAAAGCAGAGAGAGACAGAGTGAGAAAGAGAGAGAGATATACAGAAGTACAATATTTCAGAGGAACCTGGTATACAGAGATGATCTGTGGCTAAGCCACATCCTGTCCTGACTGAAAGAGATCTTGTCATTACTCAAACACAGATGCACACATGTTTGGAGTGTGACATGCAACACTCTCTTAAACACTTAAAAACACTTTTACTGAAAACAAGTGAAGTAGACTAACTTTACTTTTATGCCTTCTGCCTGCAGTGACACGGATGTCCACACCGTGGCCTCGTTACTCAAGTTGTACCTCCGGGAACTTCCTGAGCCTGTCGTGCCTTGGACTCAGTATCAGGATTTCCTTGACAGCACCCTGATGCTGGATGCCACCACCGCTGCAGTGAGAACACAAGCACACTTATAAGACGGTGTATCAAATGAGTACTGGCTTCCTGTTTACCACAATGTGATCTGTCACAGGGCAAAGAGAAACTGGAGAAACAGATTAACCTGCTGCCAAAAGTGAACTACAACCTCTTGAGTTACATCTGCAGGTATATATATATTTAAGATTGTCATTAATTATGTCAGTAAAACAGCACATGAACAAAGAAGCAGGAGTTCAGACATGTTTGTTATTCCAGGTTCCTTTTTGAGGTGCAGAAAAATTCAAAGGTGAATAAAATGAGTGTTGAGAATCTGGCCACGGTGATGGGAGTGAATCTGTTCAAACCTCAGGTGGAGGACGCCATCAGTATGATGAAGGGTCAGTTATTTTGCTCTTTAAGATGATTTAAAATGACATTAGCGGAAAGGTTTTGTGACAAGGAGTGGTGTAGGTGTTTCTCAACCAGGGGCCGGGGGTCGCTAGGGGCCGTCAAGCTGGCTTAAAAAAAGACAAAAAACATCTTAAAATAAGCTAGAACAACTAAAAATCAAGATATTGTTAGTTTGATTATTTGTTTATAACCCATTTACATCTAGTTATGCCATCCGCTCTAGAAAATGTTACTGGTACAAACTGTGGACTTTAAATATTGTTATAATATTAAATATTGACAATGACAAGTTGAGAACCGCTGGTGTAGTGGTTATAGCTCAGGGATGGTAACCCTTGCCTGATGTTCACAAGAACAAGGCATTGGCTATCACCACTGACTCCTAGGGATTCTCCTTGTGATAAGTTCATGTCCATTTTGTATGGTGAAACAGTCATGTGACGATAAATACATTATATATTTATGAAAATGTGTGTATTACATCTACATTTATTTACATTTGACAGAATACCCATACAGTGTATTCAAGGTATACAATTTTGTCAGTATGAGTGCTCCCTGAGAATCGAACCCATGACCTTGCTAATGCAGTGCTTTACACATTGAACCACAGAATATATACATATATTCAGAATTATACAATTTCTTTTGTACGAATAACCTACAAAATCTAGGTTATTGGTTATCACATTGTTGTTGTAATGATCAGTGTTTGGATATGTTTTTTACACATACAGGAACTCCCATGATACAGAAGGTAATGACGGTAATGATCAGACACCACGAGCTGCTCTTTCCACCCTCCAAAGACACGCAGCCGTCTCCACTTCCCAGCAAAAAACACAAGAGTAAGAAGAGCAGTAACCCTCGCAGTTTTGTGGGCTGGGAATCTGCTGAGGTATGAACCCCCAACGTTTACTGAAAAAGCTTTTAGAAAATGGTCAACTCATTTATTCAGTTTTGTAATAGTACTTTAGTGAGCATAAAAACAAGGTATTACTGTTAATAATTTCAGTCATTCTGTACACCCATGTATGATGTATGACCCACTGAGCCAATGGCAGCTAAAATCAGTTGAAGATGAGCAGAGTTGTGCTATTTCAAGACTTTAGATCAAGCTGAATGTGGTTTGATGAACGTACTCGGTGCTTCTCAGGGTTGCACTTCTTTGGAGCTTTCACACCTTAGTCTGTTAAATGATCACATCTCTCTCTTCTCAAAGTGTGAGGTGTCATCTGAGTCTCCAGAGGAGGAGGAAGTAGACACACCTGAAGATGACAGTAGAGATGTGTGGCCATCAGAGATCGTGTCAGATGATGCACCTCCTTCTCCTTCCTCTGAGTTGTCCCCAGTCCCCGACCCATGGACCGACAGCCCCAGAAAGCGAACACAAACTCTACCCAGCTTGGGTTGTCCCACCACGGGTAAAATGGGTCGAGAACCCCGTTGGGAGCGCTGGAGCCGGTTTCAGGAGAGCTTTAACGAGAGTGATGAAAAGACACTCTCTGAGGACATCTTTAAAATCCTCGACCTCCAGAAAGTGACACTGTTTTCAGGAGGGCAGAAAAGTGAGAATGACAAAGTGGAGGCAGAGAAGGAGAAAGAGGACATAAGCTTGGATGAGACGGGTACTGATGGTGTAGTCAAGCAGACTGATGCTCCAGAAGCACAGCGTCAGCGCACAACCCCCTTGCCCAAACCTCGGCTGAGCAAAGGGGCGAGTGCGCCAACTCTGGGAAGACAGAATCCAGCAGCTCCAGGTGGTGGATCTTTACAGCAGAGCAATGCAGGACAACCGGAAAACACAGACACGGCACACATCATCATAAGGTATGGACCAAACATAACCGACCTCTGTTGATTTTTGGGTTAAACTTTATTTTGATAGTTCAATTTGCAACTACAATTTCAACTGACTCTCATTAATTTGCAGCTACGGCTGTCATGGTATCAGATTTTAAGTCTGGGGTTACCATGGCCAAAATAATTTACTGTAACTGTATTATCACGGTATCCATTGACATTTTTAAAAATAAACAAATAAATAAAATGTTTAATTTTATTTAGTGTTTTCACTTTTTAGACCAATGAATCACTCAAAATACAAGTGTAGGGAGGCAGAGAGAGAGTTTGTGGCTTTTGTGGCTCTTAAAGAAAAATGTTAAATGGCCACAATAGCACCACCTGCTGTGTTGGAGTGTCAGTCAGATACATGTATGGAATTATTCTCAGTATTATCATATGTATAGTATTAACACGGTATCAGTAATCATGGTTGTTAGTGTCAAGATTATTGTTAATATCTGTATAGTGCGATACCCTATTTACAGCTACATGTCAACTAACTAATAAGAGTATTAGTAGACTGCTAGGTTAAGAGTGTTAGAGAGTTATGGTTAGTTGAATAAGTTGATATGCACTTGAAAAGTTACTTAAAGTCACTAGAAAGTCTGTTGGGGACCATCACAATAAAGTGTTGGTTGATATTAAGCAGACAGACTACTAATACTAATACTACTAATAAATTACATTTATATGTTGTTGGTGAAACATTTGAGAAACATTTGAACATTCTTATAACCAAGCAATAACATTAATACATTGTCTAAAAAACTGGACATTTTAAATATTCTTATAACTTTTAAAATAATGTTAGTAATGTTAAGTTTCTAACTTATTGGAAACATTACATGTTCTTACAACCCAGAATTGTAGCTGGGGTTGCTATTGTTGAATTGAAAGATTGAGCAATAAGAATCAACTATTCTGTAATATATAAATATTTGGGTGTATTTGTGTATATACTTGCAGTCTCCAGGAGAAAAACAGAGAGCTGACTGCTACAGTGGCAGAGCTGCAAGCAGCGTTAGAGGCAGAGCGACGCCGCAGAGCTGCATTAGAAATTTTACTGCGCAATGCAGAGCGCAGCAGGGACGAAGCGCTCACACGCAATGAGCAGCTGGACAAAGACATTCAGGAGTTCCTCAACAGGCCCACTGCTGGACCTTCATAATGCCACCATCAAGAAAACACAAGAAAACATAGCTTCTCACAGGATGTGTATCTGGACCCCTTTATCCTATGAACTGCACTGAATCACATTCATAAAGTCCATCCCAGTTCTGTCCATGATCTCATACGGTACAGTAAGTGACACGTGCAAAAATCTTTAACGTGCAGATTGATCTGTAACAAGACGTGAGCTTTGTAAAATGTAACATTGAACTGGGAATTGAGTGATTTATAAATAGTATTTAAATACTGCCTGTCCATGTTAATGGTATGTGATTGGTGGACCTCTGAATACAACTATTAACAAATAACCAATCAAACTATTCCTAAGTGTCTACTGGTGCAAAAAAATGCTAAAAATGCTATAGGTGTAATGTTTTGGTATTGTCATTTAGCATGACATTCACCTTGCTTTCCATTCGCAGTTAATAAGGTAATCAGCACGACTGCATTTGGAAAAATTAAAAATTTATATCCAAATTCCAAGTACATACGATGCAAATTTGGTCATTTTGCCACAGTGAAATTTTGAAATTTGAAACCTGAACTAATAATAGATTATTGTGTAACAAGTGCTAGATTTTCTAACAGCTGTGAAGGTCACGGCCATCACCTCACAGAGATTGGCTGGCAGGCGTTTTCAAACCAAATTTAAATGAAAAATGTTGCTCATTTTTCTGATGCTCTCTGAGTTTTCCGATTTTGAAATTTTGGAATTTTTTCCGATTTTGGAAGATTTGCTGACTGCTCACTCAGCGCCAGAGGACATGTAAGTTAGGTTTTGATGCTCTAGGTTTCCCCAAGGCATGAATATGATGTTGGATTCCTAATGATTCTTAATCTACAACAGAAGTCTTATTCCACTTTAACAATTAATGAAGAATCTAAATAAACTGTTGTGGCCCAGGTTTCATGTTTTATTGTTTATGTGATCACTAGACTTCTTGAGATGCTTATAGGCTCGATTAGGAATAGGCTCGATTATGTCTAAAGGACATAAAGCACCCAGTGTGAGTTACGGTCAGAAAATGTGTTTACGGTCAGTAAATAAACAGTGTTTATCTGGTTTGTCTTTCCTGCACCTTCACTTTTGCTGCCTGGATGAAGTCAGAGTGAGATAAAAGTGTCGGAGGAGATAAAATGTGACAGAGCGTGCGAGAGAAATGAGAAGAATGCCTTCAAATCAACATTCACAGAATGAAACACTGTGTGTGTGTGTGTGTGTGTGTGTGTGTGTGTGTGTGTGTGTGTGTGTGTGTGTGTGTGTGTGTGTGTGTGTGCGTGCATGCATGCGTGTTTGGGGGACACTATGCATTACGTAAGGAAGAAGAGAAACAGATGGCATTAAGTCTGTCAGCTGTCATAATACTGATTAAATGATAGTAAAGGAATTTCCTATTTCCGACCAGGCTGGTTTATACAGACAATGTGCTACTTAAAATAAACAAATAGCTGAAATGTGAATATACGATGGGAGTGACCCAGCAAACAGGGAATGTTCTTGGACATTGGCTAACGCTATCAAAAATGTTCTTGCAGTAATGATTTTGCTGCTGGGATGGATATTTCCACATTTCTCCTGCATGCTCAAACTGAGCCTCTGGCAACCCAACAGTTTAAAAGATGAACAGCGCAGTAATCAGGCGTATCTCTTACTTACAGGAAAGATTATCTTACAAGGAAGAGAGTGAGAGACAGTGTGCAACGCATTACAGCGTCTGACTGACCTCAGTGGTTAGTGGGTCAATGTTTCATGCACATGCTTGTATAAAAACAAATGACATTTATCCCTCATTTCAGTTCTAATCAGATTCTGATGAAACGTATTATAGTTTATCCAAGAATAACAGTGAAGTGCTAAGACCATGCCAGCATTGTAATGGATAATGGATACTTTTTCATTACATGGAAAAAATAAGTAAGCAGTAATGCTTTACAATAAGGTATTAACTTGGTTCACATGAACTAACAGTTAACAATACAGCAATTAATTATTTAATTATGAGTTAATGTCAATTTCAACATTACAAATACATGTTTTAAGTCAAAAGCTGTTTCTGCTAACATTAGTTAATGCACAGTGAACTAACATGAGCAAACATTGAACAGTTTTATTTGCATTAACTAACATTAACAAAGATGAATAAATGCTGTAAAAATGTACTCATTGTTAGTTTGTTAGCTAGTAAATAAACTAATGTAAACAAATACAACCCTATTGTAAAGTGTTACCAAGCAATCCTTTTATCACTGTTTGCTATTTTACTGCTTTTTAAGTATGAGGAATTTGTATATTTATAAATTTCACCTTATGTATTCCTTAGGAAAATGTTTACTCGATTTGAATGTTGAGGACATAATACCATGGTTTTGTCCTGCGGTCTGAACATGATCTCTCTGGATAATGGCCCAGTTTGGTGGAACTAAAGTTTGGACAGAATAGACTAAATTTGATCTTGGGTAAACATTAAAGCCTGGTTTCACAGACAGGTTTAGATTAAGCCAGGAGTTGACCTTGGTTAAATTAAGACTTTAAGTAGATTTTATAATGATGTCTTACAGAAAACAGTAGTAGTGTTCATGTTGAGATAAAACAATGACACTGATTTTTTTAAGATATGTCAGTGCAAGTTGCTTTCAGTTAAGACAGCTCAAACATGCATTTTAGTCTGGGACTAGGCTTAAGCCTTGTCTGTGACACTGGGCATAACTACAAGTTCTAACTGAAGCAGTTCTCAGAAAACTACCTCAATGCAGTTTTGCAGGGAGATGTGCCACTGTATGAATGATTTATTGGGTACTTGACATCCTGTGACTCTGGAGAGCTTTTCCATTGGTCGCAAAGCTGTCAGCCCCTCAGAACGGGTGATAAGGGCTTCACTGTGCTGTCAAATGAGCTGTTTGTTTGGCCCGTAATCGTAAAGACTCTTTAGCCGGCACGCTGCTGTAGTTTGTGATAAAATGCTTAAGCTGCAGTAGTTAATACAAACAAAATTGGACACGAAAATTGACACACAAAATTGACACGATTCTGGAATCCCAAGTTGTGCTTTGTTAGCAATAGAACAGTTTAGTCAGTCTACCATTCGAACCCTCTTCCGCTTTTTCCGCAGATACAAATAAGTCATTTTCAATTACTGCACAGCCATTACGTCACGTTACATGCTAATAAACCTGTTTGAGATACACACAGCTTTTCAGAGAGCAGTGTTGTTATGCCAGTCTTTGTGTTCAGTGGCCGTTTTTAGTCAATTCTCCAACTTCTCACACCCCATTTCATTTCAATTTCCGTCGTCACAGATATTTATCAACTCTTTTTCAAAGATACTGAGGCGCTCTTCAGTCGTTTGTTAAAGAGAAACGGTCAATGAACTGAAGGCCCAACATTCAAAGCAATTCGTAAGAAAAACAAATAAACACAAGGCCCAAAATATGCCCTGGCTCACCCACCCAAACAAAAAAAACACCCTAACAAGGAAGGGGCTTCTGCACGTATCAGAGATGTGTTTACAAAGTCCTCATTAAGGAAAAGAAACTAGATAACGATGCACACGCACACACACGCTCTCACTGGGACACTATGAACACCAAAAACGCAGAGCTTCCCAGCTTGTAGATAAGGCATAGAGAGAGAAAGTGGAGAGAGAGAGACAGAGAGAGAGAGAGAGAGAGAGAGAGAGAGAGAGGGGAAAAAAACATTTGAAAAGAGATGCCACAGAGGGACATCTCCTTCATGTACTGAAACCACCCTCAAGACATCAAAAGGTGAGAAGAAGAAATACTCATAGTTTAGGATTAGAGGGACTTTATCAAGAGACAGCATAGAACTGCAGACCTCACCACAGCTCTACACTGGGCCATTGACCCTCTGGAAAAGCCACTGCTCGGTTTTTCTAGAGCTTCACAATAAAATTTGGGGCATTTTGTCATTGGATCTATTGATCCAGATTTCCAGTGACCCTCAAACCACACTGGACCACACTACACGCTGTTTAGTGTCACATCATGGCTGGAAGCAGAGTTTGTGATTTCTGGATTACATGGTCATCCACACAATCAGTTTTATTGACCTTCCTTCTGTTGTTTCGGGGGCCTTTCTTTGCAAGCAGTAACCCTATCAGTTCACCTGAGATGCTCCGCACTGCTCCAGGGCTGGATGATGGTAATGGAGGGGTTCTGGATCCCTCACTGCTGGAGCAGAACAGTAAGGTGGACATGAAAAGCTTGCCGGAGACCCTGAAGGGGCAGTTCCTGCACAACTTTAACCTGTCAGGTGTCGCCCCACCTGCGCTGGCAGGGGCTGCTCGGGTAGATCCCCCTGAGTACATGCTGGAGCTCTACAACCGTTTTGCCAATGACAGAACATCCATGCCTTCTGCAAACATTGTTCGCAGCTTTAAAAATGAAGGTAATTAGATTATTACTTTGTAATTGTACAATTATGCCATATATTTATAAAAAATATTTGTGAAAGGCATATTTTTGTTGTTTTGTGAGTAACAGTTTATGAGTTTATGTGGGTAACAAAAAACTGTAATAATGAACCAATATACGTTGTGCTATTTTAGTTTGAATGTTTTAAATACAGATTTATTAAAGCAAAACAACTGTTGTCCACACACTGATGTAACTGCTACCAAAAATTTTATAACAACGTTTTGACAATCAGATCTTAAAAAAGATTAGATAAATTATTTTTCTGTGCTTTTAAAAAATAGGACATTATTGTTCAATGTCAATGGACATAGTCGTCAACTTTTGCACCCATAAAGTGAACGTTTGTTTTTAATGTGAGAAAAATGTTTTAACGTATTGTTAGAGGTTTCTCTTAGCAAAAATATTTTGATTCGAAAACATGAGAATTCATATCTTTAATGCTTTTTTGTTTTGGTTTTTTTTTTGTTATAGACTCCTCTCCATGCATTGTGGAACCTGGTGGGGTGAGACAACATCCACTTCTCTTCAATGTGTCCATCCCACAACATGAGCAGGTCACCACAGCTGAACTTCGACTCTACACCATGGTCCAAACTGACCGCAACAAATACGTTGGTGTTGACAGAAAAGTGACCATATATGAGGTAAAACAGCGTGAATCAAACAACAGTCATCAAATAAGAGGCAATGGTTCTGAGGGAGGAGAACCAAATGTGCGAGAAACAGAATTAGTGGAGTTGGCGTCTCGACAGGTTTACGGCACAGACAATGGCTGGGAATCCTTTGACATGACTGCTGTGGTGCACCACTGGCGCTCAAAATCAGACTATGGCACCACCCACAGGCTGGAGGTCCACATAGCAAGTTTGAATTCTCAGAGTGCTGCAGCTTCTGAAGGTGAGATTGAAGGCAACACAATAGGAGGAGACATGGATATTGACACCAGCTCGGAGGACAAGCACAAACCCTTAATGATTGTCTTCTCAGATGACCAGAGTGGAGACCCCCATGGAGACACACGAGAGCTGAATGAGCTGATCCAGCATGAGGCTGCTGGGCGTGGCCTTCAGGAGAACCTTGGGCTGGAGCTGACCGGTCTCTGGGAGGACCTGGGAATTATGGAACAGAAAGGTGAGAATGAGGAAGAAGAGCAGAGTGAGGAGGCTCTCTTACAGATGCGCTCCAACCTCATCTACGAAACAGCGTCTAGAATCCGACGCAATGCCAAAGGCAACCTGTGTAAAAAGAATCCCCTCTATGTAGACTTCAAAGAAATCGGTTGGGACAGCTGGATTTTGGCTCCTGCTGGTTATGAAGCATTTGAATGTACAGGGACGTGCACTTACCCTTTAACCAAACACGTTACACCTACAAAACATGCTATCATCCAAACTCTGGTCAACCTTAAAAGTCCACAGAAGGTCTCCAGGGCTTGTTGTGTTCCCACTAAACTAGATCCCATTTCCCTGCTCTACATAGATGCAGGGGTGGTTACATACCAGTATAAATTTGAAGGCATGGTGGTAGCGGAGTGTGGATGCAGATAGTATTTTATGGACGCAGGGAAACTGGGTGAATCTGGGCCAAAGCTTAGAAACTGGATTGGAAGGAAAGACATTAATTGTCTCAGTACCAGCCAAAACTATGGCTTACATACCAAGTTTCTTCCAAACTGCGATGGATGAGCTCTTACTCCTAATCTTAAAGCGTTAACAGGAGTCACAAAATCTATTGGTAAAGAGCCTGTATTTGAGTCATATTTACACAAAGGTGTTGCTGCAGAGGACCTAATTGGAACCACGGGGCACAATGCAAGCTTTAGTGGGAATAAAGGATTGGGTGGAACATAAGCCAGTAAATGAACCACTGACACGCCTCAAGATCAGTCAGGATAAATGTGTTGTTCTTATCAGTAAAGACTGAAGTTGAAGTCAGAGATTATATCAACTCAGACGTTGGCGTTTACGTCAGCAAAGCTCTCGCTAAGTGGGTGTTTTACAGAGATGGCAGCTCAGAAGAGAACGTTTGTGAACTTAAGCACCACAGGGTCAATTTGGTGACCCCACCAGAGACAAGAAGCCTGTGAAACTGCCCGTTTCCAGTTTCCACAAAGCTCAGTATCGTATCTCTTGTGACACTGCAGAGTCAATACGCAGTTTCCTGCCTAGCAGAATGCATTTGATATGAACTGTCCAAGTTAAAGTGAAACAGTTACCAGAAAAATCTGGAAGGAGTTAAACAGACCAGAACGGACCGGTCTGGACTTCCGATTTTGCCCAAGAACATCTACTGTGGTGATTTTCACAGTTAGCAGACAGTATGCAAAAGTAGTCTCAAAACACTCTTTTGGTTGTAGTGTAAAAACTAAGCAATATATAGAGGATAATTCAAACTGTCCACGTTATGGAAGTTCTCTGAATAATATATACCATATATATTTCTATTTTGTCCTGTTTCAATGTTTTCTTCAGTAACACATTATCCGAATATATGAACCATCATCCATGTTCCACCACAGAATTAACTCATATCAGAATGTCATTTACTGACTGCTGGCATGAATGCTGAGATATGAGAGTTGATGTAGGTTGTGGCTTGTACAGCTTGTTTCATTGGTAACAGGCACCATAAACAAGGGGGATACTTGGGGGCTACCAGCCCCCCTCCTGCTCCACATGCCGTGCGAGCTGCTCCCCGACCTCTTTTGTACGGCTGTGATAAGGAGGTATCAAGGTTGAGAAACGTGTGTGTTACTCAGAGCTTGGAAAACCAATAGTAATTCCAAACTGCATGGAATTGGGGGAGGGAGAGGGAAAGATGCCCGGGAATTAGAGGGTAGTTTTATATAATCAAGTTCTGAAGAAATGATTTGGGTCAATCTGGCTCAGGTGCAGATTTTTGGACCCGTGAAGACCTCTGACTGATACCCCCTTTGCTCCCAGAGTTTTCCTCCTCTGAAACCACCTGGAACAGATCTCCTGTTGGACCCTTATCACTGTTAGGGCAAAAGGATGACTTGAAACTCCCACAAAGTCATCCTCACCCACAGATAAACTGCACAAGACTTTTCAGTCATCACCATGTCTGATAATATGTGTCAGCATTTTTCCCATGCCTGAAAGATACTTCACATTAGTGGCTTTCCATAACTGGCGTCAGCATTTTCCTCAAACTCTTTGTTGAAATACAATTTGTGTTCTGCTGCTTGGATTTATGATGAAGTTTATTTATTGATTAATTTATTATTTTATTATTATTATTTACGTAACTGTATAACAATATTGTACATATGACTCGGTATGCTATACAGAGTACATGACATGATTCTGTTTTGCGAAGACCATGCATATACAAATATACAAATTTGTTTTAAATGAAAATGTCTTATAATTTATCTTTCTGTATGTGTTGTACAGCACTCAGTCTAAAAGGGTGTTTATCAATCACTTTACAGGCACAGACTTCTTGTTAGGATTTGCATATCTCTTTAAACAGGATCTTTTAGTCCCTTTCACCCAGACACACCAAAACAGATTGAAGGACGGTCAGTCCAGAACTCGCTGTTTAGACTCTGGGTTTGGGAGCAATTCATAAATGAGCAATTCATAACTTCCCATTGAAGACCAGCAGCTCAAAGGTCCTCAGTTTACACGTCAAACAGATCCACTTGCACGGGAAGCTGAATGGAATCTAATGGCCACACAGGCTCATCTGGTCTGTGGCTTGAGGCTGTGCAGATGCGTTTAATTCTGTTTTTAGTAGTTTGGGGTGAGGGGTCTAAAATGCTTTGTTCACAATGTTAAGATGTGACATGAGCTTTGCTAATTAGTGACTGCCAGCCGCCTTTGTAAAAACGATGCATTTTGTCATGTACAAGCGCACATAAAAGGTGTAAACAAAATAAAAATGTTGACAAAACTCTGTGCGGTCTAATAACATTTTACACAATTTTACATATTGTAGTGTTTGTCACTTAAAAGACTAAACCAGATTTATAACAACATCTATTTAGAAACTCATTTAGCAATTTTTTTAGTTACACCTTATTTTCATGTGTTGTCATTAATACGCAAGTGGAAACTCAGATGTTCGTTTATCTCGTCACAAATATCATGACAGGGGAGGTAAACAAGGGTGGGAAACAGTGTGAAACCTCCAGCATGTTTAATGCGCTCGAATGAAGTTACAGTTCAGAACCTCCCGATCAATTACACACAAATGTTTGAGCGCCATCCAGTTAACAAGCTGTTTACAAAGCATCTGCCTCTGGATCCTGTCATCTACTTCCAGTATCAATGTGCTGTGTGGACAGAGGAAGTTATTAGCTTGTGCTTATGATAACAAACACGCTATTATTGTTAAGACCAACAACCTCAAAAAGAAAATATTACAGTGATTTATTTTTTTAATATTAATGATAGAAGATCCTATCTCCTCAGCTAAAGCTTTATTGCACTGCAGATGTCACAGAAAGTGTCAAAGTCTTAAGGGATAAACGTTGGGATAGATGTTGTATTAATGTTATTGCTTATAAGATTATACAATTATTATATTCAACCTTTTTAATTCTATAACATTTTAATACTAATTCTATATTAATTTTAACATAATTCTATAATTCTATAGCGCAGGATAGAGGGGAACTCCTTCAACACTCTTTAAAAATCTTCTCAGGATGATTCCTCACAAACTGGGTGATGGAAAATGTCAAGAAAGGTTTTGCAATTCTAGATCAAGGGTGACTATGTTGAATATGCTAGAATATGTCCTATTTCACAACATAATTCCTAAAGTTACATTTGTGCTATTTTATAGTTTTGATAAGTTTACTATTATTCATAAATAAAAAAGAAATATGAACAAAAAAAAGGTGTTTCCCCAACTTTTGACTGGTAATGTATGTTACTGCATTAATGACTGATAATGTTAGTTACTGTATCTGCCTCTGTGCTTGTCAGAAACACATTTACAGTACATTTACATTTATTCATTTAGCAGACACTTTTATCCAAAGCGACTTACAAGTGCGGAATACAACAAGAGAGTCAACCTGAAGAGGCAACTAGACACAATAAGTGCTCACAATACAAGTTTCAGACATTGCTCAGAGTATCATATGCTACAACAAGGGAGAGATTTATAGGAAAGAGGGATAGGTTTTTTTTTTTTTTAAGATCAGGTTAAGTGCTCACGAAAGAGATGTGTTTTCAGCTGTCTTTTGAATATTGCCAGGGATTCTGCATTCCGGATGAAGGCAGGAAGATCATTCCACCAGCATGGAGTAGTGAACGAAAATGATCTGGAGAGTGATTTTGTGCCTCTCTGTGATGGTACCACAAGCCTTCATTCCTTCTGTGATCGCAGGCTTCTGGTAGGAGCGTAGACTCGTAAGAATGAGTGAAAGTAGGAGGGTGCTGACCCAGTGATAAATCTGTAAGCAAGCGTCAAGGCCTTGAACTTGATGCGAGCAGCGAGCGGTAGCCAATGGAGAGAGATGAGGAGAGGGGTGACATGGGTTCTTTTGGGCTCAATGAAGATGAGACGTGCTGCAGCGTTCTGAATCATTTGTAGAGGCTTGATTGTGCATGATGGCAGTCCAGCCAGAAGAGCATTGCAGTAATCGAGCCTAGAAATGACCAGGGCCTGGATGAGAAGTTGTGTTGCATGTTCTAGTAGTAACCTCATATTATCACCTTGCCCTTGCAAATAGCGCTTTACTACATTACCAGTCACCAAAATAATATCTCAGTAAAAGAACCAGGTACACTTTAAAATAATGTACGCTGTCATCACCTGTGTCAACTTTTTACTAACGTTGTTATAAAAAAACCTAAATGTTCCCTGTTTGCTGGGTTCCTGCCGCATTGCTTAAATGACCACTAACATTCAGTGATCTATTGTGTAAAGGAGCTATGTAAATGAAACTTTGGTGTTTCTGTAGCTCAGTTTGTAGCAAATGCACAATTTGGTTCACAGGGGAATCAAACCAGGGGAGTCACTCTAGATAAAAGCTCTGCCACATGCAAGTTGAGTTGAGTGAGATCAGAAGAAAGACTTGGCGCCACCTTGTGAACATACTAGTACAACCAGGGAATGTTCTCTCATGATGTTTCTGCATTCATAGCTATAGGCATATGTATGAAAAGATGTTTACAGCTGTGGTAGCTCCATCTCATTGTAGTTTATTTTTATTTATCAAACTGATTGGGTACTTGACCGAAAACAGGCTTGTTTCATGTAGCTCTATGATAAATCATACATTTTCACTTCATTCAACGACATCAGCAAATTTACAGTATTTACATATATCTAACAGTGTCCACTTTCTCAAACAATATCAACCAAGACCACTCATTGTGCATCCAAATTCACTAACTTGAGAAGAAAACACTTCATAATACTTGATAGATGAGCTCTGCTGGTATCACACACTCATATTGTCATATTTTCTTCCTGAAACAGGGTCTTATGAGGATTTCAGGACCTTCATTGCTGATTCATGAAACTCCCACAGTAATGAGTGATTTTTCTCTAGTTCTGAGAGGTTATTTTTCAGTGTCTCTAACTCTCTGTTCTTCTCCTCCATCTGTCTGATAAACTCCTCCTGCATCTTTGACTTTGACTCTGAAATGTTTCTCTTGAGTTCAGGCAGGATGATCTTCATGAGGTTTCTCTCTGTCTCCACTCTGATCTCTCCTTCATACATCTGTCTGATGTCCTCCATCTCCTGTCTGTGTCTCTCCTCCATCTCACTCTTCTCCTTCTCTCTCTGATCTCTCAGTCTGTTGATCTTTTTCTCCAGCTCTGATCTCTTCTCCACCTCTTTCTCCAACTCTCTTATTAGTTCTTTCTTTTTCTCTTCATCTCTTTCTTCTCTCATCTGTCTCTCTAGTTCACCTGTTCGCTCATTGAGTTGTTTGATATCTCCTTCATGTTCCTCAATCACTCCTTCTATATTTCTCAGGGAGATCTGCACTTCCTTTTCTATTTTTTCTTTAATCTCTTTTTCCTTCATCTCTTTTCTCTCCTCTCTCTCTCTCATGATCTTTCTCTCCATTGCTCTGATCTGAGAGTCTATCTCCAGGTAGATCTCACTGCTGTAGAATCTCTCAGTGTTTTCTTCCACCATCTTCTCAATCTTCTCCAGCAGCTCTGAGACCTGAGAACCATCTCCACTCTGATGAATGTTGAGACAGTGAAACCTGTTCCCACATTTCTCCACAAGTCTCTGGATCTCCTGATTTCCTGATTGGACAAACTCCTCAATGTTCTTCTCTTGTTCTTTGTCAGTAACAGTGAAAAGGATCAAGGTGTTCCTCCAACATCTCTCCCCAAAAATCTCCTCCATTTTCTCCAGCATCTCTCTCTCTGCTCCAGTAGACTGCTGCACTGGTATGACCAGGAGGAAGGCGTGGGGTCCTGGAGCAGACAGACGGACACAGAGTGCCACATCCTGTCTCACCTCCTCCAGAGAGAGTCCAGAGCAGAACCAGTCTGGAGTTTCCACCACAGTCACCTGCTTCCCATCCACCTCCCCTTGTCTGCTCTCACTCTGCTGGATCTCTGTTGATGTATCAGTCTGGTTCTTCTCTCTGCCCAGCATGATGTTTCCTGCTGCACTCTTCTCAGATCCAGCACTTCCCAGCAGAACCAGCCTGAGTTCTGATCCAGGAACCAACACTGGAGCTGTTTCTCCACTCACTAGAAAACAGAGAAGATTCACCACTTGATGAAAAGATATAAATCCACATTTCTGTTTGTGTGCCCAAAACTACATTTACTCCAGTGATGTTATATTATTTAGTTTTATAATGAACTCACTATCCGGAGGATTTAACTCCTTGCTATTTCTTCTTCTTACTGGTGCTGATGATGTTTCTGTATCAGCTAGAAATAAAACAGCAGAATAATTAGAATGTACAACTACAAAGATGCATAAATATATCAATGTGTCATGAAGTTGAGCACAGACCAACTACAACCTAAAAACTAAACAATTTTATAATTGATAAAAGTATATAAAACTCAGGTATATCAGGTAAACATAAATGAAACTTATGTATAATAATCTATTTATTTTTTTACCCCATCAGCGATTTCTTACCAGAACTCTTCAGTAGTTTGTTCTCCTCCAGCAGTAGTTGTAGTTGGCTGCTCTTGTCTTGTAGTTCATTTCTCAGTGTCTCCAGTTGATGTTTACTGCTGTCCAGATCTTTGACTGTGTTCTCCAGCAGTCTCTCTTTCTCACTCATATGTTTCTTCATATTGTCCAATTGTGTCTCTTTCTCCTCAAGCTGATTCTCTTTCTCTTTAAGCTGATTCTCTTTCTCTTTAAGCTGATTCTCTTTCTCTTTAAGCTGATTCTCTTTCTCTTTAAGCTCTCCGATTGTTTGTAGCAGTTGATCATTAATGTCTTTCAGTTGTTTGTCCTTTTCCTGTAATGTCATGTCTCTCATCTGAAGTGTCTGTTTGTTCTCTAGGAGTATTTTCTCTTTCTCTTGTATGAGTTTGTCTCGTTCTGTAAGAAGTTTTTCTTTCTGCTCCTCAAGATGTTTCATCTTTGTGTCTTTTTCAGTTATAAAGCTTATCAGATCTTCAGGATTCTTGTATTTGTCTAAAAACTCTAAGAGAAATATACACACAATTCTAGTTATTTGTGATTTTTCTTCACCAGTTTTATCATTCAGCAGGGAAAATTGAGTCTGATCTCTCACAGCATATTTCTCCTCAACATGATTTGAAGAATCATTCATGTTCACAGAATAAACAGTGTTGAATGTGTTACACATGGACGTTTATTTAAGTTTAGTGCTGATGTTTAAAAGTGTGAGTTACAGTTACTGATGATGCTCGTCTTTACAAGCAGCACTAATGATTTATATCTTTACTAATCATCCACTGATCATTTAACTGACCCATAAAAATGTCGGAAAAACAGAATAATATTAACAAACATTTTACTCTTCAGTTTAACTCCATAATTCCCATCAGATGTAGAATCTGTTGGTCAGCAGTGTGTGTGTGTCTGTACTGGTATATGTGATTTACAAGAACACAGATGTGTACAATAACGTGTGTATAATGATGTAAACGGGGACACTTCATGTTCAATTTCACCTCCCAGTGCTGGCAGGTAGCAACTGAAGTGCCCTTGAGCAAGGCACCTAACTCCCAATTGCTCCCCGGGCGCAGTAGTGTGCTGCTCACTGCTCCGGGTGTGTGTGTGTGTTCACGACTTGCAGTGTGTGTTCACTCCTCACCAGTGATGGTTAAATACAGAGGTCACATTTCGGGTATGGGTTACCATATCTGACAAATATGTCACTTTCACTTTACTTTCAATTGTATAAAAACTTACTAAATGGTGCTTTAATTTAAATGAAATAAAGCCAATAGTTTTCTGTGAGGGTTAGGTTTAGGGGTGGGGTCAGGGGACAGGGGACAGAAAATGTAATTAGCTCAGTATAAAAATGACATTTTATGGAGAGTAAAACGTAATTTTTACGTCTCTCCCATTACGTCTATGGAGAGTCCTTGTAACCCACATGTGCAAGTATATGCGTGTTCTGATTCTGTTCACTGCACTGTTAACCCTGATGTTGTTTTACCCAAATAAATTAAGTACACTAAACATAAATCTTAAAATATTCTGTCAACGTTTTGAGTTTGCTGAACAATTTGCATGTTTTATCTCATTCTGTGAGGAAATTTGAGTTGAATCAGTTTATCGACCTTTTAAAAGAAAAAAAAAAACCGGGGTTGGGGGGTTTTTTTGGGGCGGGGGCTTAAGTAAAAAATATGAGTACATTTCACTTAAACAAAACAAGTTACTGAGTGCACTTTGGTGGACTTGTAGACCTGCAGCACAGAACATTTTAATAGCGCCTCACAAACATTTTGTTGATTATTTTTTAGTTCATATTTCTACTCTTTGGTTTTTACTGTAATACTGGAGTGAGGTAACTATTGGGAAAATTACATCTTGTGGTCATAATTTTGACGAATGACCAAAGTTCCTAAAAGCACTGACTTTAAAATACTGTTTTTCAGTTGATTTTATCACATAATTGTGTCTCATTTATGTTTTTTATATTAACAGTCTCAGTGTTTCAGTGAAGCTACTGAACTGTCAAAAATTCAGCTCCTTAAAACTGAACTAAATGTGTCAGTGAAGATACTGATTTCATTAAGTGTGTCATGTATTAAATATTGTTTTTTAACTTCTCACTCACCTACTATTAGAGCAGAGTCCTCCATCTTTCCTCTCTCCTCTTTAGTCCATCTTTTGTTTATCTGTGGAGGAACAGAAATCACTCTGAAGAATTCATACAGTGTGATGTCTTTTATAAAACAAAGTAAATCATTTCTTTGTTAAATGATACTTTAATGTGTCAGTCACTGACAGCTGATCTGATATTACTGATTGAGGATATATTTCTGACTGAAGCTGTTTCAGACTGATTCACTGTGTTTAGTATCAACATGAATCAAACGACAGAAGTATTTTATTGAGGACATTTTTACACATCTGTACAGAAGTGCTGTGATTGGCTACAGAAAATTGACATCAGTGAGATCAGATTAGAGAGATGCTGTTTTCATGTACAGATGTGAAGGAACATTTTATTCTTAATCTGAATGTGATAATGTCTTGATAAAAAAATCTTCCCCTACCTTTTCTACGTAAAATGAAATGAAAGGCTTCAACCCTGTTAGTGAAAACAGTGAGTAAAATGAATGCAGGGTTTGAAACATCAGAAAACAACAGATGTGAGTAGAAATTCCTTCAATAAAGAAACTGTAATTTATGCTTCACATGTATCATCATGTATATGAGTTACTGTAACTTGACATTGAACTTTAAACATTTCTTCTAAACACAAATGGGGAGTTTGGGTCCAGATCAATGACTTAAAGGGTAAGAAATCAGCTGATGTTAATGATGCTCTGTGATCTTCCTGTGTTGTGTTATCAATATACTGTTTGCTACATGCTGTATATACAGTGTATGTGTGTCTGTCACTGTTCTGTGTTATTTACATGTTTACAAATAATGGAGTTATTATATTGGTGAAACACATAAATCAGGAGAAAAGGAGAAGGAGGGTTTATGAAGGATCTGACAGCAGGAAGAAATAAGAGACTGTTTTATATCCTGTAATAATTAGAAGATTAGATGGTGCACTCCTCCTGAACTTATGTTTAATAACTTCATTCAGAGATAAATTTAGACTATTTATAAAATTAGTTTTACTGTTTTGAGTCTTTTGTTTTTAACTTACATGTTTACCTTACATGTTTAACTTACATTATGTGTTGTAATCATAATTTGAGGTGATTTTTAACAAATCTGTTTTCATTTCTTATAAAATTTTTTTATAAATTTCTTTGTTTGGGGTATTTTATTTGTTAATTTTTTAATTTATTGAGTCATTCAGAAATTTCACATGAATATTTGATATATATATGAACTATATTTCATTGAAAACTCATTTAAATGGTAATTTAAAGTTATATATACAGTAATAAGACACTTCATGTGCATGTGTGTCTGAATGATTTCTCACAAGATCATTTACATTTCTGTTCATTTTCATTCTGACAATATTAATAAAGACTCTGAACTCATGAACAGTGTAACTATTGAATACTCACGTGATAACTCTTCTCTGCTTCCATCTACTCTTATTGTTATCTCTTGTGTTGTGTCTCCACTGGTGACCTGACACACATAATCTCCATCATCTGACTCTCTAAAGTCTTTCAGTGATAGAGAAACATCTCCTCTCTCCAGCTTCTCAGTGAACAGATTCACTCTGCCCTCATAGCCCCTCCCCTCCATCATCTGTCTGTTCTTATAGAGATACACACAGTCTGTCTCCTTAAACCATCTGATCTCCATGGCAACAGCACTGATTTCAGGTGACAGGTGACATGGGACAGTGAATCCATCAAATACACCAGCCCAAACTCTCTGAGCTGTTTCAGGAACAACAAGCCGAAACTCATCTGTAACAAAAAGAGACAGAAAGGACTCGTGAATCCATACAACAGCTGTCACTTACATGTTCTGTACAGTATGATGAGACACAGTGTGTGTAACAGCACACAACAGAGTGTGTGTGAATGCTTGTGAATGAAGTGATCAAGAACCAGTTTACACTTACTGCTGCTGGCGGTTGCCATCTTTCTCTCCTGAACAGACACAAAACACACAGTGAGAGAGCAGAATGACGTCAGACTGACTGCACAACATCAGCACATCACTGACACTGACTGTATCTGCACAGCCAGACACGATGTTTACAGGTGACTTTATTATACTGTGTCTCACCTGTGCTGTTCTTCACTGACAGTCAATCACATTCTTCAGGTTAGAGGTTAAACCGTTGCCATGGGGATAACTTTATAAACTTTATCTTTACTGGATAAAGATATACTGTTTCAATATTACAAATATCATCGCTTATGACAAGAGCACTGTTTGATATTAGATTGTTAAAAACATATTTCGACATTAAAGACTTCTCAAAGATTTTCACGCAGTGAAATTAATAAAAACGTTTTAAAGTTACTATTGTAGGCAGTAAATATAAAAATTATTTTGTTAATTTGAAAGATCTTTCTTTCAAAAGCATTTTAAAGTAAACATACAAGGACAGTCCACTATCAATCTGTTACTCCCAGAAAACACACAGTCACATTAAAAACTGAAATGAGAGTAACATTACATTCATTACAAAGAGTTACTATTGATCATAAAAAGGCTTGAAATCTTCAGGATGAAACAGGTTCGGTTATTCATTTATAATCAGGATAAAACAGCTTTAAATGGAGGATATTAAATGGAGGATATTAATACGAGTGTTTTCTAACGTGCCATTGAGTGCGACGCTAAATCTTACCCGCTAAATCTTCTCTTCTGCGTCAAGAGAAATCTTCGATTTGCATGCAAACACTGTTAAGGTTAAATGATATTTTATATTTCAGTCGTGTACATTAAAAAAAGAAAGTAAAATAGCATTAAAACCTGTTTATTTCCTTAAAGTGAAGTTACTTTCACTTCTGCACTTCCGGTAACGTCACTAAAGGGCAAGAAGCTCCGCCCCCTACCTTAAAACGAAACAAGCTCGACCGCAGTCACAGAAGTGACCAAATATTGACTAGTTTTCTTTATTGAGTTTTATCTGCCATTCAGCACAAACTGCATTTTGAACATTAAATACAAAAGAAGACACGGGCAACACACAAGCGTTTGCACGGTGAAGTTGAAGAAGTGTCATGACGTTTGACTTCCATCAGGGGTCTCTATGACGT
The DNA here is from genome assembly GCA_036877525.1 of Chromobotia macracanthus. Taxonomy (NCBI): domain Eukaryota; kingdom Metazoa; phylum Chordata; class Actinopteri; order Cypriniformes; family Botiidae; genus Chromobotia; species Chromobotia macracanthus. The sequence continues at coordinate 3,321,425 of JAZGTH010000010.1, forward strand.
AGACGTGCTTCCATGAGACGAGAGGCCTGTTTAATTCAGTGTAACAAAATACAACAAAAACAACAATGTTCTTTGAAGATGAAATAGTTTGGATGTATTCTTGAATTTCTTTTTCAAAAATGTTCTACGTTCAACAGAATGTGTGAGGTTGTACTATTGAGGTCTTTTAGGTGTTATAAAGAATAACAGCACCAATGTTTACATTTTTAACAATGCTAAAAAAGTGTATTTAAAAAAGGTTTATGATAGCAGTGTCTTTTTGCATCTTAAACTAAAACAGGCTTCTGCAACCTTATGCAGATTTATTGCAATGTGGCAGTGGGGTTCTGTGTGTACAATTGATTGGATGTTCGTGCGCTCACTAATGATCCTATCACCGGGCAGTGGGGAATATATAAGGTCGTTATGTAACTACTAGTTTTACTGTAATAAAATTTATCTTTTGTGTAGCCATGTCTCCTGCCAACTTTGTTGTGAGCTGACCTGTGTTGCCTACAAATAAATATATAAGAGTCTCTGTCTCTTCAAGAGTCTCTTCAATTAAACATTAGTGAATTCATATACGTCTTTCAACGCATGGATCCTGCATTAATTGTTCCTCTGTGAAATAAGTTAGTCTTTCTTTAGATTAAATTGTTTTCATGTCAAGGCTGTTGATGTTATTTCAATATATTTAAAGTTCCAAGTAACTCTGAGAATTTAACCCCACACTGTAAAAACTTGGTGCCTTAAATTTGTAAGTTTAATCAAATAGTAAGTTTAATTGACTTTGTGTGTGAGAGTTGAGTTGTGAGAAGATCTGAGTGACTTTTACTGTAAACCAGTGAGATCAAACTGACATTCCTCATTGCAGACATAATATGTGCTATGTGATTTACAGTGCACTGGTAAAAAAAAACTTTGCTGCCTTAAAATAAAGTTTTATCAGCTTGGCTGCACATTTGATCTTTTCATCACATTTCATCTTACCATTTTTAATTTTGACTGGCGTTGAGTTGCTTTTAAGAACTTATATGAAATAGCTGAAAATTTGACTAATTTTTAAACTTATTTTATAGGTTACAGTCAGGATTTAAAATACTAAGCTGAAATTACTTTTAAAGTTGATTAAACTTTTAATATAAAAAAAATAATTATGCAAAACTTACAATTATGAAATTATGCTCAATATGTTTCAATTCATTCATTATAAGACAGGCACAAATTTATAATATCGTTTTACAGTTTAGTGTCCACATTCTCAAACAAAATGATCACCTGAGACCACTTCACTCATTTCGCTCTATAAGAGGATTGGTTCTCCACCTTATTTAAAAGAGCACCTATAAAGTCATTTTAAAGAGATTCTCTGTCAAACTCCCCAAATTGTGGGAAAAATAATACTTTGGATAAGCAAACTCACACAGGAGCACACTCATTAACTGTCATATAAATTATCCTGTTCTTTCTTAATCAGGATTTCTCTTCATTGCTGATTCATAAAGGTCCCACAGCATGGAGTGACTGTGCTTGAGTTCTGAGAGGTTATTTTTCAGTGTCTCTAACTCTCTGTTCTTCTCCTCCATCTGTCTGATAAACTCCTCCTGCATCTTTGACTTTGACTCTGAAATGTTTCTCTTGAGTTCAGGCAGGATGATCTTCATGAGGTTTCTCTCTGTCTCCACTCTGATCTCTCCTTCATACATCTGTCTGATCTTCTCCATCTCCTGTCTGTGTCTCTCCTCCATCTCACTCTTCTCCTTCTCTCTCTGATCTCTCAGTCTGTTGATCTTTTTCTCCAGCTCTGATCTCTTCTTCACCTCTTTCTCCAACTCTTTCTTTAGTTCTTTCTTTTTCTCTTCATGTTGTTCTTCTCTCATCTGTCTCTCTAGTTTACCTGTTCGCTCATTAAGTTGTTTGATATCTCCTTCATGTTCCTCAATCACTCCCTCTATCTTTCTCAGGGAGTTCTGCACTTCCTTTTCTATTTTTTCTTTAATCTCTTTTTCCTCCATCTCTTTTCTCTCCTCTCTCTCTCTCATGATCATTTTCTCCATTGCTCTGATCTGAGAGTCTATCTCCAGGTAGATCTCACTGCTGTAGAATCTCTCAGTGTTTTCTTCCACCATCTTCTCAATCTTCTCCATCAGCTCTGAGACCTGAGAACCATCTTCACTCTGATGAGTGTTGAGACAGTGAAACCTGTTTCCACATTTCTCCACAAGTCTCTGGATCTCCTGATTTCCTGATTGAACAAACTCCTCAATGTTCTTCTCTTGTTCTTTGTCAGTAACAGTGAAAAGGATCAAGGTGTTCCTCCAACATCTCTCCCCAAAAATCTCCTCCATTTTCTCCAGCATCTCTCTCTCTGCTCCAGTAGACTGCTGCACTGGTATGACCAGGAGGAAGGCGTGGGGTCCTGGAGCAGACAGACGGACACAGAGTCCCACATCCTGTCTCACCTCCTCCAGAGAGAGTCCAGAGCAGAACCAGTCTGGAGTTTCCACCACAGTCACCTTCTTCCCATCCAACTCCCCCTGTCTGCTCTCACTCTGCTGGATCTCTGTTGATGTATCAGTCTGGTTCTTCTCTCTGCCCAGCATGATGTTTCCTGCTTCACTCTTCTCAGATCCAGCACTGCCCAGCAGAACCAGCCTGAGTTCTGATCCAGGAACCAACACTGGAGCTGTTTCTCCACTCACTAGAAAACAGAGAAGATTCACAAACTGACCAATGAAAGGATATAAATCAAAATTTCTGTTTCATTTTGTGTGCCCAAAACTACAAACTACATTTACTCCAGTGATGTTATATTATTTTGTTTTATAATAAACTCACTGTTTGGAGGATTCCCCCCCTTGCTGTTTCTTCTTCTTACTGGTGCTGATGATGTTTCTGTATCAGCTAGAAATAAAACAGCAAAACAATTAGAATGTACAACAACAAAGATGGTATAAATGTGTCAATGTACAGTCCCTGTATTTTCTTTCTCTGTCATGAAGTTGAGCCTTCAAAAAGCACAGACCAACTAAATAATAAAATAATGTATTTCTTTTTTTAAAGTATATAGAACTCAGGTACATCAGGTAAACGTAAATGAAACTTATGTATAATAATCTATTAATTTTCACCCCATCAGCGATTTCCTACCAGAACTCTTCAGTAGTTTGTTCTCCTCCAGCAGTAGTTGTAGTTGGCTGCTCTTGTCTTGTAGTTCATTTCTCAGTGTCTCCAGCTGATGTTTACTGCTGTCCAGATCTTTGACTGTGTTCTCCAGCAGTCTCTCTTTCTCACTCATCTGTTTCTTCATACTGTCCAGTTGTGTCTCTTTCTCCTCAAGCTGATTCTGTTTCTCTTCAAGCTGATTCTCTTTCTCTTTAAGCTCTCTGATTGTTTGTAGCAGTTGATCATTAATGTCTTTCAGTTGTTTGTCCTTTTCCTCTAATGTCATGTCTCTCATCTGAAGTGTCTGTTTGTTCTCTAGGAGAATTTTCTCTTTCTCCTGTATGAGTTTGTCTCGTTCTGTAAGAAATTTCTGCTCCTCAAGATGTTTCATCTTTGTGTCTTTTTCAGTTATAAAACTTTTCAGATCTTCAGGATTCTTGAATTCTAAAAACTCTAAGAGAAATATACACACAATTCTAGTTATAAAATCAGATTTTTACATGTGGATGTACAATTAGATTTTGAAGAACAAATTTGCCACCACAATTCAAGGGTGCTGTGGGTGGTTGCTGGGACATTGGCAGGTTATTTCTAGGCTGTTTTGGGTAGTTCAGGTCAAAGCCTACTACAATGTCTGACATTCAGGAGTCTAGATACATGTATGACTTTTGTCCCTCTTTCATTGGAAATATTTGTGATTGTTCTTCACCAGTTTTATCATTCAGCAGGGAAAATTGAGTCTGATCTCTCACAGCACATTTCTCCTCAACATGATCTGAAGAATAATTCGTGTTCACAGAATAAACAGTGTTGAATGTGTTACACAAGTTTAGTGCTGATGTTTAAAAGTGTTACAGAGTTACAGTTACTGATGATGCTCGTCTTTACAAGCAGCACTAATGATTTACTGATCATTTAACTGACCCATAAAAAGAAAACAATTACTAATCTTACCAATAACATGCTCTGAAAATGTCTAATGAAAGTTGGGTTGGGCAAAAACTATTCTTTATTTTTGCTATATTTTTGTAAGTTTCAGAAAAACAGAATAATATTAATAAAGTTTTAACTTCAGTTTAACTCAATAATTCCCACCAGATGTCACAAGTCTGCTGGTCAGCAGTGTGTGTGTGTGTCTGTACTGTATATGTGATTTACAAAAACACAGATGTGTACAATAACGTGTGTATAATGATGTAAACGGGGACACTTCATGTTCAATTTCACCTTCCAGTGCTGGCAGGTAGCAACTGAAGTGCCTTTGAGCAAGGCACCTAACTCCCAATTGCTCCCCGGGCGCAGTAGTGTGCTGCCCACTGCTCCGGGTGTGTGTGTGTGTTCACGACTTGCAGTGTGTGTTCACTCCTCACCAGTGATGGTTAAATACAGAGGTCACATTTCAGGTATGGGTTACCATATCTGACAAATATGTCACTTTCACTACGTCACCAAATAAATTAAGTACACTAAACATAAATCTTAAAATATTCTGTCAACGTTTTGAGTTTGCTGAACAATTTGCATGTTTCTTCTCATTCTGTAAGAAAATTTAAGTTGAATCAGTTAAAATATGAGTACATTTCACTTAAACAAAACAAGTTACTGAGTGCACTTTGGTGGACCTGCAGCACAGAACATTTTAATAGCGCCTCACAAACATTTTGTTGATTATTTTTTAGTTCATATTTCTACTCTTTGGTTTTTACTGTAATACTGGAGTGAGGTAATTATTGGGAAAATTACATCTTGTGGTCATAGTTTTGACGAATGACCAAAGTTCCTAAAAGCACTGACTTTAAAATACTGTTTTTCAGTTGATTTTATCACATAATTTTTTATGTTTTTTATATTAACAGTCTCAGTGTTTCAGTGAAGCTACTGAACTGTCAAAAATTCAGCTCCTTAAAACTGAACTAAATGTGTCAGTGAAGATACTAATAGAAGATGACAGACTTAAATATTGTTTTTAACTTCTCACTCACCTGCTATTAGAGCAGAGTCCTCCATCTTTCCTCTCTCCTCTTCAGTCCATCTTCTGTTTATCTGTGGAGGAACAGAAATCACTCTGAAGAATTCATACAGTGTGATGTCTTTTATAAAACAAAGTAAATCATTTCTTTGTTAAATGATACTTTAATGTGTCAGTCACTGACAGCTGATCTGATATTACTGATTGAGGATATATTTCTGACTGAAGCTGTTTCAGACTGATTCACTGTGTTTAGTATCAACATGAATCAAACGACAGAAGTATTTTATTGAGGACATTTTTACACATCTGTACAGAAGTGCTGTGATTGGCTACAGAAAAGTGACATCAGTGGGATCAGAGCAGAGAGATGCTGTTTCATGTACAGATGTGAAGGAACATTTTATTCTTAATCTGAATGTGATAATGTCTTGATAAAAAATCTTCCCTTACCTTTTCTATCTGTAATGAGTAAAAACCTCCAAACTTCAACCCTGTTAGTGAAAACAGTGAGTAAAATGAATGCAGGGTCAACAGATGTGAGTAGAAATTCCTTCAATAAAGAAACTGTAATTTATGCTTCACATGTATATGAGTTATTGTAACTTGACATTGAACTTTAAACATTTCTTCTAAACACAAATGGGGAGTTTGGGTCCAAATCAATGACTTAAAGGGTAAGAAATCAGCTGATATTAATGATGCTCTGTGATCTTCCTGTGTTGTGTTATCAATATACTGTTTGCTACATGCTGTATATACAGTGTATGTGTGTCTGTCACTATTCTGTGTTATTTACATGTTTACAAATAATGAAGTTATTATATTGGTGAAACACATAAATCAGGAGAAAAGGAGAAGGACAGCAGGAAGAAATAAGAGGCTGTTTTATATCCTGTAATAATTAGAAGATTAGATGGTGCACTCCTCCTGAACTTATGTTTAATAACTTCATTCAGAGATAAATTTAGACTATTTATAAAATTAGTTTTACTGTTTTGAGTCTTTTGTTTTTAACTTACAGGATGTGTTGTAATCATAATTTGAGGTGATTTTTAACAAATCTGTTTTCATTTCTTATAAACTTTTTTTATAAATTTCTTTGTTTGGGGTCTTTTATTTGTATTTTTTTTAATTCACTGGGTCATCCAGAAATACCATGTGAATATTTGATATATATGAACTATATTTCATTAAAAACTCATTTAAACGGTAATTTAAAGTTATATATACAGTAATAAGACACTTCATGTGCATGTGTGTCTGAATGATTTCTCACAAGATCATCTACATTTCTATTCATTTTTATGCTGACAATATTAATAAAGACTCTGAACTCATGAACAGTGTAACTATTGAATACTCACGTGATAACTCTTCTCTGCTTCCATCTACTCTTATTGTTATCTCTTGTGTTGTGTCTCCACTGGTGACCTGACACACATAATCTCCATCATCTGACTCTCTAAAGTCTTTCAGTGATAGAGAAACATCTCCTCTCTCCAGATTCTCAGTGAACAGATTCACTCTGCCCTCATAGCTCCTCCCCTCCATCATCTGTCTGTTCTTATAGAGATACACACAATCTGTCTCCTTAAACCATCTGATCTCCATGGTAACAGCACTGATTTCAGGTGACAGGTGACATTGTACAGTGAATTCATCAAATACACCAGCCCAAACTCTCTGAGCTTTTTCAGGAACCACAAGCTGAAACTCATCTGTAACAAAAAGAGACAGAAAGGACTCGTGAATCTAAACAACAGCTGTCACTTACATGTTCTGTACAGTATGATGAGACACAGTGTGTGTAACAGCACACAACAGAGTGTGTGTGAATGCTTGTGAATGAAGTGATCAAGAACCAGTTTACACTTACTGCTGCTTGCGGTTGCCATCTTTCTCTCCTGAACAGACACAAAACACACAGTGAGAGAGCAGAATGACGTCAGACTGACTGCACAACATCAGCACATCACTGACACTGACTGTATCTGCACAGCCAGACACGATGTTTACAGGTGACTTTATTATACTGTGTCTCACCTGTGCTGTTCTTCACTGACAGTTAAAATTGTCTCTCATCTGTTGACACAGGAGGACACGTCACCCTACAACATACAGAAAAACTGTATTAAAATTAAAGAACATAAATATCAATGCTAATGAAGAAATTGAAATCTTTATAAAAATCTTTATTTAATTAAAACGATTTGAAATGTTTTCTAAATAAAACTAAAATTTCTCAGTGAACTAAAAATAGTTCATTTATAGGACAGTCCACCTGGAGTGATCTTATTCATTTCTGCAGAATTGTTACAGATTAGTTTACTAAACTGCTGAACTAGTAATATCCCAGCTAACAGGAAACATTCTCAGAACGCTCCCTAAATGTTATCAGAAACGTTCTCTTAATGTTTGAATAATGTTATTATAACCAACTAATAGCATCAATAAAACGTGTTAAAAGACTTAACAGACCTAGAACATTAAAAATATAGTTTTTAACGCTGCTGATATTGGGAAACTTTGTTACTTTAATTCATAGAAACGTTACAGAAACGTTCCTACAGCCTAAAATTGCCAGCCAGGATCCACCATCAAGTCTGCTTACACCTGGAGTTTGTTTTGAGAAGGCTTGAAATCTTCACGTCAAATGATGTGATGTGTAGTAATGTGACGTGACGTCAGTGTAGTAATGTGACGTCAGTGTAATAATGTGACGTGATGTCAGTGTAGTAATGTGACGTGATGTCAGTGTAGTAATGTGACGTGACGTCAGTGTAATAATGTGACGTGACGTCAGTGTAGTAATGTGACGTGACGTCAGTGTAGTAATGTGACGTCAATGTAATAATGTGACGTGACGTCAGTGTATTAATGTGACGTGACGTCAGTGTAGTAATGTGACGTCAATGTAGTAATGTGACGTGACGTCAGTGTAGTAATGTGACGTGACGTCAGTGTAATAATGTGACGTGACGTCAGTGTAGTAATGTGACGTGACGTCAGTGTAATAATGTGACGTGATGTCAGTGTAGTAATGTGACGTGACGTCAGTGAAGTAATGTGACGTGATGTCAGTGTAGTAATGTGACGTGACGTCAGTGTAGTAATGTGACGTGACGTCAGTGTAGTAATGTGACGTGACGTCAGTGTAATAATGTGACGTGATGTCAGTGTAGTAATGTGACGTGACGTCAGTGTAGTAATGTGACGTGATGTCGCTTCATAAATAGTTTGTAATGGAGGATTTTAAGTGTCTTGTATAATGTACGACGCGTTCAGCTCTTACCTGTCACCTGTTCACACATGAATCTGCTGCGTCACAAGAAACACGTCAAATCACGTTAATTGTCAGTTATCACAGTAACATCGCTGTTAGACTCAATGATTATTTTACACTCATTTACAATACGGAAGAAAGAGCACAACATTAAAAGTAGAAACTCATTTCCTTCAGTTAACTTTCACTTTAACGCACCTGCATGCAGCGTCACCGTCACGTGATGCGCAGCCCCGCCTCCCCCTGTATAAAGTTTCTACATGATAACCTGTCATAATTCAGCTGCATTAACACAGACATGTTTCTTAACAAGTAACAACAAATGTGACACATGTGATCAAATATGCGATCATTAATGAATGATAGTTAATGTCATTAGTTATGAGAGTAATGATCATTAGTTCATGTCTCTATAGCGCCCCGTGTGGACACCATCATGCAGCGCAGCTTCTCACACGTTTATTAGGTCACATCACACACACTGACATTACTGAACCTGTAAACGGATTCAGGAAGTCATTTAGTAATGCACAAATGTATTTTGTGTGCCACTGCACTTAATTGCACTAGTGTAAACTCTTTATACTGTTTAATAATCAACACAAAAGAAAACGATTTGTCATTGACCTTTTCTATTTTGCAGAACAAACAGCGACCCCCTGCGGCACGTTTATGTAGTGCCGCATCTCGCACTTCATTAGGCGCAGGGGTGATGATTTGTGACCCGTGGACCAGAGCAGTGCTTAAAGGATCACACTTCCAACTTTTAACTTCATTTCTGTAAAGGTGTCAGGTCAGTTGTAACTCATATTTGATGAGTAGTAGCGCTTTCGTTAAAAACCCAATATACAGTCATGTGAAAAAAATAGGACACCCTGTGAAGGCCTGTGTATTTTTGTAACATTTTTGCAACATTTTGGATATATGGATATTTAATCTCAATTTTAACAATACAGAGAGATTAAAGTAATATATCTAAGCAATTAAAACTGAAGAGGAGATTTTCTGTAATCAGCCATTCCAATGTCTGGAAAATCGCCTACAAGCGGAGGGCTTTCAAAACAACTGCCAACATGCCCAGGTCTGGTCGCCCCAGCAAGTTCACCCCAAGAGCAGACCACAAGATGCTGAAAGAGGTCTCCAAAAACCCTAAAATGTCATCTCGGGACCTGCAGCAGGCTCTGGCTACTGTTGATGTAAAAGTGCATGCCTCTACAATCAGAAAGTGACTGCACTTGAAAGTGACTGCAAGTGTGCAAGGAGGAAACCTTTGCTCTCTGAGAGAAACATCAAGGCCAGACTGACATTTACCAGAGAGAATGTTGACAAAGACCAGGACTTCTGGAATAATGTTCTTCGGACAGATGAGTCCAAAATTGAATTATTTGGACACCAGAGCAGAGGACGTGTTTGGCGTAAACCAAAGACGGCATTCCAGGAAATGAACCTCATACCAACTGTAAGCATGGAGGTGGAAGTGTCATGGTTTGGAGCTGCTTTGCTGCAGCAGGACCTGGTCAGCTCACCAGCATAGAATCCACCATGAATTCTACTGTGTATCAGAAGATGCTTGAAGAACATGTGAGACCATCTGTTAGAAAATTAAAGCTGAAGCGGAACTGGACCATGCAACATGACAATGACCCAAAACGTACTAGTAAATCAACCAAAGACTGGCTGAAAAGGCAGAAATGGAGAGTCCTGGAATGGCTGAGTCAAAGCCCAGATCTGAATCTCATTGAGATGCTGTGGGGTGACTTAAAAAGGGCTGTACATGCAAGAAACCCCTCAAACATCTCACAGCTGAACAAATTCTGCATTGAGGAGTGGGGTAAAATTTCCTCAGACCGATGTCAGAGACTGGTAGATTGCTACAAGAAGCGTCTCACTGCAGTTATTTCAGCCAAAGGAGGTAACACTAGCTATTAGGGGCTAGGGTGTCCTATCTTTTTCCTCAGTTAAAATAGGCATTTTTGTAGAATTACATTTACAGAAGAGATTTCTTGAAAATATTTTTCTTCAGTTTTAATTGTTTAGTTATATTACTTTAATCTCTCTGTATTGTTAAAATTGAGACTAAATAACCATATATTAAAAAATGTTACAAAATACACACACATGCTTTCACAGGGTGTCCTAATTTTTTCACGACTGTATACAGCATGTGTGTTTCTTCCTGTTCAGTGACAAATGCATATTTACACACAAACCACACGGCTGCTTTGCTAGCGGTTTCCTGCTTCTCTTCTTTGGAAAAGTATAATAAACCAAACAAGTCTAGATTGTCTTCTATCAGACAAGTCTAGAAGTCTTTCTTTTTATTCACATCAATGGACTTCTATTACCTTTTTATCTTCTTGGTCCTTGCACATGCAGGTAAGAAAAAAAGTCATGTGACACACTAAATATTTTTAATATAAAGAAAGAGACATAATGGACTTAATGATAAAGGAAACAGTATGAAAAGTTTTTACGACCAATATTCAAGAAAGCAAACAAATCTGTTTCTTTCCAGATGCTTGCTTAGCAAAATGACCTACATGCTGTACGGAGCTTGTAGTAGGTTTGTAATACAACAGTGGCTTACAGTGGGTAAACATGTAAAAACAAAGATAAATTTGATCAATCAGACTATATTTAACCAAATGTTGATTTAATTAGTTGTGAAGGTTAAGGATCTGTTTCTCCTGGCATCATCAGAATAATCAAGATACATTTGGAATAATTTACTTTAAATAAATGGCATGATTTTATTCCTTTGGTATATTTACCTTCCTGATTTTATACATTCAGTATAACATTTATCTTTAATGTATCTGTAAACCTTTCATTCCTAAGTTCCAGACCATACAGTTTAACATTTTCCAGTGTATTTATTTTAATACTAACCATTTTCTTGTGTTCAACGCAGCCTAAATCTGGATTAAAACTTTAATGTACAGTGTATGTACAAAATATACAATAGTATTTTAAATGCAGTACAATGGATTGCAGTAAACAGACAATTAATATGCTTTTGAATTGGTTGAGAAACTTTAGAATGTTCTATTAAATCTAGAAATGAAAGTAGATTTGTTCGCAGGAACAAATGTACAAAAATGTGTTTGGACACATTAAACTAAACACGCTAACAGCAGAATTCTGTTGGGGCATGTCGAGAAAATCAAAATCAATAAATTATGAGGGTACACCATTAATATCTTTATGAATGAACTCTGGATATGCAACGTGTTTGCATGTGGAGAGTAAACAAACTCAAAGTTTTTCACATATGCGTTTGAGTAAAGTACAGATTTAAAATTACATTCACTGCATTGATCCAGAAAGTGAAAGAGGTTGTTTTACACAGACTGTTTTGAAAGTTAGATCATTTGCTTTAGTTGAAAAAAAAACAGCCAGCTGTGGTTGTTGGTGACTGTCCCTGTTAAACCAAATAAGAATGAAGCATCACTCTCACCAGATTGTTTTCTGGTCAGTTATCATTTCATAAATGGTAAGCTTAGCTAGTTAGGTATACCTGTTTTATATTTTACAGAACAGAACTCCTTAATCAGCTTCTACATTGGAACATCAGGTATTCACGGACTTCCTGATTTCAGTGCTGTAACTGCCCTGGATGGTGTGGAGGTCTGTTATTATGGCAGTAACAATAATAAGCTGATTCCCAAGCAGGACTGGATGAACAGCACAGATCTTATGGAGTTCTATAAAAAGATTATTGAGAAAGATGGCAGGGATTTCAAAAGGTATATTGACCTTGTAAAGAAACACTCTAACGAAACTTCAGGTAGGGTTTTCTCTTTTTAAAAACCTATTTTTCAGAATTCCAGAATTCATTAAAAAAAAATTATTAATCAAAACAAGCAATGCATTTATAGAAATGAAAACTGATCCCAGAACAGAACCTAAAGTAAAAATGTACTCTCAGGTGTTCACACTTATCAGAGGATGTACAGCTGCAAGCGGGATAATGTCAATGGAAAAATTAATGAGTCTGATGTGTACGGATATGATGGAGAAGATATGATCAGTGTAAAGCTGAAGAACATGGCACACCGTACGTCTGTGTTTCAGGCAGCTCAGACCCAACAGAAGAACAACACAGACCTGCTTGAGTTTTTATTTAATTACAACAATGAATGTGTGGCCCTCCTGGATATGTTTTTGAAACATGTTGTTAAGAAAACAGGTACTGCAATTTTAGAGGTCTATGTGAGACATGATGCTTTAACCTCCTGTCATGTCTGTATTCTAACTGACCCCAAAGCAATTTTGACATTTTCTGAAAAGGATTCTGAGAAATAGTTATGTTTTCAGTAAAAAAAAAAATAATAATAATAATAATAAAAAAAATAATATATATATATATATATATATATATTTGACCCCACACATTAAATCATTGCTAAAATTTGCACATAACAGGACGGTTAAGCATAAACATACAGAAACATAAACAAATACATTAACAGCTTTATACTGTAATAATCATATTGAACCCCCTGCCCCAGCCCCCCCACCTGTAGTGTATTTTCTACAGAGAGATCCCTCCTACCCAGTGGTTTGTTTTGCCACAAATTTCCACTCAGCAGCAGTTAATATAACTTGGAGGAAAAACGGGCATGACCACCGTGAGGGTGTGGAGACCGGTGACGTTCTGCCAAATGAAGACGGAACCTTCCAGAGAAGCAGCAGACTCAACATGAAGACAGAGGAGTGGAAGAAGAATCAGTACAGCTGTGTGGTGCAGAGTTCAGCAGAAAACATCACGAAGGATCTGAGTGAGGGTGAAATCATAAGCAACAGCAGTAAGTAAAAAGTGGGACACCTGCATGCACAAACTGTTTGTGGTACAGTTGGTAAGTCCCTAAAATAGAAAATGAATTTGATCTGTAGTTTTGATCTTGCACTTACTTTATATTATTATAGACATTATATTTGTCTTCATATGTTTGTCTTAACATTATATTATTCTTGATATTATCTTTATATTAGAATTTGTTTTCAACAAATTTTATATTCAGATATTGTTTTTGATCTTGGACTGCCTTGTGTTCTGTTTTCATGATTTCTAGAACATGTGACACCAGCACAAACACAAGGTGTGAGAGGATGGGTGATATTTGTGGTGCTGTGTGTTTTGGGATTTATTGGCTTCTATGTGTACACACGCAGAAGGTCCAGAGCGAGTAAGTATTCACATTTACTTCAATATGTCAATACGTGCACTGTACTCAGATGTATTATAGTGTATTACATTAAGCATCTTCTTATGCTTTTTTTTCCTAAAATTAATTTAGGCATTGGTGGGGTTGAGTTTTTTTCATTCTTTCAGTTTTCGACCACAAAATGATTTCTTAATTTTGTCTTGTTAAATACAATGAAGACAGAGGCATCTGAAAACAGCTGAGAGTGGATGGGGGGGGACCAGAAGCAACACTGAATCTTCAGGAATCAACATCTGCATGAACGTCAGCGCAGAAGTCCTCCAAAATCACGTTTACACCAGTTTTTGTCTGAATGATTTTAGCCTTTTTATCGTCAAGAGATCTGGAAAAGGAGGCTGAAATCCATATAAAAAAGGAAGTTTGCCAAGGACAAATGTTTATATAAAATAATTATATAAACAAGAAAGATGCTCAACGCACAGCACAACGCGAGTTGATGTTTTATTTTTTGATATGCCAAAAAATAAAGCAGTTAAAGTGGATTAAACTCGTTTAATTGAGTTATTTCTGAAGGGTGTATCGAGATTTATAAATTTATTCTGGGGTGTCGTGACGATTTTACGCCACTAGGGGGCTCTTCAACACACGCAGCCATACGCGTAAACGCAAACCGACGCTTCCTGTCGCAAATAACCAAATAACGGGGACGACGCGTTTAGAGATTACAAGACAGCGGTAGGTTCAGCGTTTATCCATTAAAATTGAATCGTACCAAACGATGCATTGCTTCAAAACAGCCTTTGCACGATATTTGTTGAGCTTTATAGCGTGCACAAAACAAACACGACCAAAGTCGAAAGGTTGAACTCTTAACGCGACCCGCTGCATGTTGTTAAAAGCAGAAATAATCGCTTTGAAGCAGAAATAATCGCTTTGAAGCAGAAATAATCGCTTTAAAGCGACCATCGGATGCGATTGTTACTGTGCATTGTGCTCTAAACCGGACGCAATGACTCCGTTTACGAGTATAATATAATAAAAACGCGTATTATTACCAGTATAATACATAAAAAGCTTTAAAATGCGTTTAATGCATCGCCCTGTGTTGATATCGTGTCGTTTTATTTGTTTAATCTCATATGTGCACGATCTGAACGAAGCTGGAAGTTTATTATGGAGGCAGAAAGTGTGACGTCACCTGAACTGACTATGTTAGAGAGAGAGGAGGAGGAGGAGGAGGAGGAGGAGGAGGAGGGTATCGTTTCTAAAATGACTCTTTACAGAGAGGAAGAAGGGCAGATTGCTCCTCACTGCCAGTTTCAGAGAGCTGCATCTCCAGTTCAAAGCTTTGTGTCCATGAAGAGTGACTGCTTGGTGGATGAGCCCCTCAGCTTCCTTCATAAAGCCCTTCACTGCAGGTGAGTATGTGACACACACCGACTGTACCGATGTCATTATTCCCAAGATTGATCAAGGCAGGAGGTTTGTATGTTTGTAGGAGGTTTGCATGTTTTCTGTAAACGTAAAGCCATGCACAGTGTGTTACAGTTTTCTATTTTCCGTCATGTTATTGAGGGAAATCTAATCTAGGCCTTTTTTAGGAGCAACGTTTGTGTTTGGTTATGCAGTGATGAGGGTAACGGGAACGAAAGAGAGGAAAAAACAGATTGTTTTAATGGCAAAGTGCAGAAGTCTTTCCCTAAGCATCTACACGCATGTCGCTGTCCACGTCAGCAATGATCAACAGTAAACATTCAGGCCAGTTGTTCAGTTTTACGGATGCAGCCCTGGTTACATTTTCACTGGCTCTGAAACTGTGATTTGTGTACAACATGGAGTGAGATACAACCATGTTAGTGATACACAAGAACGTCTCTCAGTGTAGCTTTTGTACAATATAAAACGTCAAGTTGATGCCTTCAGAATGCTTCAAAATTGGTCTTTCGGGAATAGTTTAATTCTTCTAAGTGTTGTTAGTATTTCAGAGAGAGAGGATGAGAGTGTTGCTCACTACCGGTTCCAGAGACCAGAATCATCTCCTGAACCAAGCTGTGTGTCATTCAAGAGTGACAGATCAATGGCTGAACCTCTTAAATTCAGTGGTAAAGCAGAGCCCTTTCAGTCCAAGTAAGTCCATTAATACACCTACTGAATATAGGGTCTATAACTAAACCATTTCATATATTAGTTTTATCTGTATATATAATGCTGCTCAGTATCAGTTTCAGAGAGCATCATCGCTTTCTGTCTGTATTTTCAGTATTTCAGAGAGAGAAGACAGAGCCTCATCTCCTGAACCAAGCTGTGTGTCATTCAAGAGTGACAGATCAATGGCTGAACCTCTTAAATTCAGTGGTAAAGCAGAGCCCTTTCAGTCCAAGTAAGTCCATTAATACACCTACTGAATATAAGGTCTATAACTAAATCATTTCATATATTAGTTTTATCTGTATATATAATGCTGCTCAGTATCAGTTTCAGAGAGCATCATCGCTTTCTGTCTGTATTTTCAGTATTTCAGAGAGAGAAGACAGAGCCTCATCTCCTGAACCAAGCTGTGTGTCATTCAAGAGTGACAGATCAATGGCTGAACCTCTTAAATTCAGTGGTAAAGCAGAGCCCTTTCAGTCCAAGTAAGTCCATTAATACACCTAATAAATATAAAATGGGAGTCCTGGGACACTACAGAAATGATAATGAATCTGTCTGTCTGTATTTTCAGTATTTCAGAGAGAGAAGACAGAGCCTCATCTCCTGAACCAAGCTGTGTGTCATTCAAGAGTGACAGATCAATGGCTGAACCTCTTAAATTCAGTGGTAAAGCAGAGCCCTTTCAGTCCAAGTAAGTCCATTAATACACCTACTGAATATAAGGTCTATAACTAAATCATTTCATATATTAGTTTTATCTGTATATATAATGCTGCTCAGTATCAGTTCCAGAGAGCATCATCGCTGTCTGTCTGTATTTTCAGTATTTCAGACAGAGCTTCATCTCCTGAACCAAGCTGTGTGTCATTCAAGAGTGACAGATCAATGGCTGAACCTCTTAAATTCAGTGGTAAAGCAGAGCCCTTTCAGTCCAAGTAAGTCCATTAATACACCTACTGAATATAAGGTCTATAACTAAACCATTTCATATATTAGTTTTATCTGTATATATAATGCTGCTCAGTATCAGTTTCAGAGAGCATCATCGCTTTCTGTCTGTATTTTCAGTATTTCAGAGAGAGAAGACAGAGCCTCATCTCCTGAACCAAGCTGTGTGTCATTCAAGAGTGACAGATCAATGGCTGAACCTCTTAAATTCAGTGGTAAAGCAGAGCCATTTCACCTCAGGTGTGTACATTATTTAATCATTTTCCTAGAATGAGGAAAGTTGACATGAAAAGAATGTTTGTGTGCGTCCTACAGGAAATGCTGTTGTATTGTTAAACTCCTCAACGTAAAGAGAGAACGTTCCTTACTAAGGCTGGGGAATCCACCCTGCAGTACAGAATATGCAGATATAGTACAGTTTCTTGGCCTGGTCAGTTTTTGTTGGATTTACATCCTTTAAAATGTTTTTGGAAGTTAACAGGGATGAAAACGAATGTAATTCTCTATATTACAGATTAATTTCATATTAGATGAGTTATTAGCAGATAATGCCAGTTTAATGGCTGCATAAATTACCGTACGGCTTAACAGAGGTGATTACTAGGCAGTTTATGTATACAGTACATAAACTAGAAGAGTTCAGTACATACTGTACAGTATATGGAAGACTCCAGCTAACAGGGAACATTTTCAGAACATTGGCTAAAGTTCTCTAAAAGTTATCAAAAACATTATTGCAGTATCATTAGCAGGACGTTTTTTACTTTTTTTACCATATATGTCAAAAATGTTATTCTTAAGTTGTTAATGGAATGTTTTAAAAATGAATACATTTTAAATAACGTTCTTATAACCAAACAGTGACATTAATTCAACATCTAATATCTTTACAATCTAAAATTGTTAGCTGGGACAGAGCTGTGTCCACTGATGTTCAAGTTCTCTTTCCTCCGAACTCCTTATTGTACAATATTTCCTTTCTAGAAAATCCTGCTAATCCTACATATCATCATCTCATAATTTAATATATTTCAATATTTTACAAAAACATTTTTCCCTTTCTTTTTTGTTTCCGCAGTGGGAACAAGGAACAGAAAGTCTGGGACCATTTAGAAAATCAATCGTCAGTCTGTGAGTGTCCTCAGCGCAGAAACAGATCTGGAATACGTCCTGATATAGGACAATCCAGTCCTGCAGGTGATACTCACTGCCGTGATGTATCTGCTGAGGTGGTTTGCTCTGGCTTGCGGCTTGAAGCTCTGGAACCCTGCATGACCTGCACACGTTTAATGGAGAAGGTGACTGGAGAGCCACAGCAGAACTCCTACAAACCGGTAGATGACATCCTACAGAGAATCAAAAAGAATCACAAGATCAGCATGAAGAACAAGTACGAGACCTTGTTTGAAGGAATCAATACACAAGAGAACCAAACCCTCCTAAACAGGATTTACACACAGCTTTATATAGTAGAGGGAGAGAGAGAGGGGGTGAATGAGGAACATGAGGTCGTGCAAATAGAAAAAGCCAACACTGAGCGCTTACAAGGCACTCCAATTAACTGCAATGACATCTTTCAGCCCATATCTGAACCAAACTATGAAAAAGAGAGAAAAGATATTAAGGCTGAAAATAAAATAAAGACTGTGCTTACCAAAGGCATCGCTGGAATTGGAAAAACAGTCTCTGTGCAGAAGTTCATTCTGGACTGGGCTGAGGGAGAAGCTAATCAGAATGTAGATTTTCTGTTTGTTCTTCCATTTCGAGAGCTAAACTTGGTTAAAGATGACCAATACAGCCTTCATAGACTTGTGCTTGACTTCCACCCAGAACTTCGTGGGTTAGATTCAAAGATATATGGTTTGTGCACAGTCTTGTTCATCTTCGATGGTCTGGATGAAAGTCGAATTCCATTGAATTTTCCAGACTGCAAAAAAGTTTCTGATGTGTCTGCGACAACATCGATGGGCACGCTGATGTCAAATCTTATCCAGGGAGAGCTGCTGCCTTCTGCTCGCATCTGGATAACATCCAGACCAGCAGCAGCCAATCAGATCCCTTCTTCATATGTGAGTCGTATAACAGAAGTTCAGGGATTCAATGATGATCAGAAGGAAGAATATTTCAAGAAGAGAATTATGGATCAGCATCAAGCCAGCAGGGTTATCTTGCACATAAGATCGACTAGAAGCCTCCACATCATGTGTCACATACCAGTTTTCTGCTGGATTTCAGCCACTGTGCTTCAAAACATCCTGCAACACGATCGTGGAGCAGAGATCCCCAAAACGCTAACCGAAATGTACATACATTTCCTGATCATTCAAACCGATGTGAAAAGACAGAAATATGATGAGAAAGAAGAGAGAAATGGGAAAGATTTAAAATTGCTGTTGCAGTCAAACAGCAATGTGATTCTGAAACTTGCTGAACTGGCTTTCAGAGCTCTGATGAATGGAAAAGTCCTGTTTTACAATGAGGACCTAACAGAGTGTGGCATAGATGCCAGCGAGGCCTCAGTGTATTCTGGGCTCTGCACTGAGATCTTCAGGGAGGAATCAGTGATCTATATGAGGAAGGTCTACTGCTTCATACATTTGAGCTTTCAGGAGTTTTTTGCCGCACTTTATGTGTTTTCTAACTATTTACGCAAGAACACTGATGTTCTGAAAATGTTTCAGAAAAGGAAAGGGAGAGGAAAGACCAGATTCCAGTCCGGAGATGTTCCACTCGACGTGTTTCTGAAGGGTGTGGTAGATAAAGCGCTGAAGAGTAAAAATGGACATCTGGATCTTTTCCTTCGATTTCTTCATGGCATCTCCCTGGAGTCAAATCAGAAACTGCTCCAAGGTCTTCTGACATGTGTGGAAAACAACCCAGAGAGCTTCAAGAAAGTGATCAAAAACCTCAGACAAAGTCAGAAACAGAACGTTAGGCCCGAGCGATGGATTAATCTCTCACATTGCTTGCTTGAAATGAAGGACAATTCCATTGTTGAAGAGATCCAGGCCGTTCTTAAATCTGAAGCACGAAGGAAAACTCTTTCTTCTGCACACTGTTCAGCTTTGGCTGATATGCTCCTGATGTCAGAAGATGTGCTGGAAGAGTTGAACCTCAAGAACTACAACACAACATCCATGGAGGCTCAAAGGAGACTGATACCAGCTGTGAGGAACTGCAGAAGAGCGCTGTGAGTTTAGATGAAGTTCTTTTAGATGAACCTACAGTACTTCCCTTCCAATACTTCAGTTTAAATGACTTGATATTGTACTGTTTTTAGATTGGCAGACTGTAATCTCACTGAACCGTGGTGTGAAACTGTGGCTTCAGCTTTGCAGTTAGAAAACTCACCGGTGAGAGAGCTGGACATGAGCAACAATGACCTGCAGGATTCAGGAGTGAAGCTGCTCTCTGCTGGACTGAGGAGTCCACACTGTAAACTGGAAATATTGAGGTCAGTTAATGTTCGTATACCGGAAAGCATTTTTGTTGTAGAGTCTTCAAATAACGTTTAAATAGGAAAGCACACTTTAGAGTTGAACCATCTACATTGATTGGTCCACGTAAGTTTTACAGTGACACATCAAAAAACAAAAGTTTTCTCATGTAAAATAATTTTGCATACGAAAATGTGTGCAATGTACTAACAGTACTGTCAATACTTACAAAGAAGAATAGTGCAAAATTAAAGTAAAATGAAAAGTAAAAATAGAAATAAACATTGCACAAATAATACAGTGCAAAAATATTTTAAAAGTTAAGTAACAGGATGAGGACGTAATGTAGGTAATACAGTTTAGCCTCGCGATGGAAACAGTCACTGTCACAGCGACAGATCAGTCACTGACGCTGATATTATGGCAGGCAGACACGTGTGTACTGCACTGCACACACACAGTAGTCCTTGTTCTTTTTGCAGGTAGGGCAGTTTTTCATCATTTGAGTTTTAAATGTGTGGTTTATGCACTTTATTTTTTGATAGAACATTATTACCAATATGTTTGTATTTTATGCATTCTGTTAATTATTGTTTATATTTATGCATTTACATTTATGCATTTAGGCAGAAGCTTTTACCCGTATAGGTATACAATTTATCAGTACGTGTTCCCTGGGAATCGAACCCACAACCTTCGTGCTGCTAACACAATGTTCTACCAATTGAGCTGTAGGAAAGTTTTCTGCATTGAAACATTGTTAGTGTGTTGGCACTGTTGTGTAATATGAACCAAAAACATCTGAATAAGATCTTTCACAAAAAAGGTTTTATGACTATGAGCACAAAATATTGTTTATTTGGTCATTCTTTCTTTTGTATAGATTGAAATTTTGTCAACTCACCATGCAGTCGTGTGAAACTGTGGCTTCAGCGCTCCTGTCAGCACCTTCATGCTTGAGAGAGCTGGACATGAGTAACAATGACCTGCAGGATTCAGGAGCGAAGCTGCTCTCCGCTGGGATGAAGAGTCCACACTGTAACCTGGAGATATTGAGGTCAGATAGACTGTAGATCCGATCACAGTTTAGATCCTGAAAATGAATGTCACAGTTTTGTTAAAAGTTAAAGAACCAAACAATAGAACTTCCTCTTCCAGTCAAACTGGGGGTAGACATGGTCGCAAGTTTGCATGATGGTTCACATGTTCTTAAGTCAGTTGTGCACACTTTCAGAGACGATGTTTAGGAGTTAAATGTGTTTTTTGTTAGACTGGCTGGCTGTAAGCTCAACGATCAGTCCTGTGAAACTGTCGCCACAGTTTTACAGTCATTAAACAGCCTGAGAGAGCTGAACCTGAGCAACAATGACCTGCGGGATTCAGGAGTGAAGCTGCTGTCTGCTGGACTGAAGAGTCCACACTGTAACCTGAAGATACTGAGGTCTGTGTTTTCATTTTCATTGTTATTTTCATATATTACTGATATTATTTGATGTATTATTATTGTATATTTTCTAGTTGATGTATATAGTCAAACATGTTTGTTTGGTAAACAGCGGTTGGTAGGTTCAATACTGTCAACCCAGCTAACAATTGTAGGTTGTACGAACATTTCTGTAATGTTTCTGTTAGTATCAAAAACATTAAAAATGTTAATTTGACCGTTCAAAATGTCCAGTTTTAGACGTTGTTTTATTGTTGGTTATGAGAATGTTATTCAAACATTTAATGTTAAACATTTATAAAAATAATGGTTTTGATATACATGATATATAATGTTTAAAACAATTCCACTAACAGTTTTTAAAAACTTTGAGGGAACTTTTAGGGAACGTTCTGAGAATGTTCCCTGTTAGCTGTTAGGATGAGTCTATTGCACTGATTAAACAAGATTTTTAAAGAGATGGATTACGTCTCTGTTGTTATGTCATCATCAGCATATTGTGAGAAACACCGAATGAATGTACTGTTGAATGAACCCGAATGAATTTGTTCAGACTGGCAAGCTGTAATCTCTCAAACGAGTCCTGTGAAACTGTGGCATCAATTCTACAAACATCAAACTATCACTTGAGAGAGCTGGACCTGAGTAACAATAACCTGCAGGATTCAGGAGTGAAGCTGCTGTCTGCTGGACTAAAGAGTCCACACTGTAACCTGGAGATACTGAGGTCTGTGTTTCAGAATATTTTTATTGATATTGAAATCTATCATTATTATTGTATTAGGATTTCTTTATACAATCATTTATTGCTGCCCCAATATTACCAGCTTCATGTAGCATCGTAAGGCGGTCTACTATTGTGTTCATCATATTAATCCAAAAAAATCTTGTAAAAGTGCTCTTTGAAAAATCTAATTTCACATTGTACTTAAAATCACACAAATGTGAAAACTAAATGAATCTGGAGCAGGTTTACGTGACTGCAGACTAAAATCAAAAATCTATGTTGTGTTGAAGAGCACTGTTAGTATGTTTTACATTGGTCGTCTCTAATTTCTGTTGATTGATTGTTTTGTGCAGAATGGCCATCTGTAATCTCACAAGTTGGTCCTGTGAAACGATGGCTTCAGTTCTACAGTCAGCAGACTCGCTCTTGAGAGAGCTGAACCTGAGCAAGAATGACCTGCAGGACTCTGGAGTGGAGCTGCTTTCTGATGGCCTACAGCATCCGCACTGTAAACTGGAGATACTGAGGTACATGAGAACATTGAGTTGATGAAGACTTAGATGAAGATGTTGCATGTTGGATGCGTCTGATATTGAGCTTAGAATGCTTAGTAGTCATCAGGGGTGTGTTGCTCTTTAGCTGCTCAAAGTTATTAGATGCGGTACATATTAACTGTAGTAAAATTACTGTAACATACTGCCTCTTATTTATTTGTAGCAAATGATTAATACCGAGGCTATTTATAAACAAGCAAGTCAAAACCGTAAGCTATTCATCTTAAAGAGACAGTAATATAAGAACTGCTGCATTACCAAGTTCCAAAATTGCACAGAAACCTGCAAGCATGAAAAGAGACGACAGTGAGTCAGTGGAAAAACAAAAGAACAGTACAGTGTTTTTAACACAAGCATGCAATATTTTGCAGTATTTATGCATAGATAAATTACCAGCAGCATGTTGCTGTAGGGTTGCTTACTGGTCCAAGTTTAAAGAGCTTATCCCAAATCTCTAAAACATTCTGGTCCCTAGATATGGTTTGTGACCCTCTTTCATGTTTATGTGTTCATATACGGGAGTTCCCAAAAATTTCCCAAAATTGGGATGTCATCAGTAATCTCAGTAAAAACATCTTTAAATTTCTGTCTTTGCAGACTATCTGGCTGTTTCATCACAGAGAAAGGCTGTTCTTCTCTGGCGTCGGCTCTGATTTCAAACCCCTCTCACATGAGAGAGCTGGACCTGAGCTGTAATCACCCTGGAGATTTTGGTGGGCGGTTGCTGTCTGAGAGACTGGAGGATCCAACCTGCAAATTGAAGATGCTCAAGTATGTGAATAAGATTTATCTAGTGTATCTATTTAATAATCTATACTGTTCTGCTTAGATAATAGTTACAAATATTCATATATGTCAATTCATATAAGCTTCTTTTAAAAAAGCGTTCTTTTAAAATAAAAAAGGCAGACATTTAATTCAGGTCATTGTTGAGACAAATGTTACGTTTTGTGGGATATTGTGTTGCTGTATTTTGGCAGTCACTGTACAGCAGAAGTTATAACCACACAGTTTGTGTCACTGTTATAAAAATTATGAAATTATGTATTTTTCTGCAGTGTGGAGCATGAGGGAAAGTTTAGGATTGTGGCAGGATTACGAAGATGTAAGTTTTTACACAAACATGCACTTGTTTTCCTGTCATGGTGAAGATTTTACACTAACTATACCCCTAACCCTTCCCGAGATCTTTTACATTTTACATTAAGACACTGTTCAGTGCGATTATGAAGTCATTTTTCTGTGTTCTGTTATGTTTTGTTCTACTGGCAATCTCCTCTAATCTCTGTTGTTGTATACAGATGCCTGCAGGCTCACACTGGACCCTGACACAGCACACACACACCTTGCTCTGTCTGAGGAGGACACGAAGGTCACCTACACAGAAGAGGAGCAGTCATACCCTGATCATCCTGAGAGATTTGACTGCTTTCCTCAGGTCCTGTGCAGGGAGACTCTCTCAAAATGCTGCTCGTGGGAGGTGGAATGGAGTGGCAGGGGTGGAGTCCATGTTTCAGTGTCATATAAAGGAATCAGGAGGAAAGGAGAGAGTCATACATGTGAGTTTGGATCTAATGAAAACTCCTGGAGACTCATGTGCTCTGATAAAAGTTTTGCTGCCTGGCACAATAATGTGAGAATTAAAATCAGTTTACCTTCATCCTCATCTCGCTCTAAAAGAGTAGGTGTGTATCTGGACTGGCCGGCTGGCACTCTGTCTTTCTACAGCATCTCTGAAACACATAGACTGACACATTTACACACATTTCACTCCACATTCACTGAGCCTCTCTGTGCAGGGTTTGGTCTTTGTTCTGGCTCCTCAGTGGCTCTTCAGTCTGTATCAGATTGAAAAGTCTCCTTTTACAAACAACAAAGGAGCTACTAATAGGAACAAATAATGAATATAGAATCATGCAATGAGTGCTGTATGTTTAAGGCTGTAATGAAGATAGCATTTTAGTTTACAAGCACAAAAGCAGCATCAGAGCTGTCTCTCATACTACTGACTAAGATGAAATGGAGCTGGAATATTTTTAACAAGTTAAATTGGGCTGAAACGCTGCAGACCAATGTTCTGGCAACTTTGATAAAGTTTTGATTGATTTTTTTTTTCTGTATTCTGTTTGCTGATTGTTGCCTGTATTTTGCTTTGCACAAAAAAAATGGTGGATTTCCATCTCAAAGATAATAACTAAATTAATAGGTAAACAGCTTTTTTGCAATTTTGCTTAAAATTATTCACATTATATTTTCTTAGTCAATTGATGTTACGATATTGACATTTCTTGATCTGTTAATTATCAGACTTTTCTAACTGTTCTCTGTAATGACTGTAGCTCATCTCATCACATATCATTTAGGTTGTAGGTGTAGTATATTTTTGTGAGGTTGGATGTATTCATCTGTTTATGTCTCGATTACGGTTTCCTCTAAAAGTGTCCATTAAGCTGCCAAACATTTCTTTTCTGAAGTCCAGTTACTCTTTCAGATTAATAATATCAATTCTAGACTATTGATTATATCCATAAATTTGCATACAAACATTCTGTACTTGTTTGATTTCTGTTTTTTCCCCTCACTGTTGTAGAATCTTGGTGGTTTAAGCCACTATCTCAATGTTTTTCAGCAGCCCTTAGACCTGAGAACAATCTCTGTTATATCTACATAAATAGTATAAATAAAACGTCATCCGATATGACGCACATATTGTAATACGCTGTTATTACACAGCAGTCAAAATAAAGGCAGTTTTTCATTGCTTGAGCAATTATTAATGGCACTGTTTAATTTTGTGGTAGAAGTCTTCTGATGTTTCTGTTTCAAACTGGTAACTGTTTGGTTACCAGTTTGTTGGTAACCAGTCAAGTTGCTTTATTTGATAGGAACAAAATATTCATAGTGGTAGATTCAGCAGCTGTTATTGTGCATCTCACCTGTGTTATGCTTTAGTTTCATCTAATATCAAGTCTTTTCCAGTTGTTTCTGTAAAATAAAGTAAAAGTATGAGGAATACGCTTACAATTTATTAAATAATAATGATCAATTTTGTTCGATCAAAATTGTTAAATGTTATATATTTATACAGTTTACACTATAATAAAGATTTTTGTATCCACTGACTTGGCATGTTTTTTTTTCAGTTGCTCCTATTTACCTTCATCAGTTTGTTTCATTTTTATATATAATGTGTCATTCAATAGAACTGTACAATATATTACAAGTATTGAAATATTACAAATGTCCATGTCACAATATACATATTGCAATGGTTTACAATATCTGTATGATTTTGATACTTTAAAAAGTTATGTATAGTCAGTTCTAGGTCAATAGCAGTATAGAGCTACAACTTCAGATAGCAGCCTATCTAAATACTAAATACCATAGTATTTGTACTGTATAGTATAGTATAGTATAGTATTTATTAGTATTGTATAGTATTTGTAGTAAAACTTTAGTTATATAAACAGTAACAATACGCCAAAAACATGGTTACTGCACTTTTATTATAAGAAAACCATGGTAAATTTTCGTATGGGTTATTTTCATATATATGTTATATATTTATGTGGGTCATATTACCAGGCTGTGACGACACATTCGGTTGTAATTAACATTGTAAATCCAAGTTTTAAAGATTTTCTTTCTAACACAATATGATTCTCCTTCTAGCTCTCATTTCGACCGGCAAAATTAAGCAATTTACCTCTTTTAGTGGGTTTTCCATTTTCTGCTGTTGTTTGCTGCAAATCATAATGCAAAAATAATAGGCCTATTTGTTATGGTCTATGTATATATATCTATATAGAAGTTTACCTGTATTATTGTTGAAAGAGTATTATTGCATGAAGACTACATTAAAGTCTTAATAGCACGGCAGCTAAAATTCTGCTCATTTCAGTCTAATGATCAAGGGGAAGTTCATTAAAAAATAAAATTTTGACTGTTTTGTTGCAAAAACACTTTGAGCCATTAAGTAATAATGAATTCATGAAACAGGGGAGGGTAATTGTGCAAATAAATGAAATGTGATTAACTTAAGTTACAGGACTGAAGTTACTAACTTTTTTCGACTCTTACAGTAATCTCTTCTGTTCTGTCTCCACTGGTGAAATGACACACATAATCTCCCAGATCTGAATCTGTGAAGTGTCGTAGTGTTAAGGACCCATCTCCTCTGTTTATCTGATTAGTGAACAGACTCACTCTGTTCTCATAACTCCTTCCCTCTATCACCTGCGTTTTCTTGTAAAGACACACACAGTCTGTCTCCTTAAACCACTTGATCTCCATGGCATCCGCACTGATTTTAGGAGACAGGTGACATGGTAGAGTGACATCAGACCCCAGTTTAACCTCAACAGTCTGAACTGTTTCAGGGATAATGAGCTTGAAATCATCTATGAGAGAAAAGAGAAACTTAAACTTAAACCCTCATAATATCACAAAACGTTCTACGTCTTGTAAGAAACCTATAAAATTATAGGTTTGAATTATAAAAAAAACAATATAAAAATGATAACAACTGTTATTATAAAATGAATTATGAAAAATATATATGAATTATACAAATTATATGGATTATAAAACAATGCAACAAAAAAAGTAACTCATTGATTGGTGTATCAAAGTTTTCTCTTCACACAAAGTAACGTAACTGGCAAACCAATTAATTGAAAAGGGTTGTCAACATACTTTTGAGTTTATATTTAATTAAACATCCAAGTGTATCATTTTATGTGCATACTATATACATTATTCACACTTTGTGGCTTACAACTAGCTGTCAAGTTTTTATGGCAATGATGCCAAATGCTATTGGTTCTTTCCCACACCAATATTATTTACTGGATTAAAAGTTTTGTGTAAGATATCAATTTCTAGAGGCAAAACAATTCACGTCAGTCTGTTGAAAACAGTGAATACAATTTATAAAATAAAATATGGTGTAATATAATGCAATAAAGTGTTATATTATCTGAGGCTCTAGGTTCAGTACCAAACTGAAACAAAAATAAGTGTTAAAAAAAGAACAAAAACTTACACTGAAAGTCACTGCTGCTTACAGCTCCCATTTGACTTTTCTAAAAAGAAAATACATTCAGTTTAACAGTACATTCATTCAGCATTAGTGGGTGACACCTTAATGAAAAACAAAAGAAACCGTCACTCGAGTCTTTAAAAACTTTTTCTTTAATTCACACATTAAAAGTAATTATTTATATATAGTGAGTAAACGTAAAAATTGAATTGCTCCATGGGTCACCATACTTGACCTGCACTTTTCTTCACTAACTCACCATTAAACACATTAAATGCCTGTAATTTTTTAAACAGTTTTCGCACACCCTTTTTATGCATGTTATTTTGTCACAGTCATTCAACATTACCATCGGTTGTATTTTTTATAGTAAGCCTTTATTATATCATTAACATACAGGCCTAACACTGTAGGAGAAGACTTTACATTTTAACTACAGTTTTTCTTTAATATTCCTTTCTTATTGCTTTACAGAAAACATTTCTGTCATGCATTTTAAAGTGTGTGCTTCAGAAAAGCTGCTTCCCCTCTGCTCTGGGAACAGCTCAATCTTTCAATTAAAATGCATCTTAAACATTGGTGTTTGAGACCAATGAAGGAGAAAAAATGTATTTTTCTCTAATACACATTACACAAACGTGAAAACAAATGTGTGTAATGAACAAACAGACTGTTTACCATTGTAAATCCACTTGTTTTCGACTTTTATTATATTTCTAATACCGTCTTGTCTCTCTTTCCTTTCAACTACCAAAATCAATCTCTGAGTTATATATATATATATATATATATATATATATATAATATCTGTTATAATAATATCTGTTGTGTACCTCCACAGAGCCTTACTAAGCATATCTGAGCGGTTTATTATATTAAATGTGCAATTTAATTGAATTTCCTATTTAAGGACACGACTGCTTTCACTCAAAATAAGCTTTTGGGTGGATCAATGGTGGACAAAAAGTTGGTGGTGTTGGTGGTTTATGCGAATATAAATAAGTTTGAATTGCAAATATTTAGTTGCACTAGTTCTAATAGTTTAATCAGTAAAATGATAGTAACTTAAATGACTTTAATAACCTTTTATAAATAACTTTCTTACCTTTTCTGTTCCTCACACACCTGTATTTTCTCGTGCCTTAGGTGGAAATGCGTCATAACCAGGTATACAGAGTACAGGTACACCTGATTTACTTTTATCTTGTTATAAATCACATATGAAATATTGTTTTCATACTGTTTAATATTTTCTGATGATTATAAGTACAAAAGTGTCACACATGCAGGAAAACACAGCTACAAAAATTTCAATGTTTATTACTGTAAGTCTATTAATAAAATGAGTAATAATTGTAAAACGCCCTCAAAAGTCACTGTTTGGTGAACCAGTGTCATTAAATCGTGTCACTTGGAGAAAGTGAAAGAAGCGCAATGGGCAACTTTTACCACGAGAGGGCGACAGAATACAGAGAACAAAACCAAAATCATCTATGAGAAAAGCAATTATACCAATTTATTTATCAAACACTGTAGATACTCCAAACATCATTTACGAGTCTATTTATCGAAGTAAAGCTTATAGAAAAGCATAATAATAATTGAAATTTAAAGCTTATGAAACAGGCAGAATTACTGCGATATATTTAGTGTGTCAGTTTCACCTGGACGCACACAGTATATTATCATACTGTGTATATTGAAATACTAATATCATTTTTTGTTGGGGCTTTATTTATCATTGTCATCGACAGGGCAGTGCAGCAGCTCACAGTTACAAATAAACACAATATATATTACATATAGCTATCAAAGTTTATAAAAGTAAATATCAAAGTTTAGTCATGAGGTTTAGTTTTTCGTACATCACAGATGGCATTTTTGAATATTTGGACGGGTGGGAGAAGAATCATCTCTTTCTCAAAGAGGAACCAAAACATGAATTGAAATTGATGCATTTAAAATGGTCCTAATGTCTACTTTAAATGTGCAAGTGCACATAGTTAGTTGTAGAAGTTAAAATAGTGTTAGTAAGGATAGTTTAGGATCATCTCTCAGTTAAAGAGCAAATTCTCTGGTTCGCATGTTTCTAACTTTTAATTAATCAGAGTAACACAAATATGGGCAGCATCCAGGAGCAGCATGCATGAAATATTTTCACCCTAAAGTTTTCTTAAGTATGAGAAAATGCTGACTTCCTTTACTAAGAGGTCACTTCCTGTAATGTGTGTGTGTGTGTCTGTGGCTATATGTGTGTGTAGATGTGAGAAACAGGGAGACAGAATGGAGGATTTGGCAGAGTATCATGGGGACATCAGCAAGAGAAGGGCAGAGGAGATCTTGAGCATGACACACAGGGATGGCAGCTATCTGATCAGAGACAGCAAAAGCTTACCGGGTTCTTACTGCCTGTGTGTGCTGTGAGTAACATTTTAACATCTGTGAGCAGAATTACTGTTTTGTGCCACTGATATTTGTAAGTAATAACTGAGAGTGTAAATCTGCAGGTGTGGTGAGTGGGTGTACACCTACAGAGTTTTCAAACAAAAGGACGGCTACTGGACAACGGAGGTATGAACAGATTGTAGAGAGGTTTAAATGCACCTTCCTTCAGGCAAATCCTGAGTGTATCTTTCTTTTATAAGCTGTTTTATTATGCTGTGTGCAGGGGTGTAACAATCTTTTCAGAAGTGACAATGTTTACAGTTTTTCTGACCCTTAACCAAATATCATTTTCTCATCTGCTCTTAGTCTTAACTGTATATACAGTATTGCGTAAGTCTTAAGCCACCATTAGATTTTTAGCAGTGGCATTAAAGCAATGGTGTAATGCCCATATATAATTATTTCTCAGTCTCTTTATTAGAATATAACCAGAAATAAACAGTTAAGTTGTATATGTAGCATTATAATCTAATTCTAATCTAATAATTTAAGGACGGTCTCCACAAGTGCTCAAGATGTGCTTAGTGTCAAGAGAGTTCACACAAAATACTGACCTTTGCCTGAAAGTCATTTTGTTTTTTGTTGTGTACGTATTTCCTATATTTTGTTTGTATTTTACTAAAATATGGAGGGTCATTAAAACTGCGCTAAAACAAAACTTTTGCACAGTTCTGTATAGAACATATTTTTATTGTTTTAGCTGTCCATTGATTTAGATGAGATCAATGCACTTTTCATGAGTGACCAGAGTCCCACTTTGGCTAAAATAATAGTTTTTCACTATTATACAGTAAGATGATCCAAGCCTGTAGTGCACTATATAGTACATATGGGAAAATATAAGTGCTTAGCAAAACTGTCCCAAAACAACATTACTGACAAAAAATGAAACTGGAGTTTCTGTTGCATGCAGTGTTACAGTGTTACCACAATATTTACCAATAGATAAAGGAGTAATCTAAACTGTGTTAATGAAAGTAAAAATTGAGTCTTAAGTAACAAAAACATTCAAAATGTTATTTTGAAAGTTCAAAATTTGTGGATCATTCAAAACATCCTTTTTTAGATGTTATATTAATGTTATTGCTTGATTTTAAGAATGTTATTATAGCATTTTGTTAAAGTCTGTAACATTTTTAAAATGTCAACTATTAACGTTTTAATAACTGTTATGATATGATTTATAGCTTTAACTTACTGCAGGAACGTTGCTTGTTATCTCTGAGAGAACTTTTAGGTAACATTAGCCAGCAATCTGAGAACATTTCCTATATTCCTAAAGAGCTAAAATGTTGGGTCAAAAACATGTGAATACCTCTACCTCTATATTCTAAGATGAATATTTTGGAAGGATGATGTTTAAAACAAAAGTGAAATATGAATCGATGTAAGGTTCCAGTAACCAAAATGTAATGCGAGTGAAAGTGTATGCTCTGCTGTTTAGAGAAGTGTACGGTGCAATATTTCTGTTTCTGGTCAGTGTGCTTCAGTGTGTGGTGGTGTGTATTTATAGCATCATACACCACACACATTAACAGCCAGAGAATTGCCTTGATCATCTGCTATATTTCAATATCACACATGGTTTCACGCATTTGAAAGAAGTGGTGAGCTGCAAATATCTTTTTTATCAGATGCTAATAAACATTCAAATTTTGTTCACTCTGCAACTTTACCCAAACTATATTCCACTGAAATCATTTTGAAAGTGTCCTTCATTTTTTACCTACACTCTAAAAAGTGCTGGGTTGTTTTAAACCCATGGTTGGGGAAAAATACAGACAGAACACACAACTGGGTTATAAATAACTCAGTTGTTGTTACCCAGACATGGGCTGAAACAACCCAACATAGGGTAATTTAACCCAGCGGTGTGTTCTGTGTACATTTTCCCCAGCCATTGCTTAAAAACAACCCAGCACTTTTTAGTGTATAAAAGTTTCAGGACTCATCTGCTTCTTTAACATTGCACAGGGCAACAAATGCCAAAACTGCACACCCATTACAACAACCTGGCCCTTTCTAAGAGTTTCACGTTTCTAATACAATGATATATCCGCATTGGGGATAACAATATAAAATACCTGGATGTGTGTTTATTCACTTTTTAAAAACGCTTTTATGAACTGAGAAAGACAAGACATTGAATCCTTTCTCAAATGAATTCTTTTTGCAGACAGCTCCTGGAACGAAGGAAAGACTCTTTAGAAAAGCCAGTAACCTTATTGCTGCTTTGAGGATCCCAGACCAAGGCATCATTTTTCCGCTCCTCTATCCTGTGAAGAATACTAAACATCAAAAATAATGCAAAGACAAACACCTGTAAACCTGCTGTAAAAATGTTTATATATTGATGTAGTTATACTGACATATTTGTTGGGGGTGTTGGTGGGCTCTACGTTTATTTCTTGAAATTCTGTGTCCAAACCACTAACCACTGAATTTCTGACCATAACTGCTAGTTTGTTTTCAGTATAAAAATTGAGGGTTTGACTGAGAACTTATGAAAGCTCATTTCCTCTTTACAGAATGTGAATAACAACAGAGTTTCTGTCTAAACTAACATAATGTCTGTTGTAGCATATGACCTCTTCTTGTGATTAAACATTAAACAAAACTGTTCAAAGTGTTCTGAGTCCCAATTAGCACAAATATCAGAATAACAAAATAAATGAGTTTCAAAGAACTGTATGTGATGAAACTCAGAGATGAACGAAATCGTGCTCACCTGTTTAATCAGTTTTACAGGCATCACTAGCAGAGTGTTTCTGAACTGATAAGACCCAGTTTACCCATGTCTGAACATGACTGTACTTCACCTTAAACAGAAATGCAAACGTGCACACACACACACACACACACACATAAACTGAGAAAAAAGAGTTACATCAGCATTTTTATTTATAAAAAGGCCACCACTCAAAGTACTTTGTTTTATATAATCTGTGTACATAAAGCCCATCAGCCAAATATACACCACTGCAGCTTGTTTGGCCAAAGTGAGGACATTGAACTTTTTTTAGTACTTTGTGAGAGATTTGATCATTAACCAAACGTTACATATTCCTTTTGTCCGTTCAGCAATGATTGTGATTAAGACAAAGATGCAAACTAAGATAAAAAAACAAACTTTCCTGCCACTATTTTTTTCTTCGTGCAACGTAATCATACTTTGATTAAAATGAATATTTGCAAAATGTCTGAAACGTATTGTGCCTTTGGAGCACCTTGCACGTAAATTTCTTAAATATTTGCACGCTCTAAAAATTGTGTCTGATGCATTTCCCTCTTCATCTTATTTTCAGTGCATCTTATTTTCATATATATATATATATATATATATATATATATATATATATATATATATAATATTATATATTATATATATATACCTTGGATTAAGGTTACAAAGCTTGATGGTACAGCATATCCACAGAATTCACAAGAAAATACATTTAGTCCTAATTCTCTGGAGTTTCATGTATAAATAGTCCATTATCTATAAACAGTCTACAATAGTCCATTAATGATATACAGAAGTCCATATCGAGTGTCCTACACACAGAACGTCTACCCACAGTGCTGCAGACTTTTATAGTTTTGGAAAAGACCCAACTCTGAGACTAACACAAAAATATTTTCTTCAACAGGTGATCCTTTCATTTCCTTACACATCTTCCTCCTCAGGTCGCCTACTAGTTTCAACAGGGATCAGAAACAAGGAAAAGGACCTCTCAGTGTACTGGAAAACCAATCCAAAACGTGACCGCCTTTGACACTCATTGTGAAACCATGTTGGCAAACACATGATGTGAGTTTCAGCAAAACAAAGAAGTGACATCACATGAGATTTTAAAGGAAAGAGGAGCAGCATATTTCCTGTAAACTGAGACATGTTTATGTCGTTGTGTGTCTGCATCCTGGAGTATGTTTACAAGAATCCATTTACAGTAAGACATTAGCATTCATGTTATTTGGCTAACCAACCCCCTCACCACCGAAAACAATAAATAAAATAAATAAATCAAAATAAATAATTGCATATAACTGAGGCATGAGACCAGTACAGAGACAAGTTGAGCATGTATGATATGTCTAGGCCAATTTCATGTGATCGTTTCTAGCAGACCAGGAAGGCACAATTTCCACATACATAATATTTTTTTTTTATTTCTACATTTGGAAAAAAGGCTAACTGTACAGTTTTAGCAAATAGAACAAATCTGTTTCCACAGCAGCGGTGTTGAACAGCCTAATTCTCTCAGCTTTGTCAACACTGATTAAGCATCAGGAACACAAGATGGCGGTGAACTCTTGCCAAGACGACTCTCTCGTGGAGTTCAGTTTACTGTCAGCAGAGTCAGACTGGAGAACCGACCTGATAGACTCCAGAAAGCTGTTTGAAGTTGACAGCTGCAGAGGTCTGCAGAAATGTTTGGTATCTGGAAGGTCATTCGAACTGTTTGGACTCTGAAAGCTGTCTACATGTAAATCCTGGAATACAGTTTGACTGTGAAAATTCTGCGAGAAACACACTTTACACAGCGGCCAATGAGATCACGAGAGGAACCCTCGGGTTTGCGGGATTTTACGCCATAACCAGCTTGACTTGACATTCCTCTAAAGTCAAATGATTACTGTACACAGCAAAGTGAGAGCCAGGCATGGCTGCATGTGGAGCTGAAAACCCAACGTAAGTCTAGAACAGTCACAGGTGAACCGTTCTCTGTGTCCTCTGGTTGGCAAGCAAAGCTTGTTCTTTAGTAAGAACGGTTAAGCCACTGTAAAACAAGAAAGACTTTCAACAAAATCTACCTAACCCAACGAGAAACCAAAACTTGCTAAGAGTGCGTAAACAAACACAAATATCTAAAAATAATACCATCATTTGTCACATTTTAAAGGCAATAGTCTTTCGCAATTTGTTTGGTTGGGGTTCTAGAAAAAGCTGAAGAGATATGTAGTAGCTTGGAGTGTAATAAAGGGGTGTGTAGGCATGTGAAGGTGTGTTAAAGTGCCGCTGTTACCTGCGACCTGTTTCCACATGTCTGATCAGGTGGATATTGAAGGGGCTGTCTGCTAGCTCGGGATGTTGCTCTACAGGTAGAGCATAGAACCCATCATACCCTGACACCTGCCCCTCTGCAATTAGCTCATCCTTTTCCTTATCTGTCCATACCAAACTTCCACTCTCCCCTTCCAGGATCTTCTTCTGTTCTCGTAGCCACGCCCCCTGCACAGCTCTTATGCGCGCCACCTCCAGCACACGTGTACGTTCTTCCTCTGGTGATGCTCCGTACCGGATGTTAAAACTAAGCGCCCCCTGCTGGAGCACAATGTCTGCGAAACGTCGCATTTCCCCACCGACCATAGCACTTATTTGGGACACGGAAACATTTACACCATTCTCCAACACTCTGACTCCTCCTCCGACTCCTCCCCCAGCCACGCCCAAATCTGCCTCCAGTGGACCTGCCTTGGTGAAATAATGAGTGTCACGCCCTTCCACTGTAAAATGGAGGCCTCTCAGGTATACAGCACCGTTCAGTACGGCAGCAATGCGACGGCTGTCCTCACTTGCCACCCCGATTATCTCTGTTGCGACCACTCCATCACGGATAGAGAATTTTACACCTTTTCCAAAAATTGAAGAAAGGGCAGAGAATATTGGTCTACGTCCTTGGTGGCCTCCAATCTTCCCATTGGCTGGTGTCATAGGAAGGCGATCCAAAGAGATGAAGTTTCTCAAGTGCTTTTGAAGATCACACTGGATGCCAAGTACAACCTGTGGTGAAGATAATTTTTTGCAAATAGCCACCATAAGTGTAATTTGATTGTTGCAAAGACCTAAGACAAATTTTTTCTATCTTAGATGGGAGAAGAAATGAAATGTGGGCAACTCTCACTTACTTTGTTGGTGTCCCAGGTCTGTGTGCGAAGCTGCGTGGCCATCATCTCATACGTTTGCTCTGTGTTCTCTACCTTTGGTTTGGGGAACCCTGGAACCACATTATGAAGCTG
Organism: Chromobotia macracanthus; assembly: GCA_036877525.1. Classification (NCBI taxonomy): domain Eukaryota; kingdom Metazoa; phylum Chordata; class Actinopteri; order Cypriniformes; family Botiidae; genus Chromobotia; species Chromobotia macracanthus. The sequence goes on from JAZGTH010000010.1 coordinate 3,357,763, forward strand.
GAACCCAAAGAGCTGCAGCCAGCTACTGATGTCTATGCAAAACACAAGGAGGTAACCTTTTATAGGACCAAACAAAATCCAAATTTGGGACAAAATACCATTAAAACAGACATACACAGGTAGCATTTACAGTCTCTCCCCAGCTAACAGGGAATGTTCTAAGAACAAGTTCTCTCAAAGTTTTAAAAAAAATTGTTAGATAATTGTTGGTAGAATGTTTTCTAATGTTATATATCACATATATCAAAAACATTATATAAAACATTATTCTTAAGTAGTTAGTGAAACATTTTAAAAATGTTACTAAAAATGAAAAAATGTTTAAATGACGTTCGGTCTAAAAACTTTAGAAAATAATGTCTAAAACTTTGAAAAAAATGTGTTCAACGTTTTTGTTACTTTGTTACGTCTTATAACCTAAAACCGTTAGCAGGATCTCTCTTTTTTTCAAAATCTGTACTGTGCTGTATTGTTCTGTGCTGTACTGTACTGTTCTGTACTGTACTGTACTGTTCTGTACTGTTCTGTTCTGTGCTGTACTGTACTGTTCTGTACTGTTCTGTACTGTTCTGTACTGTTCTGTGCTGTTCTGTGCTGTACTGTTCTGTACTGTACTGTACTGTACTGTTCTGTGCTGTTCTGTATTGTTCTGTACTGTTCTGTGCTGTTCTGTATTGTTCTGTACTGTTCTGTGCTGTGCTGTGCTGTTCTGTGCTGTACTGTTCTGTGCTGTACTGTTCTGTGCTGTACTGTTCTGTTCTGTGCTGTGCTGTTCTGTGCTGTACTGTTCTGTGCTGTTCTGTGCTGTTCTGTGCTGTTCTGTGCTGTGCTGTACTGTTCTGTTCTGTTCTGTACTGTTCTGTTCTGTTCTGTTCTGTGCTGTTCTGTGCTGTGCTGTTCTGTTCTGTACTGTACTGTACTGTACTGTACTGTACAGTACTGCATTGTTCTGTGCTGTACTGTACTGTACTGTATTGTTCTGTTCTGTTCTGTACTGTACTGTACTGTACTGTACTGTACAGTACTGCATTGTTCTGTGCTGTTCTGTACTGTTCTGTATTGTTCTGTACTGTGCTGTTCTGTACTGTACTGTACTGTTCTGTACTGTTCTGTGCTGTACTGTTCTGTGCTGTACTGTTCTGTGCTGTTCTGTGCTGTACTGTTCTGTACTGTTCTGTGCTGTACTGTTCTGTGCTGTACTGTTCTGTTCTGTGCTGTTCTGTTCTGTGCTGTACTGTTCTGTGCTGTACTGTTCTGTGCTGTACTGTTCTGTTCTGTGCTGTTCTGTGCTGTTCTGTGCCGTACTGTTCTGTGCTGTTCTGTGCTGTTCTGTGCTGTTCTGTACTGTACTGTGCTGTTCTGTGCTGTTCTGTACTGTACTGTTCTGTGCTGTTCTGTGCTGTTCTGTGCTGTACTGTTCTGTACTGTACTGTTCTGTGCTGTACTGTGCTGTACTGTACTGTCCTGTGCTGTCCTGTGCTGTTCTGTTCTGTCCTGTCCTGTCCTGTTCTGTTCTGTTCTGTCCTGTTCTGTTCTGTTCTGTTCTGTTCTGTTCTGTGCTGTGCTGTGCTGTACTGTGCTGTACTGTGCTGTACTGTACTGTGCTGTTCTGTTCTGTTCTGTGCTGTTCTGTGCTGTACTGTACTGTTTTGTGCTGTTCTGTGCTGTACTGTGCTGTACTGTACTGTTCTGTGCTGTGCTGTACTGTTCTGTTCTATGCTGTACTGTGCTGTACTGTACTGTTCTGTGCTGTACTGTGCTGTGCTGTACTGTTCTGTGCTGTTCTGTGCTGTACTGTGCTGTGCTGTACTGTTCTGTGCTGTACTGTTCTGTGCTGTGCTGTTCTGTACTGTACTGTACTGTTCTGTTCTGTGCTGTACTGTGCTGTACTGTGCTGTTCTGTTCTGTACTGTTCTGTACTGTGCTGTACTGTACTGTTCTGTTCTGTTCTGTGCTGTTCTGTGCTGTTCTGTGCTGTGCTGTGCTGTGCTGTTCTGTACTGTTCTGTGCTGTGCTGTAGTGTTCTGTTCTGTGCTGTACTGTACTGTACTGTTCTGTGCTGTACTGTACTGTACTGTACTGTTCTGTACTGTTCTGTACTGTACTGTTCTGTACTGTTCTGTACTGTTCTGTACTGTTCTGTACTGTTCTGTTCTGTACTGTGCTGTACTGTTCTGTGCTGTGCTGTGCTGTACTGTACTGTACTGTTCTGTACTGTACTGTTCTGTACTGTTCTGTACTGTTCTGTACTGTTCTGTTCTGTACTGTACTGTTCTGTACTGTTCTGTACTGTGCTGTACTGTTCTGTGCTGTGCTGTGCTGTACTGTACTGTTCTGTACTGTTCTGTACTGTTCTGTACTGTACTGTTCTGTACTGTACTGTTCTGTTCTGTACTGTACTGTGCTGTACTGTACTGTACTGTACTGTACTGTACTGTACTGTTCTGTGCTGTACTGTACTGTACTGTTCTGTGCTGTACTGTACTGTGCTGTACTGTTCTGTACTGTACTGTTCTGTACTGTTCTGTACTGTTCTGTTCTGTACTGTACTGTTCTGTACTGTACTGTTCTGTACTGTACTGTTCTGTACTGTACTGTATTGTTCTGTGCTGTTCTGTTCTGTGCTGTACTGTTCTGTACTGTTCTGTACTGTACTGTGCTGTACTGTGCTGTACTGTGCTGTACTGTTCTGTGCTGTGCTGTGCTGTACTGTGCTGTACTGTGCTGTACTGTGCTGTACTGTTCTGTTCTGTTCTGTGCTGTTCTGTGCTGTGCTGTGCTGTGCTGTGCTGTGCTGTTCTGTTCTGTACTGTGCTGTTCTGTGCTGTGCTGTGCTGTGCTGTGCTGTGCTGTTCTGTGCTGTTCTGTGCTGTTCTGTGCTGTACTGTGCTGTACTGTGCTGTACTGTTCTGTACTGTGCTGTTCTGTACTGTGCTGTACTGTGCTGTACTGTGCTGTACTGTTCTGTGCTGTATTGTTCTGTGCTGTACTGTTCTGTAATGTATTGTTCTGTGCTGTTCTGTGCTGTGCTGTGCTGTGCTGTGCTGTGCTGTGCTGTACTGTACTGTGCTGTGCTGTATTGTTCTGTGCTGTACTGTTCTGTAATGTATTGTTCTGTGCTGTGCTGTACTGTGCTGTACTGTTCTGTAATGTATTGTTCTGTGCCTACCAACAGTGCCAGAAATTAACAAAAATGTTCAAAATGTTTGGGTAAAACAAATCCTGTTTGGAATTCCTGCTTTATTATGGTAATAAAATATTGAATAAAATGTTAAAATTCAACATTAAATATATTCAAAATATAAAACTTTACTCTTACCTGTTGTGAACTTGGTTACATCCTGTAGGTTTCCCAGGGGATAGTTGTTCCTAAATGCGTACAAATTAAATGGCTTGGGATTTACACTCAGCTCCGCCCACAATTCATGGTTGGGCGTGGTCCATCTTCCAGCCACCACATCGTAGTCACGGCGACCGAGATGCACCAGCCGGGTGAAAGGGTCATAGAGGCCACCCTGAAACCCGAAGACGAGAGGAAATGTGGGATTGGAATCTCTGTAAACATCTCCGTATGGTGTGTACCGAAGTTCTTTCACCACATGGCCACGGCTACTGAAAACTGCAAGAGGTGTTCCAGCATTATCGCATGCTATATAGAATTCCTCTCCACTGCTCATTTCCATGGCGATGAGGTGACCCTGAAGGTCATAATAAAGGGAAGTGATCTCTGCACTGCTGTGGTTGTATAAATGCGTCACCCGCGTTGGTTCAGTCAGATCGGCATAGAAAAACTGCAGCTGTGCTCCATCATTACTGCGGCTAGCTACTCTCCTCCCAAGCCCGTCGTAGCGGTACCAAACCCTCTGTCCACTATCCCTGTCATAGGCGCCCAAAAGCAGTCCGTTTGAACCGTAATCAAATAGTAGGTTGCCACGGAGACGCAAGAACCCGTCCTCATCAGTGCGGTACTGGATCTCTCCGAGACGTGTTATTCGGTCTCTGAGATCGTAACGTAGAGGAGTCAAGCGTGCACTGTTACCGTGACTCAGTAGGTTTATGTTTCCATTGAGGTCGTAGCTATAGCGCCACTGTGGCCGATCGTTTATGGCAACTGTTTGCAACTGCCCGTCAGCATCATACTCGTACGCGTACCGTGTGATGTTGCTATCCACGCCGATTCGAATATCGCAATTTGTGACGCGTCCCATGCTGTCATACTGCAGGGTCATCCAGTAGGCGATGGCTTTCAGAATCTCGTACTGAACTTCGATCACTTGTCCATTGGGGTTGAAGATCTTGGTGTGTTTCATGGCATGCGTGGTGATGACCTGGTTGAGGTCGTAGTTGATGACACTGAATTTCCCAAACTGCTCGATTCGTCCAGACACGTCCACGTAGCGGTAGAGATCAATCGGCAGCGGCGTTTCGTTGATCATAGCTTGCATGCTCGTGACTCTGAAGTTATTATAGCTGTAGTCGAAGCGAGCATTAACCAATCCTTCCTCACTGAAGCGATAGATCTGTCTGCTCACCAGAGGACCTTAAACCAAGAGAGTAGAGAGAGAGAGAGAGATGGAAGAGGAAAATAAACAAGACAAGAAGAGAACTTAGCAGCAGAGCAGGAAGTCACACAAAGGTGAGGTAATACATGAGTCAGCTTTGCCAGTGAGCGAGACAGGATGAACTCCCCACTGGTTGTGATTCAGAGAGCTTTTAGATCAGCCAAGCAGGAGGAGAGAGCAAAGGAAGTGACAAAAAGAAGATTAAATGTCAGTTTGTATGTTTATTGGTGCAGGAATACAACCATCTAACCAGTTTCTCTGTCCAACAGCTTCCTTGCTTACCTGTCTCTCTGTCTGATGGTATTCTCACCTCACCTGTTAGTCTGTGTGAAGGTACAAACAACTTCACTAATAACACCTCATGGGATTGATCATCTTAGCTATAGGTTTGCTTCTATCGGATTCCAATAAAAGACGAAATATTTTAAATGACACAACGTGCCTCTCAGTTTTAAAGTCACAAAAAAATGTAACAATTCTTCTATCATTTACTCACCCTCATGCCATTCTAAACCTGTATGACTTAGTTTGCTTCTGAGGGACACAAATGAAGATATTCTGAAGTACTTTGGTAACCAAACAACAGCGGCACTCATTGACTTCCATTGTATAGACACAAAACAAGGTCCAACACCCAGCCCTGGCCCACTGCTAAGGTTGACCTCACTTTACCTTATGTCACAAAGCAAAGCTTTCCTTTCTGACATTTGATTAAATAGTAATTCATAAATCCCCTCATATGTAGTATAAATGCTGTTGATCTGTACCTGTCTGTCTGTAGCGGATGGTGCAGACGAATCCTTCATGCATCAGGTGGATGGTTTTCACAGCACCTGTTGCCTCATCATAGGTGAAGGTAACAAGTGTTGAGTCATATAGGATCTCAGCCAGCCGGGCCACTCGGCTGTATTTGTAGATCACACGTCTCCCCGTGCCCAGGTACAGGCTCTGGAGCAGACGGCCATCATGGGCGTAGTCCTGCGTGAAGCTGGAGGCAGGCGAGTCGGGTGGCGTGTAGGTGTTTCGGTAGTAGCCCACAGACAGAGAGGTCTGCAGGCTGTGTCTCACCATGCTGGGCAGGGTGACAGACAGCAGGCAGTCCGTCTGATCGTACTCAAAGGTGTACCGACGCTGACTGTGTAACAACAGCTGGACAGACTGAGACAAGAAACATGTTCAGCAGCGGCCATAAATTAATAAATAAATTATACATAGTTTAAAAAAGGAAAAAAATATTGAGGACCATTAGGATTTTGTTGCTTTTATATTATTTTAATTACAAGTAGGCACATTTCCCCCAAAATTCTCATTAAGATGATGTGTCTGGGTTTCTGGTTTTTATTAAGAGCTTTCTTTTCTACTATTAGTAATTATTCTCAGGGTGATTGTCATTAGAGTCTTATTACTGTAACAGATTTTTACTGTAAAAACTACAGAAAAAAGTCAATGATATAAAACAATGATTTTGTATTTGACTCTGTGAGAATCAAGGCATATATGTGTGTGTATGTAAAATGTGTGTGTGTACATACCTTCTCCAGAAAGGTGTAGCTCCAGATCTTGCCATTGGCCCAGGTGCGGGTGATGATGCGTCCGTTATCGTAATCTCTGCGCTCGGTCCAGTTGCCTCTCTGTATGCTGGTGACCAGGCCCTCGCTCGAGTACGTTACTCGCACCTGATTGTATTTACTGGGGGTCCAGAGCACCGGCCTGCCTTGGTCATCGTACTGCACGCGCAGGGTAAACTTGCGATGGTCGTCATAGATCTTTCCTACCCGACTCTCTTGACTGTAGTCTATAGACAACACATTCCTGTTGTGAGCCTGAGCAATAGAGAAGAGGGCAATAGAGAAGGTAAAACTTATGATCTTATTATATCAGTGTACACAGAAAGCATGTGCGCAATAAAATTGGCAATAAAAGAACAAAATGTCTTTCTCAGGGGTGTTGATGGAGACGGGAATGCCATTACGGCCGGCATTATTCAGCACATACATCAGCAGATTGACAACGAGTCTGGAGCAGTTTGAAGTTTCTGGTTTCGCTCTGCGTGATTCAGAGATCAAATTTCTGCAGCATGCAGATGAGAACTCGGTTCTGCTGGCTGTTCTGCTGAAGTTCCTGCAGAGCCTGGACCTGATATAGGCTTCCAGTGCCATAAAAATATAATGTCCTATAGTGATGACTGTGAGAACTTGGCTGAATATATTACAATCACTAATTGAGCCAGCTGCCCTTTACGACTGTGAGGTGTGGCGTCCACTGACAAATCACATATTAGGGAAATAGGAAAAACGGCCTTGCATGCAATATTCAGTAAAAAAAAACAACTTAACACCATAAATATGTGTGCAGCGTAGAATTAGACCAATAATCATTCACTCAGTGATCCCTGTAATATTATAAAAGCATGCAATTCACTAAGTAAAGCAAACAGACTCCTCACTAAACTCCTTTTGAACTGTACTAACACATACATGCCCTAATCAGAATGAACCAAATTACTAATAACTAAAAAAGAAATTGATTATATCACATATTTGGAAACCCAAACAAAGTCACCAAATTTAATGCTATCTGCCTTAAAGGGACATTTCACCCAAAAATGAAAACTTCCATCATTTCCTCATTCTCATTCCATTTTAAATATATATGACTTTTTTCTGCGTAACACAAAAGAAGATATTTTGAAAAATGTCAAAATGGTTGTTTTAAAAAAGTGTTTTTTTGTCAACACAATGGAAGCCAATGGGTGCCGCTGTTATTTGGTTACATATATTAAAATATCTTCTCGTGTTCCTCAGAAGCAAAAAAGCCATGCAGGATAGGAATGACATGAGGGTGAGTAAACGATAAAAGATTTTTAATTTTTGAGTGAACTATCCCTTTAAAAAAAAACACACCATGACAGACAGACTGCTGCATTTTCAACTGCAAAAGTAACAATGACCAATTTCCTGAAGTTGAAATTTATATCTATGACTAAACGTAAATACATAAAAAATGTATAATGCATAGAAAATATAACTGTGCATCTGTTCCTCCCCATGCGTTACCCTCGAAACATTGCAAAAATACGGTGTTATAAAAGCTATCTGAAGGGCAACAAGAAATCTAATGTGGCCAGTGGAAAACATCCTTATTGTTCAGGCCTGGTATTGTTTTTCTTCTTCATTATGATGTTCTTCTCATCTCTTAATTATTTATTTGTGCTCTGATCTTCGCTGCTGCCTCCGTCTGCAGATGCCCTTCAGCAGCTTTGCCAATGCAATTGTGATGTTATTTGTAGTTCCAGTAAAGCACGTTAAAACTGAAACAGAAGGAGAAGAAGGGATACACAAGGCAGAAGAAAAGCAGATCTGAGTTTATCTGAGGTTAAGATCTAATGCTGTGTGAGATGCAGGATGTCTGACTGTATAGTGCCTATGGAATTACACAGTATATAGGGTACAGATGAGAGAGTGTTTTGTACTGCAGGTGTGTAGGTTAGGTCAGTTTTTCTCTTTTGCACTACACCAAGGTCACTGGAAGGCCATGCATTCTCTCCCTCTTGCGGGGCAGCTGTTTTTGAGTCTTGTAGGGTAAGTACAGCTTCTGTCCAGCTGAATGGTATATGGCCAGAATCTCCAAAACTGTCTGACAAGTGTACAGTTGAAGCCAAAACTGTTGAAGCCAAAACTGTAATAATTAATTACCACTAGGGGGCAGTGTGAACTCTGATGGGTAGCAGTTAAGATCACCTGCTCACACGATATGAAGTTGCCTGGGGTAGTATTATGTGTATACGGGAGGCGGGAACACAGGTTCTAACCAATAATCATTATAATCATCTTTTCAGTCATCTTACATTAGGCAGTACAACACATCATGTTTGTAACTTGTCAGTGAATTCTTCATTAAATGGTGACACAGCAGGAAATGGATGCTGTAGTGTGGATATTGTTTATTCCAAGCTATGTGTGAAGTACAACCACCGTGCCCTGGCTTACAGGAAACATGTCAGTTCACAAATAAACATCTGACATCACTGGTATCATAAATCTTGCCTCTTTAGCTCAAACTAACATCACAGCTAACATGCTTGTGCATGCGAGACAAAAACAGAAAGTGATTACCAACAGGGCGACTGGCTCTTTTACCTAAAAGATGGGACTGATACTGAGAGTTGTGATTTCTCCAATTCATTTTTTTTTCATTTATCTGTTCCTCCTTATACAGTTCTGCTTCTGAGTAAATGTTCTACCTCTGTGTCGTACCCTCGTCACCCTACCCTGCACACACATAATCAATCTCAGTCTCCATTCAGAAGCTCTACTGTATGAGTTTTACCCTCAGTCTGCGCTCATATGCTGTGTGGTTTCCTTTGGCCTGCTCGCGTCTCTGTCTCCACTCTATCAGGCTGTGAGCTGGTTCCCCTGGCAACGTGATGTTGCACCTTCCGACGGTGGGATGGACCAGGCCTGCTGATGCTCCCGGCAACAGCCCTGACGACACGGTTGGCTCAGTGCTTAGAGTGACTTCCATTCCACTGGCATACGTCACCCACAGAGATCCGTCATCTCTGACACCATATACACCAACAGAGTGAGCTGCACAGAGAGAGAGAGAGAGAGAGATCTGTAAATACGTTTCCATTGCAGTTCTGATACAGTATATCTGCAGTTTATCTATCATAAAGTTATATTTTAAGCCACATGAAAGCTAAATGGGCCATATTTGCAAATGCAAGGTAATTATTTACCCAGCTAACAGGGAACATTCTCAGAACATTGGCTAATGTTTTCTAAAAGTTCTCTAAAAAATTCTTGCAGTAACGTTAGCAGATCGATTTTTTTTTTATTCTGTCATATATATCAAAAACGCTATTCTTATGTTGTAAGCGTAACATTTTAAAAACGTTATAGAATTACAGAACATTCCTAGAACTTTTAACATTAAAAGTTCTAGGAACATTTGTAACGTTTTTATTACTTAAGGAAAACATTAGGGAAACGTTCTTACAACTCAAAATTGTTAGCTACTGTAGGTATATACTTCATCGTATACTTCAAAAAAGACAGTAATACAGTTTGGGAATGACACAAGGGTTACTTCTTGTGCGATATTTGACATAACTACATAAAGTCATTTGCTGATTTTACCGTAGATACACCAACACGCTCTCTCTCTCAGCCTCACCTTGTCGAAGTGTGTAGATGGTGTTATCCGCAGAATGGTTTGTGATTATAATAAAGTTTTCTCTGTTCGAAGCAGTGGCTTCCACTCTGACAGCTTTCTCCATGTTGCCATGGAAACTGCTGACCTCTCCAGTCGGCAGGGTCACGTTGATGAGGTGCCCGTCAGTGTTATACCTGCTCGTGAACACACTCTCTGTTAGTTTGCGTGCGCATGTTAGTCTGAAAACAAGAGACAGATGGCATAAAGGTTTATGTGTGTGTGCACGTTACAGTGCTAAAGGGATGTAGTCATGCATTTGATATTTTTCCACTTATAATTTTAGTTTTGCGCACCTAAAACAATTATAATTTAGATTTGGATGACCATTTTTCACCTTCTCTCTGAGCTTTACAGTAAACAGATTGTTTACCGCACATACACGCACATGGACGTATTTGAGCTGTGTTTGCCGTTTCCATAGCACACTGAATGGTACACAGAATCATATTACATAGATTTCTCACAATATAACCACTTTAACACTGTGTGAAGCACACAAAAGACCTTTTATCTTGTTTCCTTTGATGGACTAGCTTTAATTCACATCCAGTCTGTCTGTTTGTGTGTGTGTGTGTGTGTCCCACAAGGATCGTAAACATAAAATAACCTAAAATTAGAAGGCCAGGCAATGATGTGCTTGAGGAAAACAGCTTAATTAATATACTAAATAAAAAGGTTTATGTGAAGGTGAGGTTGAGGAGCATGAGCAGGATTAGGAACCGAAGCACATCATTAACTCATTAGAAAAAATAACAAAAGTTGAAAGTTTCCACCATGACAGAATTTCAGCAGGGTTTTGTTGTGTTCGGACTGACTTCACAGTCGTGTGTGTGATCCTCAGTTTCTTATTGTGCAATGCCCAGTTTTTTTCAGTAGTCATTTACAAAGTCGGCGAGTTAGTAATTCAAAATCTGTTCAGATTTGAAAATTCATGTAGTGTGATCCACATCTGATCCTTCACATCTGAATGTGCGCCCATGCACAGTGAGTCATGTCATACACAGAGGGGGTGAAGCACATATTTCTGTGATCGCATTACAACACGTTTCACTCATTCTTCTCTCTCTGCTTCATTTTTTAGACTGAATAGCAATTAGAAACGCACAACCCCTGAGCTCCTGCATCTTCTGCCCATTTTATTTAGATCCAATCACTGCCAATGTTGATTTATATCACATACTCGTGTCTGGCCACCCACACTGAAGCCGGGAAGAGAAAAGGCTTTTCATCTGATCAGATTGCATGGCTTTTCAAAGGCATGTGGTTTAGATCCAAAGACATGAGGCTACCATGTCTGCATTCACTTCAAATGTTTAATCTCCTTAAAACGCAGCTGGAAGCAGCTAATCCATTTGCTTCATGTTTGAATTTTGATGATTCCACTCGGTTCTCTTCAGAGCTCTTCTGCAGTCATATAATAAAACGTTTTCTTTTTATATATTGCCTCTGCTCAACTACCTGTTACAATGCTAGGATATTGGGGGCGTTTGCTCTCAATGGCATATAGCACTCGCGATGCTAACTTTAGCAAGCCCTACTAACTATGGCTGTCCATCAACACTTACAATTTTAGGTTGTGATAATGTTTCCGTAACGTTACGATTAGTAACAAAAACATTAAAAAAAATTATTTTAAATGTTTCAGAGAAGTTCAAAATGTTCAGCGTTATTTAATTCTGCAACATTTCACTAACAACTTAAGAATAATCTTTTTGATATATGATAAAAAAACAACACTGAAAAATACAACACTACAAAAGTTCTACTTATGTTCTTGCAAGAACGTTTTTTGATAACTTTGAGACAACGTTTCTGAGACTGTTCCCTGTTAGTGGAGAAGCGATCTATGAGTCTGACATTTTGGAGGATCGTAGGTTCATTTCGACATTTTCACTGACAGTTCAAACTTGTCTTTGTCTCGCTTTACTGGCTGCCCGTTGCTGCTCACATGGAGAGACCGAATGCTTGGAAAATGAAAAGACTCTGTAACTTCATACCTCCACAGCTTTTAAAAATGTTCATTCCAGTCTGTTCTGTTCTCAGTTCTGTTAATGTACTGGCTCTTCTTGAGCTTTAACTTTCATGAGTAATTTTTGAACTTGTCTGGTAGCACATCTTGCATCACTTTCTCCTTAAGCCTGTTTGAAACTATGAAAAACAAAAATGCAGAGGTCAAATGAAGTCTCAAACACTGTAGATATCCTTTCGTCAGCTGGCAAAAAGGGACTTTCACTTAAAAATAAAGCAGCTGAATAATTTGAAGACAAGAGTTTCTTTCATACTGTAAATGGCCACTCAATAAGATGTTTTTTCTGTGCTCCTTACAGTAAATGAATGGCTAACTGTAGTAACCAAGATGTCTTTCCTTTATTCTAAACCACGCCCCCAAGTACATGATGTGTCACCAATGCTAGACCTATTATTCTGTTTCAGACTCCAGTTTCTCTGTTATATGTTATATTCTTTGTTTTGAATACAAGTATCTACTGAATGTAATGTAAATATAAAACATCTATATATGATGCCCATACATGCTATTTTTAGACATAAAAAACAAACAAACAAACAAACAAACATCATTTATCTCAGGCCAGGAATGTGTACAGAACAATTCTGGGAATTTTTCCTGCATCTGTGGGAATGGAGTCTAGTGAGGGAGCATGTTCTATCAAGTGTGTACCAGCAGGGGGCAATGTTTCTCAACAGGCTGAACAGCATGATCTGCTTCAGCACTACGCCCTGAGCTGCATAAGAAGTGTGAGCTTGTGTGTGTGTGTGTGTGTAAACACAGTGTGTGAAAGGTCACCGAGTTGATCAAACAAAAAGGAGAGAGAGAGAGTGAGCAAAAGAAGCCCCTGACATTTTCACACTAAATTAGAACTTGCAGCTCGGTCTCAAAAATCCCTGAAAACGCCCATGCAAACAGTATACACACACACACTCACTTACAGGTACCCAGACTCTTTCATACTGGAATCAGAAGAGGATACAGATTCTTTTCTTTACTGGATAGATTAAGGCCGCGTGATTTTCACTGCAGCAGAGAAACGCGCTGGGTGAGAAATCGACCCGCTCCACTATTATAGACAATCGCAGGTAACGCTGTCGATCAGACTCTATTAGATTATTTTCTTTCTGATAAATTCAGATAAATCCTGATTAGATTACATGCAGGTTAAAATGAATTGGTTCTGGGATTGAATATTGTTTTATATAAAAAAGAATCTCACCACTATCTCTTGCCACTAATCAGTGTGTGTGTAGGAAAGCGTTTGTGTGTGAAGGCGGACGAAATAGACACTAAAGGAAACAACTACAGGATATGACACGGCAAAAAAACGAAGACGGATCGTGCTATCGTGCACACCTATAAATCAAACAATGTAGCACACTCTCGTGAAGACGAGGGAGAGATAAAAATGAAATGAAAACAAGGGCATCACTTACTCATAGACAGTGGTCCAACCGTTTTCGTTGCTGATGGTGGCGAGCAGTCCCGTGTTGCCGTAGTAACTGAGCTGCGCGAGGTCATGCGCCAGAGCAGAGATGCGCTTTAGCATTCCAGCGTTGCTAATGGTCAGCCAGTACACCTGCCCGCCCGGGGCTACTAGCCACAAGGGCACCCCATTAGCATCTCGGCGTAACTGCGCTATCGTGCCCTCTCGGTTTGCTATGCTGCTCAGGTGGCCCTCGGGAGTGTATGTGAAGTTAAGCAGGTAGTCCCCCGTCACCAGGCTGCGGGTGAACAGGTGAGTACCGTTCGGACTGAATAAGTACAGCTCTTGGTCTGCCACCGAGGTGAGCTCGAACAGACCTTCGGGATTCAGCTGCGGATGGTTAGGGGTGAGCCGGCGAATGCGCATATTCCCGAGGTCGGCGATGTAGAGGGACCCGTTGGGAGAAACGGCCAGAGAGGAGGGAGACTTCAGCTTGGCATCACGAGCGAAACCTCCATCACCTACAGAGGAAGACAAAAGGAATTTCAGTTTGTCAGGTATTTGGTGTTGGGCAAGGGGTCTGCAACAGGGGGACTGCAAACTAAAGTTCAGCCTTGTTTAACATAATAATTCAACATGATCTTAGACTACCTCAGAGAGGACAAACTTGATTGTAAAATTTTAGTGACAGGCTTGGAATTGATGTGAAAAAAACCACTGATTTATGAAGCCACTTTTTAAAAAAGGTATTAATGCTTTTCTCAAGTTGTCTTTTAAAGCTGTAATTCATAACTTTCGTCTCTCTACTGCAATCTCTGTTTGAAACATAAAATTGCAGGTTACTTTACGTACTTTTCATCATGTATGTTGAAGTCAAATGAAGCCACTGACATTTTCCGGGAAATCGAACCTGACATCTCAAATAATAAATTATTATATAAACTTACCCTTGTACATCGGGGTAAGGTAAGGAGTCTATTTTGAGTACTGATCTGTCAAGTACTTGTTCAATAACTGATTTTAGTTCATTTGTAACCTAAAAAACAAACAAAGCAGCTTTAAAGGAATTCATGTTTAGAAAGAGTGACTGCGCTGCCTCACCTGAGAAACATTCGCAGCTGGGGTCAATCTTACAATCACATTCACTGGTGGCCCCCGCAATTACAATCATTTCTCCATTGGTGGACACTTCCTGTATGCGGCTGTGCTTCCTGTCATCAGTTTCGGCGATGTACAACGCCCCCTGGTGGCTGACAGCGATAGCTTTTGCTCCCTCCAGCACAGAACGCACTGCTGCTTTACCCAGAAGCACTGGCTCAATACTTGCCATGGGGCAGTGGATGGGTCGCCCGGCAACCACACGCACCTGCTGGGACTCGCTCACCTGAAGCACCAGGTTATTATCCAGCACGTAGAGAGAGTTATCTAATGGACTCACGGCCAGATCTGTGGGCCATTCTAAACGCACCTGTGAAAACACAAAGGCATATTATGAACACATCAGACATGATCTGGCAATGAAGACACCACTTTCACGAATGCTGAGAAACATTTGCCCAACATCCAGAAAAGAGTGTTATCTTTTCTGGATCTTTATTATATATGTTATCTTTTCTAATGTTTAGACTCTTTTTTAAGGGTTTTGTAATGTTAAGCAGTTGTTTGATATTCAGCTGACTTTTAATATTCGATGGTTATGAATATGAATGTTTTGCTCCATCAAATTCAAAATAAAAAAGATAATAATTAGATGGGTTAAAATACTCCTCTTTTGTGTAGTATATGTAATATATCCAAAAACTAGTTTACATAGTTTAGTAACTATGGTTACTAAATTTAAAATCATGTATACATATATATCCCATCAAATTTCAGAAATAACTATATAATAGTGTACACATTTTCCATGATACAATTAATTATATTGGATATAATATTTTGCTCATATCATCCGCCATGAACAGCAATATAAATAAAAAGGCATATGGATTGTGTGTGTGTGTCCGCTGCCCAACAGCTGGACAGTATTGAGTGTGAAGTGTGTCATATCCCAGGCATGCTGGGAATTATGCAGATTTCAGTGCTTCTTTTACCCATTGGCCTGCGGCACCTCATTTCTCTCTCTCTCTCTCTCTCCTCACTGTCTGATTCTTATTCACACACAACACACCCCACCGGATGAACTGTGGAGAAGAGCGGAGTGTGTGTGCAAAGGAGAGAGAGAGACAGAATAAAAGAGAAATCAAGGGACAGTCTGCCAAAAATTGATGCTATTCAGAAGTGGAAAGAATAGTGTCTGACTTTAAAGGCAGAGCAGTCCTGCAGTTTTAATGAGGACACACTGAGTTAAACTGCAGGGGGAGAGAGAGAGAAAGAGTAAAACAGATTTTTAAGAGCACTTTAAGAGAAAGATGTGGAATCGCCTGGAAATGTTTAGGAAAAGCATTAAGATTTCAGTGTTTAGAATGGACAGAGCAGAAAAAGAAAGAAACCACAAAGGAGAGAGGGAGAACGAAAGCAGGATTAAAGGAACGTAAGGATGTAGCTGCAAGCCATATAATGTAACTCAGTAGCACCCGAGAGACCTTCAGTATCAGCATTTTCTCACTCTTGAGGTGAACACCAGAAACTGTGTGTGCGTGAATCCTGTTGAGCTAAAGGGAAAGGTTGAAAGAGGCAGAGAAGGGGAGAGAGAGAGCGAGAGAGAGAGAGAGAGAGAGAGAGAGAGAGAGAGAGATGTCTCCAGGGTTTCCTTCATCTTCAGTTCTGTGGGTAGTTCTGTTCATTTCTGTGAATGTGTGGGAAAACTTCACTGGCTCTTGAGACAAGGGACAAAATGAATTAAAATGGGTTCAAAGATTTTGAAACACTTTAAACAATTTTTGTAGCCTACAATTGGGCTCCAAAGTTGGATGAGATACAGAAAAATAATGAAAAGTAACTTAAAATGATGAACAAAATTTGTTTATAAAAAATCAGTTTGTAAAATTCATCGGAGCATGTGTGGACCTGTTGAACTCACAGCAGGTAAAATATGGAATAAGAATGTCAATACATGTCATGTCAATAAATGAAATACTGTACATATTGCACAAGCACACTTTTTCTGTTAAACTATTCATCAAAAGAGATTTGTTAGGCTGTAAATTATAATAAAAGATACACTTTTAAAATAAATACAAACTGTATGCACTTTCTGGTTTAACACTGTGGTTTAATGTCTACAGTTACTGTAATGTGACAATCACACCTGTGAAGACACTACTATATATTTACTAAAAATGATCATGGGACCAAGTAACTGCAAAATGAAGAGAAATGAAGTTCATTCTGAGAAAGTGTCTGGCATTATCTGTTTTTAAATGCCAGCAAAAACATGTATACATTGCTTTGAAATCTTATCTAATGCAATGACATTTCTGCATGAAGAATGGCTTGTTCCACATACACTTTGTGTGAATTTGTATGCGTGTGTGCGCATTTTTCACCTGGCTAATGTCCATTCTAGAGTCGCAGCTGATTGGCTGGGAGGAGGTGAGTCCGTTTGACCCGATAACGGTTGTTATCACGCCTTTGTCATCAATCTTACGGATCGTTGATCCGTCAACAAAGTAAATGAAGCCGTGCTTGTCCACAGCGATACCTGCAGGACAACAGGACACATACACTGTCATCCCTCTCTCTCTTTCAGTTTTAATGCGTTTTATTGGCGTAACAAATAACATTACATTTGCATTGCCAAAGCAGTTGCAGCCTAACGGCAGATGATGGGGAGCAGCGCAATAAAGAAAAAGAATTTATCTCTCTCAGTTTCTCTCTTGCTGTCTCAGGCAATAATAATCTGTCTGTGATCATTTTGTTTGCATGATCTTAAATATATGCAGATTATCTTATAGATGCAAATTTATTCTAAATGACATCAGCTATGCAAAATACGAGTGTATTTTTTTTGTCGTTCGTCTGAGCTTATTCTTTCATTTCATTCGTCTTATTCTGTTTGAATGCGTGAAAATCACCTTGAGCTCTGCAAAGCAACTGAGTTCATGTTTAAACCGTGTTATGCACAAACAAACTTTATTCCAGTTTAATTAAAACAGATCTCAAGCACACACACATGCCTCTAGGCCTCGAACACCAGCACACAAACAGGAGGATAGGAAATCGTCCCCCTCACTGCCGTCATAGACTTTATTGTTTTTTATTGTTATTGTAGCTTTTAAAGACGTCTGTTCCACAGATCCTTCACTCGAGTGGTTTGTACAAAGCAAACCACATATCATGAACTTAAAACTCACATGCGCATACCCAGCTAACAGGGAACCTTCTCGGAACATTAAAAAACACTAAGTTCTCTGCATTATCAAAAAACATAGTAATGTTAGCAGAGATTTTTTAATGCCTTATATATCATACATTTCAAAAATGTTTGTTTGTTCCAAGTTCCAGGAACATTCTTACAACCTCATGGATCTCTTACATTTTGGACCTCCGGAGGGATTTCACTCTGAACTGGGGCTTATATAACCATCTCTCTCACACACATCATAGATTGTTATGGCCGCGTGTGTGTGTGTTTGTTTGCAGCTTTCGCCTCTCTAATTTGCTCTCCTTATTCACTTTCTCACTCTAATGAGAATCACAGAGATAAGCAGACATATTGGTCTGTTTCCACCGTGCTGATTTACTCCAGGAGAGATGAAGTCTCACACACACACACACACACGTTTACTCAGCTACAGTATTTAAATGAGGGCATCCCACAGACTTCTACGGTTTTCTTAAACGGATAATTATAGTCTCTATACACTACCCCAACATACACCCTAACAGTTCATTTTAGCATTTTTAGAATTTATGAAAAAACATTATTTACTCAGTAGTTTTACAAATGAGGACATCCCAAATGTCCCCAAAGAAAAATCTGGTCAGATTTTGCTAATTTCCAGGAGCAATATTGTTCCAAAAGGATTGTAAAGTAGGCACACACACATACACTCCAGTACAATGACAGCTCACACAGATCACTATGCTTAGAGGTAACAGCACATTCTCCATATGAATAAACTGCCTGTAATGGCTGACACACTGCAGTACTTCACTAGTTGCAGACTATTTCTTTTTCAGTCCAGCAATCTGCAAACCGTGTATGCATAATTTATAAACATCTCCAGAAGTACCAAAATTACAGAAACAGTTGTACATTTATAACCAAATGCAAACACAACCAAAGTGCTTCCTTTAAAAGCTGCTATTTGAATGATTCAGCAGAAGAATATATATATATATTTAAGTCATAATTACAGAAAACTTGCGAAAGCTTTCTTTTTTAAAATTGTTTCAATGTATTTGGGGTAAAAATAGACTATAAATACAGCGTTATGGCTATACAGTAGAGCAGAGTGTGGCTAGATGTCACAAAGGAAAGTTAAAAAAGGCTATTGAATATCTCAGCATCGGTAAGACCTGACACAAATTACTGTTTTCTCCAACAGGGGTTTTGTTTCTGGGTTTCAGTTGTTATCTAGTAGCAAACTGTCCTAAATAAATTAAAATAAAAAAACTAATTCTTGCACTATCCTTGCTCTTGGTGCATGTTGTCACAAAAGGTGAAATAAACTTTGTATTAAATAAACTTTGCCCCTTTTTCCTCTGCAGTAACTGTGGAAATGTATGGTTGTTAGTTTGTAGCCAAGAATTTAAGGTGTATGCCTATATAGACATCGACTTTTAAAAATAAACCCACTCTGAGAAATATTCAGGGGTAAAAAGCATGACATCCAACACTCACGCTGAAATCAGACATCTACATGTGAGCACACACTGTAATCAGAGGTCTACTGTATACACATGTGAACACTCACACCGAAATCAGACGTCTACTGTATACACACATGTGAACACTCACACTGAAATCAGACGTCTACTATATATACATGTGAACACACACTGTAATCAGAGGTCTACTGTATATACATGTGAACACTCACACTGAAATCAGACGTCTACTGTATACACATGTGAACACTCACACTGAAATCAGACGTCTACTGTATACACATGTGAACACTCACACAGAAATCAGACATCTACTGTATACACATGTGAACACTCACACCGAAATCAGACGTCTACTGTATACACATGTGAACACTCACACTGAAATCAGACATCTACTGTATACACATGTGAACACTCACACTGAAATCAGACATCTACTGTATATACACGTGAACACTCACACAGAAATCAGACATCTACATGTGAGCACACACTGAAATCAGACGTCTACTGTATACACACGTGAACACACACACTGAAATCAGACGTCTACTGTATACACATGTGAACACTCACACTGAAATCAGACATCTACTGTATACACATGTGAACACTCACACTGAAATCAGACATCTACTGTATATACACGTGAACACTCACACAGAAATCAGACATCTACATGTGAGCACACACTGTAATCAGTTGTCTACGGTATACACATGTGAACACTCACACCGAAATCAGACATGTACACGTGAACACATCCTGTAATCAGAGGTCTACTGTATATACACGTGAACACTTGCACTGAAATCAGACGTCTACTGTATATACATGTGAACACTCACACCGAAATCAGACCCCTACACGTGAGCACACTGTGTAATCAGACATGTACTGTATACACATGTGAACACACACACAGAAATCAGATGTCTACTGTATACACATTTGAACACTCACACAGAAATCAGACGTCTACTGTATACACGTGAACACTCACACAGAAATCAGACGTCTACTGTATACACGTGAACACACACACTGAAATCAGACGTCTACTGTATACACATTTGAACACACACACTGAAATTAGACGTCTACTGTATACACATTTGAACACACACACTGAAATCAGACGTCTACTGTATACACATTTGAACACACACACTGAAATTAGACGTCTACTGTATACACGTGAACACACACACTGAAATCAGACGTCTACTGTATACACATGTGAACACACACACTGAAATCAGACGTCTACTGTATACACATTTGAACACTCACACAGAAATCAGACGTTTACTGTATACACATGTGAACACTCACACTGAAATCAGACATCTACTGTATACACATGTGAACACACACACTGAAATCAGACATGTACACGTGAACACATCCTGTAATCAGAGGTCTACTGTATACACGTGAACACTCACATTGAATCAGACATGTACATGTGAACACACACTGTAATCAGAGGTCTACTGTATATACACGTGAACACTTGCACTGAAATCAGAGGTCTACTGTATATACACGTGAACACTTGCACTGAAATCAGACGTCTACTGTATATACACGTGAACACTTGCACTGAAATCAGACGTCTACTGTATACACACGTGAACACACACACTGAAATCAGACATCTACTGTATACACACGTGAACACACACACTGAAATCAGACATCTACTGTATACACATGTGAACACACACACTGAAATCAGACGTCTACTGTATACACGTGAACACACACACTGAAATCAGACGTCTACTGTATACACATGTGAACACACACACTGAAATCAGACGTCTACTGTATACACGTGAACACACACACCGAAATCAGACCCCTACACGTGAGCACACTGTGTAATCAGACGTGTACTGTATACACATGTGAACACACACACAGAAATCAGACGTCTACTGTATACACGTGAACACACACACTGAAATCAGACGTCTACTGTATACACATTTGAACACACACACTGAAATCAGACGTCTACTGTATACACATGTGAACACACACACTGAAATCAGATGTCTACTGTATACATGTGAACACTCACACTGAAATCAGACGTCTACTGTATACACATGAACACTCACACAGAAATCAGACGTTTACTGTATACACTTGTGAACACACACACTGAAATCAGACGTCTACTGTATACACATGTGAACACTCACACAGAAATCAGACGTCTACTGTATACACATGTGAACACACACACTGAAATCAGACGTCTACTGTATACACGTGAACACACACACTGAAATCAGACGTCTACTGTATACACATGTGAACACTCACACAGAAATCAGACGTTTACTGTATACACATTTGAACACACACACTGAAATCAGACGTCTACTGTATACACGTGAACACACACACTGAAATCAGACGTCTACTGTATACACATGTGAACACACACACTGAAATCAGACGTCTACTGTATACACATGTGAACACTCACACAGAAATCAGACGTTTACTGTATACACATTTGAACACACACACAGAAATCAGACGTCTACTGTATACACGTGAACACTCACACAGAAATCAGACGTCTACTGTATACACATGTGAACACTCACACAGAAATCAGACGTCTACTGTATACACATGTGAACACACACACAGAAATCAGACGTCTACTGTATACACATGTGAACACTCACACAGAAATCAGACGTCTACTGTATACACATGTGAACACACACAGAAATCAGACGTCTACACGTGAGCACACTGTGTAATCAGACGTGTACTGTATACACATGAACACTCACACAGAAATCAGACGTCTACTGTATACACATGTGAACACACACACTGAAATCAGACATCTACTGTATACACGTGAACACTCACACAGAAATCAGACGTCTACTGTATACACATGTGAACACACACACTGAAATCAGACATCTACTGTATACACGTGAACACTCACACAGAAATCAGACGTCTACTGTATACACATGTGAACACTCACACAGAAATCAGACGCCTACTGTATACACATGAACACTCACACAGAAATCAGACGTCTACTGTATACACATGTGAACACACACACTGAAATTAGACGTCTACTGTATGGATGTGAACACACACACACCCTATCCTTACTTAATTACTATCTACCTCAATAAGCCTGTTAACAAATGATTCTTGTTATGGGTGCTAATTACAAGGCATATTACCCACTTAACGAGCATAACGAGATTAATTATTTATGTTGCCGGTAGAGGGGTATACATACCTCCCTCTGCCCTTCAATGTGTCGTGAAGAACGACAGACAGACCCCTGGTCTGAAAACTCCTTACTCGTCTGCTAAAATGCCAAATCCAAGTAAGGGGAAAGGGAGGAGCAGCTAACCATCACACACACACACATACATACTAAAATATAAAAGCAGACTATGTTAACTTGGACTTCAGGAGCATTTCTCTTTCTGAACCTTCTGGAAACAAAGAATAAAGCCGCTCTTTCTGTTCTGCTTTATCCCAGCTAACGTTTTCAGAACATTCACTAAAAGTTCTCTGAAAGTTATCAAAAATGTTCTTGCAGTAACATTAGTAGGACATTTATGAACGCTATGTAGCACATATCAAAACCGTTTTCTTAAGTTCTTAGTGGAATGTTTAAAAAACATCACAGATTTAACAAAATGTTTGAATAACGTTCTTATAACCAAGCAGTAATGTTGAAACAACATTTAAAAAACTGGATGTTGAATGTTCCTACAGGTTTCAAAATACCTTTTTTGACATTTTTGTTACTTAATGGAATTGTTAGCCGAGTTCTTTCCCTCTGTTTCTTGTAAACTCTGGCTTGGCATCAGAGTCGACAGTCCTGCAGGGAGCTGTGAATTAATGTCCCTTTTTCTCCTTTTATCTCTCTCCACCATGAATCAAAGATTTCATTGAATCATGGAGTTCAGCTCGCTCAAATTTTGGTCTTGACACATTTTGAGCTTCTACATCGTATTCACCAACACACACAAACGCACATACATACAGCGTAACGTGACTCCCCAGAGAAAAGATTGCTCTTTCATGTCTTTTCATGATAAGGATACTTAATGGAGTTCTGTTACCAATTTTGTTTTGAAGTTTCTCCTGAAATTCCTTCAGAGACATAAAAATAGAAACAAATGAGACAAATGTTGAGACAAGAATAAGATTATCAGGCTTTAAAATGAATGTGGACAGACTAACTCAGATCCTTTGGTCTTGGAAGGATCTTGGTACCTCGGCAAGAAAGAGTGTGAGACATTATTGAGATTTCCTTGTTGAGAACTCTGAGACACATGTGAGATTACCCATGTGTTCTTTACTGGTAAGAAGCTTTTAGGCAACGGTCTCAATTTGCTCGCCATGTAATCTCATTACTATCAGAGAAATATTTAAGTTATTAAAGAGATCTCGTGTTGTTTTTCCTATCGGATGGAAAACTACCTATTGTTAAAGACTAAGCTAACAATTTTAGGTTGTAAGAACATTTCCTCACCGTTTTCATTAAGTAACAGAAATGTTAAAAATGTTATTTTGTATGTTCTAGAAATGTTCCAAACGTCCAGTTTTGTATTAACATTATTGCTTGGTTAAAATAAGTTTAAGGGTAACATTATTAATATAAATCATATATTTAAACATTAAAGAAACTAACTTTGCAACATGAACTTTTTTTTACTTAGCCAACGTTGTGAGAACATTCCTTGTTAGCTGGGTTGTGTCTGTGTGTGTGTGTGTGTGCTCTTTTAATGTACGTATTGATTTGCATCCGATTCCAAATCCTTTAAGACGCTCGTTAAACTTCTTTAACGCGAGCCACTGACAAGCACGGCATAGTTCTGCTATATTAGAGCCAATTCTTTTTACCCAATAAAATCATGAACTGCGGTGATAAATTCAATGGCATGCAGCATGAACCAACTATTACAGGAAACTGGCCAGAAAACCAGAGCAGAAATAAACTGTGTTATGACACTGTGCAAATGTTTCTGTCCTTTACGACAATTGCTTGTCAGATTGTACAATGTGAGCCATGTGAGATCTTGTGTCAATTTTATGGCAGACTATTTTAATTTTAACAGTCTTTTTTTAATGTGAGACTGTAAGATATACATACCGTATACATCAGGTTGTATATACATACAAACATATAAAAATGTGCTAATGATGGCAATGTGTTTGCCCATAAAAGAAAAAGTTGGAAAATCCGAAGTTTGAAATAAAGGTGCAAAAGATAAAATTTGTGGACTGCTCAATGCTCAAAGCGAACTCAAGGTAATTTTGCTCATAACATAAAACGAACACTAATTAACAAGATATTTATGTAGCATATCATTTAGATGAGCTTGTATAAGCATTTTCTCTCCTCTCTCAGTGCGATCATAACGTGAAGTGATCAGTGATGAGATACTTATGTTGCATCTTATAGACCAGCTACCCTGTTAACAGGGAACATTCACAAAACGTTGGCTACCGTTCTCTCAAAGTTCTCTCAACGCTTTTAATAACGTTCTTGCAGTAATTTAGTAGAACATTTTTAAAGCTAAACATCGAATCAAAAATAGTTGTTAGTGGAATGTTTAAACAACAAATGCAGTTTTTTCTTAAGTTTCAATAACCTTAATACAACATCTAAAAATCTGGACATTTTTAACATTCGAAACAAATGAAACTTTTTTATTACCTAATGTTAACATTACAGAAACGTTCCTAAACCTAAAATTGCTTGCTGGGTAGCATTAGAATTTTAAACTGAGCCTTTCTCACTCTCTCACACTCCCACAAATATCAATGCTGTGCTGATATTGGTTTCTTTTTTAGATGGCCCTTATAGGAGCAGCCACAACATTTCTATTCTGGCAAGTGCCAGGACCACATTATACATTATACATGCAATCCACAATCCACTGTCCACAAATATTAAAAACATGAAAGAGTCAATCCTGTTTGTATATTTTCTTATAATGGTTTGTCAGAGACGCACCATTTCTCTCTTGGAAATACAATTACTTTCCAGAAGACTCCTGTTAGCTTATATTATCTTTATATTTAGCTTTTTATTTTGGGTTGTTTACTGGCTCACTGCGTGAAGCCCTAGGCCTTTGGACGCAGAAGCTAACCGAATAGCGCACTAAAGGGATCATAGTCAGTGAAGATGCTGGTGTGCTGCAGGGATCAATACTGCATCACTCTGAGTTTCTGTGTGTATAAAGAGATATTGATTATAAAAACATTCTGTATATTGAGATTAATTGAATCAACAGCGAGCCAAAGTCAAGCCACTTTCTGTCAGGACTGTATGAATGACAAATATCAGTGTTAGCAATAGTGGAATTAACAAAAAAACAGCCACACAAAGATGTTACAGGATTAGTGCGGTTCCGTTCTCCTGAAAATTTTGTTATCAGTTACTCGCTCTCATGTTGTTCCAAGCCATTTCTTTCTTTCCTCCATGAAGCACAAAAGGAAGGATTTTGTACTTGTCGTTCTCCTCCAAGCAATTGCACTGAACAGGGATTAAGTTTGGAAAAGGATGCACCCATAATATATATAGTAAATAGGTTAATATGACTTGTACACTATTACATTTGATAGTTTTTGAGGTTTTGTGCGACGATTAAACTGTTAAAGTGATACGTCACCCAAAAATTCTTCCATCATTTGTCATGCCAAACCTCTATGACTTATTTTGCCTCTAAAGAGCACAAAAGATCATGATATGTACACAAAACCACTGAGATATTTCTCAAAATATCTTCTTTTGTGTTTCACTATGCTGCTGAGCACTCTGACTGGATTATTAAACCCAAGAGGACCAGTCTTGTTTACACAGAAGAATCATTAACACCAGTTTTATGAATTGGATCAACAGATAAACAGGTTCAACAGTTTGAAAAGATTTAACCCAACAAGTTCTGAGATTGCTTCTTCTCTTATAAAATCTCTTAAACTCACAAAAAAGAACTTAAAACCTAAATATTAAGTCTGTTATTGCCTGGTTTCAGAAAACCTGGAATTAGGGCCATCACGATATCATATTTTCACTACACGATTTTCACTACGTGATAACCATGGTCAAAAACTAGGTAACACAAATGTAAAAAATTTTGTTTTGAAAGTTTCAGGACGTTCAATTTTGTTAGATGTCATATTAACGCTATTGCTTTTTAATATTAATTAAACAATTTAATTTTGTAACACTGAAAACATTCCACTAAATACTTAATAACATTTAATCACATTAAAAAATGTTCCACAAAAGTTACTCCATGCAAGCTTTCCAATAACTTTGAGAGAATGTTAGCCAGCATTCAGAGAATGTTCCCTGTTAGCTGAGACTATCGCTTTAATATTTTTATTGCAGTCTATTTGTGTGGCGCCCCTCAAACCGTGAGAACACAGAAGGTCGGATTGCAGTTATTGAAGTCCTCAGCATTTCGGTCAGAGCCTCTTACAGATAATAGACTTCAGCAGAGACACTTTAACAAAGCGAGAACGGCCACTCTGCCCCCAGAAACACAAAGGAAGGCTTTTATCCGACGGTTCGGCGGAAAAAGAAATTGCATATGGATCGCTGAAGCGTGTGTAAAAAGCTTAAATCAGTTTTAAATGTGATTTAGTATTAGACAGTGATCTGAACACAGCTTTCAGTTCCTCTATCTTTGCAGAACAGTCTGAAATCAAAGTGCGCACACGCGCATACGTACAACATTCCTGCTCGGGGACTCTTTATGAATTCTATCCTCAGGGGTTTACAAGTAAGTGGAGGCTTTTAACTGCGACAGCTGAGTGAGTGAGTTCCTGTGAGTGAGTCAGTGAGAGAGAAAGAGTGCACAATGAGGCTTGAAGGATAAGAGAACATACATGCCTGTTAGCCACGCCCCCATCTGTCCGTCAGGGTGACTGACAGGTTTAAAGAGACAGTGGCAGTGATGGATGGGCGGGACTAATAGCCGCTCTGCCTGATTTAGCAAAGAGGGACGACATCTTCCATTCCTCCCTCTGAAAAATGTCAGTCTTTCTCTCCTTCTGCCTCCAATAACCACCCTCACCTATCTCTCTCGTCACATTCTTTCTGTTTGACTTCAGAAGCTAAGGCTTTCTACAGAAGCACTGCAAAAATCAATTTTTGGCATATCTGACTCAAATCCGCTTACCCAGCTAACAGTGGACGTTCTTAGAACATTGGCTAATGCTCTAAAAGTTCTCCTAAAGTTATTGCAAAATGTTCAGTAACGTTAGTAAATTTATTTTTCAAAACATTACATATGGTATATCAAAAATGTTATTCTTAAGTTGTTGTGAAAGCGGAACATTATTATTAATATTCAATATAACATTTTTAATGTTTCTGTTACTTAATGGAAACATTAGGGAAACGTTCTTACAACCTAATATTGTTAGCTGGGTAGCTGTTTGCATGGCTGCTTATTAGGTGAAAAAAGTGGGAGAGCTTACACAGGCCCAGCCACATGGAGGAGTCCAAAACAGATGGACAGATAGACTATCACTCCCAAAGAATACCAGAGGCAACATTTCCTATCTTTAATCATCTCGTTCCACAACAATAGCTACTTTCATTTGCTTTATAAGAAAGTCTCTGCTCTGTGATGCTTAAGTCATTGCTATGGCAACTGATATTAATACATTGGATATTGACTGCACCGTCTGAACACAAAGATCAGATATAATCACTTGCAAAATGACAGTGGAAAAAGATTGCATTTCTAAAATAAATCAAATTTGTATGTGTTTTGGATTCTCACCCCTAGGGTTACTAAGAGCAGCTTCAATGGCTTTGCCCCCGTCGCCACACTGGTTCGGGTGGAAGGGTGTGCACTGCTCCCCGCTACCAGCCGCCACCTCCACGTTCCTGCTGAGATCTTTGGGTTCAGTCAGAGTCTTAAGGCGGTACAGCTTCCCGCTGCTGGTGTCCGACAGGTAGAGCGACTCACGCACAGGATCCATAGACAAGTAGTACTTATGAGCAGGACTGGAGCTGTGAGAGGGAGAGTCTTTATGACAAAGCTTGGCAACACACATATTGGCGATGTCTTTGTAAAGAAACCACTTTATAGTTTAAATCCATCCAAAAAATCCATCTACACACCAACCCCACACAGACACTCGTTCGCAAGGTTCGAGTAAAAACCCTCCAGGTGTAAGTGCCTTCCACACATCTCAATCATTCTGAAGCCCTGATCAAACCTTCCGCCCCTCCAGCGCATCAGACCCCCGACAGGCCATAATCTTCGTTTCCTGCCTTCTACCATCCTGTCCTGCCTTCAGAGCAAATCTACCTGCTGCCTCTTTTTCATTTTTCCTCCGGCAGAACAAAACCAGAGAGAAATTCCTCCTGAAAGAGCGAGACACTGTCCCTGCAAAAATGTATGTTTTTGTCTTTTGACACCAGAAAAATGTTCTTCTCCATTTGTTTGCAAAAAGGCAGGTGTTGTTTCAGTCAGACAGAGCATGACACATCTTCTGGCACATCGCCTGTGGCTTATGAGCCGTGGTGAGTTTTGAGTTGGTGCCTGATGATTCATTCAGAATCATTCGGCTGCTGACATTTTGGGGAAGTTGATTCCCATTTTCAGATGTGAGTATAACAAAATGCTTAAGATTGTTATGTGGGCTACGGGGTAGTTAGACGAAGATGACGCAGTTTATCTAGCTCTGGTAAAGAATGCTGCCAGTGTTATGGTGCTGCCAAAGTTGGGTTTGAAATGTATACCTTCAATGCATAAAAATAATGCTTAGGTGGATGATGCAGGTTTGAATCAGGCCTTTAAGATCCTGTTCCCTCTCTCCACAATAATTTCCTATCTACTTTTCCCTATATATCCAATAAGTGGCAAAAGTCCACCCCAGAATGTCTGTGTTTACAGACAGATTGATGAAATGTAAAATGTTAATACCACAAGTTTTACCAAGCCTTTACAAGGTTTAATCAGGCCTCAGTTTAAACAGAAGCCCTATCTCTGAAGTCGGCTGAAGGTAGGATTTCCCCCTTGCTGTGGGATGTAATTCTGTGTGCAAACACGTGCACACACACTCCCTCACACAGACACACACAAAGATAAAGGATTACAGTATGCTTGTCTGTGTTAGTCTGTGGGCCAGAGGTCTATACCGCACTCTAACTCCCTCTCTGCGGGGGGCGCCGTTTTTAAATTCACATGAAACGAGGAAGATCTAGCTGATAAGCGGGAGACTGCGGAGTGACTCTGCCGGCGGTTTGGTAAGGAAATCTGTAAGTGTTCAATCCATCGACCAGAAAAACACCTCTGATGGATTCCTGACCACACACAGAAGATTATAAGCAACAGAAGCCAGTATGTGACACACAAACACGTGTCCACGGACACTCCAATACACAAACATACACACAGAACGAAGATGCCATGCATTGCTTTATAATAATTAACAAAACATGACCTTACAGAAGGAAACAAATGATAGTAAGTACCACAGCAGTGGAAAGGTACGTACAGACAACGTCTCTTTAATTAAAGTTTCAAAGCTAAACAAACAAGCAAACAATGAAATTATGGATGGCGAAATTACAACTCAAAACATCAAGGAAATAAAAATAAAGTTACTGCTAAATTGTTGGATTGAGGCAAAAATCATTAAGCCCCAAAATTACTTTAATAACAAAATTCTCATATTTATTACAAGATAAAATACACAGTGTATGAAACTTAGGTTTCCAACCTTACTAGCAGGGTAAACTGGGGTACATTCAGGTAAACTAAGCCACAGTCATCACAATGGCAACATGAGTTAAACACATAGTACCTGAATTCACCTTATTTTTATTATTAATGTTGTTGTTGTGTGTAGGAATATTTGTGTTTGGAGCATTCGTGTGATGTAACCTTGATGAGCAATGTTGCAATCTGCTGAATACATCATCCATTTTTTTCATGGAAAAAGAACTTTAAAACAGATTGGATTCAGAGCAGCTGGTTACACTGACTGACTATTGGGACTGTAGCTCTCTGTAAGAGTGTTTTGTTGTATTTCAGACACTTGAGACATTGAGTCAATTAAAGCTCTAGTTCCTTCAAGGCTGATGCATGAATGAATGGGGATTCAAAATAAAAACAATTAATTCACCACAGACAACAATGTACAGACAAGTGAAAGACATTACAGTAATAGCAGCTCTGAAAGAGAACATACCTGTGTCTGATGTCACGATTTCTGTAAAAAAGCCAACATGGAAACAGATGTCAACACTGATAAATGTTATTATAAACCTTTATGATCATTTATATTATAATAAATCATTTATATATAATAAATTATTTAAAGTTATTAAAGCAGTTTTGTTTATTATTCGAAAGGATCTCTTGAGTGTTTCATCACATTAAATCTGTGACAGCACCAGACTTATAAACAACAAATATGTGATTGTGGGCTGTGGTCACATTCTTTGCACAGCCAATCAGAAGAATATGAGACCTGTCAATCATTTTGCACATCCACAGGATAGCCCATATAAGGAAAGCAGGAAGCCGGGTGTGTGACAGTAAAGCAGGTCATTAACACACATCCAGCTTCATTATCAGTTGTCAGTCGTTAGTTTGTCAAGCGAGCGGGATATTTTGCTAGCATTGCATTTGACAGCTTTCATCTGTGATTACAATGATCTCAATGGTACAACGTTATCTTTGTAGGGCGGGGTTTTGTGAGGAGGGGGCGTGGCTACGTTTCAGAATGCCTAACATCACTTACAGACTTCTTATCAGAACAACCTTGAACCCTTTTATTAATAAACAAGAACAAAAAAAGAAAAAACAGAATATACAAGATAGCTAAAATAATCAAATATTTAAATACTGATCCTCTAATATTGGTCCAGGCCCGCCCAACATCTCTACCCACAGAACTTTGCAGATTTTCACAGAATCTATATGGCTGCCTACATATCTATTTATTACCAGTTTGTTGATTAATATTTTGGTCAATTTAATCAGCGTATACTTTTAAAAGCCTTCAGTTATTAACACATTAACCATACATCTCATAAATATATGCGTGTGTGTTTTCTTCATTTTATTTCTTCATTTTAGCTCACTGTTAAATATCTTTAGAGCTATATAAATTAATTTGAACCTGAATAATATATATATATATATCATTCAGGTTCAAGTTAATTTTCAAGTTAATTACACACACACGCACACACACACACACACAAAAATTGTAATTCATAAATTTCCAGCAGACCTGAGCTCTAAGAGGCTGATGGTGAATCCGTTTGGCAGAATCCTGCGGATGTAGTTAAAATCACCAACATATACACTCCCATCAGAACCACAGGCAAGAGCAATGGGGGCGAACAGCTTCTGCTCCACGGCCGGACCGTTGCAGTTTGGACATGGGATCGCACGGACCACCCCTGTCCCCATCCCCGTAGAGATGACAAGAGGCTGCTGGGAAATAAAGACATTCTCTCCATTACCTTTATGAAGGATACCTGCAAGAGAGGAAAAGAGAGAGTGTATTAGATTGAAGCTTTTATTTATTGATAATGAAATGTGGCTGTGCTAAGAGACCTTGTAGAAACATAAACCGAGCAAAGAAATGACACGAAGTGGCATCTAGTGAGCCCGCGGGAACAACAGTGATTCACTGATCGAGCAGATGGATGTTAGATTTAAACACGATGGGGTTTTAGCCTGTTGTTACCATTTTTAAGGTCATGGATTCTACGCCTATTTTTTAAACTCAGTTTCAGTAAGCAACTCAATAAAAAAAAGGTTGTCCTACAATAATCATGCTGTTATAAACCTCTGTGGAATGATTGTATTGATCTCTGGGCAAAGAAGTCACCAAAATAAACTTGTGTTCAAGAGAAACGCACACAGGATTACAGGTTGACAAATGTTATGTTACTCAGGTCAAGCCCTTCAACAAAGTTCACAGGTGTGTGTGAGAGAGAAAGTGTGTGTGTGTGTGAGGTCTAATTCCTCACCACTCTCGAGGTTGAGGATGTGGTGTTGATTGAGTGTCCATCCACCCAGGTTGGAGGGCATCAGCTCAAAGCCCTGCAGCTGAGCGGCTCTCTTCTCCCAAAGTACAACGTCTGGACAGGATTCATACTCGTATCCAACAGACACTGCGTCATTAATACACACACACACACACGTTGGGTTTTCATGTTTTATAGGGACATTCTATACATGTAATGGTTTTATACTGCCCTCCCCTGCCCTAACCTGACCATCACTAAATAATTTCTTCTATTTCTGATTTTCAGAAAGATCATTCTGTATGATTTATAAGCTTGCTCACAGGGACCTAAAATGCACCCACAAGGTCAAAATTTACTGGTATTACAATACTTTTTAACAAAAGACATTTGGTTAGTGAATACCAGTACCACACACACACCATTAAACATTACTATCATCAAAACTCCAGAACAGATAAACCATTACCATCATAAGAAGAGACAAATTTAACCCCCCTCACAAACACACACAGACAATTAATTGAAAAATCACTTTAAAGTCAAACAACTGCAGGCCTATTATAAAAAACGATATAAATTACACAATACGGCCAGTAATTACTGTCATTAAGAGAGTAAACCCCTGCAGATTATCCAAAATCAATTTGCGTAATATGACAATTGAGCTTCTTCATAAAATGTTTTGATATTATTCATAATTTACACCACATGAAAAGTATTTACCCTCAAAAGTATTCTGCTTATAAAATCACACCTACAGACAGTAACTCAATATAATCAATATACTGATTAATTGATATGTAATCATTATATTGATTAACTCAATATAATGAAACTCAATAGGAGATCTGAATGTGCCTCTGTATGAGATCTGAATGAGGCTCAATGTTGATCTGAACATGTCTCAATGTGAGATCTGAATGAAGCTCAATAGGAGATCTGAATGAAACTCAATAGGAGATCTGAATGTGTCTCAATATGAGATCTGAATAAGTCTCAATGTTGATCTGAATGAAGCTCAATAGGAGATCTGAATGTGTCTCAATATGAGATCTGAATGAGGCTCAATGTTGATCTGAATGAAGCTCAATAGGAGATCTGAATGTGTCTCAATATGAGATCTGAATAAGTCTCAATGTTGATCTGAATGAAGCTCAATAGGAGATCTGAATGTGTCTCAATATGAGATCTGAATGAGGCTCAATGCTGATCTGAATGCTGTTCAATCTGAAGACGCTTCCATGTGAGATCTGATAATGTTTCAATGTGAGATCTGAATGCAGCTCAATGCGAGATCTGAACACAGCTCAATGAATAGACTGATTGTTATCCTGCTGGTGGTAACAGCTTATAGATGATCATTTCCAAGCCGTTCTGTGACTGTGGGAATTTACTGGGTGGTTTCAGGAGCTGAACACATGATCAGTGAAAAGCAACCGGCAGCTACAGTATACGCTGGTATATTGTTTTGCTTCAGTTATACTGGTGTTGCCATGGTGTTTTGGTGAAGTTAATTAGGCAGGTGCTTTAAAATAGCAACGCTTGAGCTGTAGCCAACATAAACATGGGAATGAATATTAATTATTAACTGATAATAATATTTGCCTATTCACAGGGCAGAGATTCTGAGTCATAACAAAATTTTGGTGTAGCATCTTTTCACCATAAAATTACATACCTGTCAAAATGTTGCTAAACAAATCTGCAGAAACATTATTATTCTTTAATATTGTTATTCAAGAATATAAAAAGTGGTTTAATACTGTCTGCTTTTGATAAACATAAATGAGCTGTCACATTTCACACATTTGTCTATTATGAACGTCAAACGTTTTCGTTGAATTCTTTTTAATTGCTACTTGAAAACTGAAGTTCGTTTCTTTCATAATAGCCAGTAGTTATTTTTTGCCATTATTTAGTGGGTGTGTACACCGCTGTACGTGTCCCATTAAACTGAACGCTACAAGCTGAGCACAAGATGAAGGATTCAGCCTCTCCACAGAGTCTGATTGCTGTCATTGTGATGGATCTCAAAATAATAGAGAGAGAGAGAGAGAGAGAGAGAGAGAGAGAGGTAAAGAAAGAGAGGGGGAGAGAGACTGACAGAAAGAGAAAGAGAACGAGAGAGAGAGAGAGAGAGAGAGAGAGGGAGAAGAAGAGAGAGAGTGGTTGAGCTTCTACTCCAATCCAGAAAAAGATAACTAATGAAATTACAGCTCAGTGTGTGTGTGTGTGTGTGTGTGTGTGTGTGTGTGTGTGTGTGTGTGTGTGGTATAATAACATACTGCAGATTGGCTTTCATGACTGCTCATGTGAGGTTTATCTCATGATTGTGTGAAAGGGTGGGCTGTCATGAGCACAAACGTTTGCCTGACAATTAATTGCCAAATATATAATTGTGATTAAAGATCTGAATGTCTGTTTTATTAAAATACTTACAATTGTTTACAAAAGTATGTCACTTTGTGAACCAAAAATTTGTAAATATTAAAAATAATTTTCATCTGATTATTTTTTGGAAGCCTGCCAATCTGAACAATAAACTACAGTAATATAATTGATTGTTATCAATATTATTGTTGTTAACAATGTTATGATGACAAAATATTATATATATATTAACATATTTTTGTCCCAAATACCTGAATTCTTTGTGTCATTTTATGGTTTATTTAAAATATTTGCCATGTGAATGTCAAAGTAAAATCGGAACACATTTTTAATATAAACTAAAGCTAAGTTTATATTTTCACATTAGAAGGGTTACAGAAACCACTGCAGAACACACACACACACACGCACCACACACACACATCACTCCAGAGGCGTTTAGACTTCACACACTCTTCACGCTTCTGAGTTCATTTGGAGTGCTCGCATAACACAGTGCTGAACCGGAAAAAGAGACATAAAAATGCGCATTTCTATACTTGCTTAAAATTCCTTTACTTAACTGGCAATATGCGACTGAAATTTAAAGTACAGAAAGAGCTACAGTTATCGCATTAATCGGCAGGCTTATTTTAAATAAGTTAGGCTGCTTCACTCTCTTTTTCACACACACTCAAGACATGCTGGGTTTCATGTTTTATGGGTATATATTAAAATATTCCATATTCTATCCCCCTACAGTAACCCTAAATCTAACCCTCCCAGAAAACTTTCTGCTATTTTAGATTTACAGAAGAGATCATTCTGTAGGATTTGTAAGCTTGTTTCCTTGTGGGGACCTCATAAATGCAAAATGCATTGGTATTACTATAGTTGTGGGGACATACTTGTGTACTATACTTGTGTTTGGTCCCCACAATGTGGTGAATATCAGTACCCACACAAACACACACACACACACACTCAGACTCTCACCCTGTGCCAGCACTAGCCCTGTGACCTGCTGTCCATAGATGTCAGTTTTATTCCAGGAGAAAACGTATATCAGGTTTGGAGCTGCAGGAAATGATTTGAGAAGCTGTCGGCCCTGAACAGCCACGGACAGATGGACTTTGGCCAGGCCTGGCGGGAGGGTGGTGTGGGTCAGAACCACCCTCAGGAGAGAGCGATAGCCCGGAGCTCTGGAAGAGAGGTAGCTTAACTTCAGGATTGTACTGGGAATAACCACTTCCTCTTGGACCGCCTACAGAGAGAGAGAGAGAGAGAGAGAGAGAGAGAGAGAGAAAGAGAGAGAGACAGAGAGAGAGAGAGAGACAGAGAGACAGAGAGAGAGAGAGAGAGAGAGAGAGAGAGAGAGAGAGAGAGAGGTGCGTAAGCAAAGACAACAAGGAAAGGGATTAGAAAGGGAGTGTGATACTGTGAGAGCAGATTGTTGGAGAAATTAATTAATTGTATTTTGGTTTATACTGCTTGCACTTTCCATACAGAACAAAAACTGAGCCAATGACTATAATGCTGCCAAATTAACAGCTTATAAACATTTATAGACTCTACATGGGCAGAAGCTATTTAAGTGTTTTTGTGTGCCATAAATAAAACATTGCAAACACAAATATTGGGTGAAATAAAATCTATAAAAATCGTATTTTATAGTCACTCATCCACTTGACTCATTGACGAAAATGTTCACTGAGCTGATTGCAATGGTTTCTGGGATTGCATTTGAACAAGAGCAGCAAAAAGCACATGCTGGATTCTCACATGGCAGCAAAATTTTGCTGTCTGTGCTCCAGAAATGCCATACCGTTGGAAGCGTGTCTAAAAATGGCTGAAAAGTTTACTTAAACTTAGGTGAGCAGCTTGCTTGGTACAGTTTCGGAACAAATCCACACTGTCCGGTTCCTCTTCATAAACTGAGAATGCATCCTGTGTTTACTGAGAGTGGGTGTGTCTAGTACCTGTAACTCGGGTATGACGCTCCCTCTGTCTTCACAGTCACCGGCGAATCGAGGCAGGGGGGCCGAGAGAACGATGGCGTGTGGACTGATGAGATTTTTCAGGTCACAGACAGCAGGTTTGGGTTCAGTTCTTTTCATAAACACACGGTCCAGGACAACAAACTCGTTCCAGGGAAGCCAGACCGATCGAGTCTGGGACAAAAATGGGGCTCGCTGGAACAACAGAGTGACAGAGACTCCGCCCACTGCCAGAAGATCAAAGCTAGAAGGAACATACGTGAATCCGTTTGGAAGAACGTTTTATATAATACAGTACATATACAGAAAATAAAGTGTATATATAAATGACATATTCAACTATTCATATCAGAAATATACAGTACATATATACAGGACTTACAGTATATGACATCCAGCATATAAACACAGTATAGTATATGCACAGAAAATGTCCAGCAGAGGCAAACACAGCGTCTATATTTGTGTTATTATATTTGGTTAAACCAAATGTAATAGCATCTATATTTGTGCTACATGTGTGTGTTACCTGCCATCCTGTCTGCTAAGTGTGTATCCATATTCAGGGTTATGCTGGAACGTGACGTTCACACCAACTAGAGGAGTTCCATCGGAGGCCAAAACCTGACCTCGAATTACACACACTCGACTGCAGAGAGAGAGAGACAGGGGCCATGAGAGAGAGAAAGAGAGAACGAGAGAGGGAGAGAGAGAGAGAGAGAGAAAACACAGAGGCCAGGAGAGATCGAAGCTGAGAGAGAAGCAGTCTCTTTTCAGTAATCAGAGAAAAATACAATACATGCTTCAATCGATCGTAAGCTTCCTCAAACTAGACGATGATGGCAAAAATCATTTAGGAAGATTATTTTGGGAGACAGCAACACAGTCAGCTGTGTATCAGTTTATCAGAGTCTCAGAAACAGTTTATAATGTACAACATCAATGTACATGTACATAATTAAAGGCTGGTTTATCTGTGCATTGATATAGTTATGGAATCCACATCTCCATATGCATACTCGGTTTTGTTTCATTGTAAGTGAATGCTTGTTTATATCTGCAAATTGCAAGATTGTATCTAGGGCTGTTAATTTAATCTGAATAAAACTGAGATGGAACATAATAGAACAAACACAAATTAAGAGACTCAAGAAGCTTAAAAAAGCGAGTTGAGACGCAGAAAGACATGTAAACAAAGACCAACAACTGAAAAATATGTTAAAAGCATGTAAACCTCTTAGCTGAAATAAAGGCTTAACCAAAATATGGACCTTCATCTGACAATCACACCAATAAAGCTTTTAGCCATAAACAAGTGCTGCTTAATCAGTTATAAGAAGATTACGCGTGTGTGTATTTTTAAGTGTGTGTATGTGTGTTGGCTGAGCATGTTTACTTTATGCTAATAAATTCAAGTGTGTGTTGTTTATCACCTGTTATCAAAGGGCAGGTCTCCTGGCAGTACATGTGTGCTGTCCCGTCCAATAAGGAATCGCACGCGGTCGAAGAATTGACGCGAGGGGCGTGGCTCAAAGGTGGCGTGGCTTTGCTGAATGATGTCACGCGGGTCAGGTGACCCCTGGCACAGCGGGGCGCTCACACACACCTGCTGACTGCAACAGTCCGGGTCGACACAGTCCATGAGACCATCTGAAACACACATACTTTACATGCAGAGACATGTAGTCTTGATGCAGCTTGCCCTTGCACTGAGTGTGTCTGTGTGTGTGTGTGTGATCTCATTTGTCAGCTCCATTTGTCAGTAGATCTGTGTTTTTAACCTCCCAGAGGAGAAAGTTTCAGAGAGATTAACCCAGAAACCCCTTACACACACACAAACACACACACACACACATGTTGGCATATGTGGTTTATGAGGATTCTCCAATGGCAGATTCCACATGACAGATTTTGTTTTGTGTTCTTGAATATAAACAGTCACCCTTAAAACAGCATTTCTGCATTTGTTTCTGTTTGTTAACCTAAAGCATAATTCATACACTTCATATCTGTCATCCACACAAAATATCAACACCATTCCTTTCCACCCCCCGTAGGGTCCCCTACCGCTGTCGTTATCTTTACTGTCATTGCATTCGGTTTCCATGACGACGTTGCAACCCGGCCCACTCCATCCCGCCTGGCACACACAATGCCAGCCGCTCTGCTCCAGCGTACAGCGTCCGTTTCCATTACACAGCCCTGGACACGCGTCTGAGAGAGAGAGCAGACATAAATTCAAGACTTTCTCCCTTTAGCCCTTGAATAAAACCATTCAAATTAAAACATCACAAAGTCACCTATTCATTCCTTCAGTCACTCATCACACACACATTTACTGTATATTTTTCTTCGTACCTTTATCGAACAGATCCAGGTAATGAGCTGCTGAAAGAGTTACAAAAATGAAAGAGGGAAAGAATAAAGAGACAAAATTACATTGCAGACCTACTTCAGAGAATCTGGTGTGTGTGTGTGTGTCTGCATGGTGTTTTTAAGTGTCCCTGTCGTTTTCAGCCTAAAGCATATATTTGTCCCCAGAGTTTCACAGACTGTTCTCATCACGAGCTTCACAATTAAAGAACTGTGTTGTGGCTTAGAGAAGAAAAAGGAAAGAGAGAGAGAGAGAGAGAGAGAGAGAGAGAGAGAGAGAGAGAGAGAGAGACAGGCAGAAAGGGAAGGACGTGCTTAGTTTATACATCATCTACAAGGCAAAAACAGATTGGCTCTGTTTTGGTTCAGCACTGGTTCATTTACATGTTTTATAAAAAATGCACGACACTTGTCAATTTGCTGCTGAAAAACCCGCTGAATCTGCAAAGGCGCATCAAGACATGATATTTACAAAGTGTTTCAAAAGATTGCCAGTCAAAATAAAGACGTGTTTTATGCTAACGTGCTAATCAGTTGTGACAACCCCGCTGTCAAAAGCGGGCAAAATATTGGGTAAAAATCAGGGCTGAAGCAACGCCAAAGGGGTGTTACGCCGTATTCACATCAAAAACAGCATGAAGAACATTATGAACCACAAATGATTTTTGCTAAATTAAACTATTTACAAGCGCAGTGGCAGTTTTTGTTGCTCTCTGTGCAACGTTTGCATACCTGAATGAATGCAAATGGCATTCTGTTTATTCACATACAATAATAATACAAGACTCAACCAATCTGACAAAATAATTGTTCTTTTTTTAAGCCGCAATCCGTATCTT
Organism: Chromobotia macracanthus; assembly: GCA_036877525.1. Taxonomy (NCBI): domain Eukaryota; kingdom Metazoa; phylum Chordata; class Actinopteri; order Cypriniformes; family Botiidae; genus Chromobotia; species Chromobotia macracanthus. The sequence goes on from JAZGTH010000010.1 coordinate 3,397,375, forward strand.
TTGCCTCTCTACCGCCATCTCTGTTTGAAACATAAATTGCGGGTTACTTTATGTACTTTTCATTATGCATGTTGAAGTCAAATGAAGTCAAACTATCATTTAACAAGTAATCATATTTGACTGGGAAATCGGAACTAACAACTCAAATTATAAATCTAATAAATCCAATACGAACACTGTCGTATCGGTATATCGGTATATTAATCGACCATTTTGAACACTGATCTGTCATGTACTTGCTCTATAACAAATTTTTAAGTATTGCACGGATTGCAGCTTTAACACAAAATGCATATAGACAGTCATGACAGACATTAGACATACCAATAGTGCAGTGCTCTCCCTCCCAACCAGGCTGACAGACACACTGGCCATCCCTGCACTCCCCATGCTCTTCACAGATTGGATGGCATGCCTGTCTGTCACAGGTAGGCCCCTCCCACCCATCCTCGCACTGGCACCGCCCAGCAACACACACACTGTGGGCACTGCAGGGGACAGGGCACACCTCTGCAATGGGCGAGAGAGCACAAGAAAGAAAGAGAGAGAGGGAGTCATCTATCACCATCTACTCTTGACTTTTCTACTATTTACTTTGACTTTAAAATCAAAAGCAAGGATAAGCTTCCAGTACAAGATAGGATCTCTTTAATTGTGATGAACGAGTGTAAATAGAGGAGGGATTCAAAACATCCTCTCCACACTGCCTGCCCTTATCGATAGCCTGTTCTATTACGGTCTAAACTCCTCAGAGGACCCAAAAGTCCAAACGATACGGTGTGGTTTTGAATTTAAGATACAGTTTACTGCAGTTTGATGACAAAAACAATTTCCCTGAACCAGTAAGATATCTCTGCTCTCTGGCCCACAGATGGGATGACTTTGCCTTCACACTTACTTTAAGAATTAGTGACGGGTCAAACCGAGACGACAGTTTTCATATCTTGAAAGTTGCTTAAAATCAGCTGCCACATTTTTCCTCCGTAACTGCAACACTGAGGGTTCAGTTTGGACAGCTTCTTTTCTCTCGCTCGGAGTGTCTTGTAACGTTCAAAACAAATTATCTCTGCTGTTCCATAAAGCACATCGGAGGAGATTTCTCCCTCTCAATCACGCACGAGATATGAATGTCTCACGATGACAGGAAGGGCATTAAGCCAAAATGTTTATTAATACAGACATTATCAATTTATCCGCTCTGCTGCGGAAATGGGCAATCTCAAGCTGTAATATTCATGCATTTTGATAAATATTGCATTTTGATAATGCTTTCAAGTTTTAGCCAGTGGCCAATAATCTGTGTTCCAACGTCCAGTAGCTCTTCCAGATAACAGTTTTTTCTGCAATAAAACAGTATTCTTATTTAAACACCATCATTGTTAAACAGGAAATGGAGAAACTGGGATATATAACACATTTCCTCACAATCCTCTCTCTCTCTCCTGCCGTCTGTAAAACACGATTGATGAAATTCTACAGTCCTGCAGCTTTCATTTGCCAGATCAATCCCAACCAATCCGTTTCTGAGGATTTCGCTCTATTAAAGAGAGTACTTTCTGTTCTTGCAATATATATCACATTACAATTAATGGCTGATCCATACCATTGCACCTAGGGCCCTGCTTCACCCTGTCAGACACGAGCGGAACTAGATCTCTCGTTTTTGGGGTCAATAGTAACTAAATCAAAGTGAAACTCAAGTTTTCAGCTACAGATGCTTCACCAAGCGACGAGAAAGCATTTTTAGACGTAATTACAAAAGGAAAACTTGTGGTGAATGGTAATTGTCTTTGCGCACACAGGATCTCTGTGTTACATATGCAGAAAGACAATCTCCACTCGTGTGCGGAGGAAAGTTCTAAGATCTGGAAGCACCTTTATTTTAAAAGTGCTGTAAGTGATTTTTTAAGGAATAACTCTGAGATATGAATGATTTAAGTGTTGTAAGATCTCACACTCTGTACACTGCAAACACGTATGTGGTTGTGGTCGGTATCTGAATGTCATTTTTCAAGGAGGGAACAATGAAAATACAAAACTAGAACAGCTAGAGATTTACATTTATGCAGATGCTTTAATCCAAAGCGACTTACAGTACATTTTTGTTATACTTTTTTTTATCAGTACATGTACTCCCTTGGAAATTGAACCCACAACCTTTTGCACTGCTATTGCAATGCTCTACCAACTTAGCTACAGGAACACTATTTAACATTTACATTTATACATCTGGCAGACACTTTTATTCCAAGTGCATTCATGCTACATACTGTATTTCATTGGTATGTGCATTCCCTGGGAATCCAACCCATAATAAACAATGTGTTGATGATAACTCACCCACAGAGCAGTCCTCTCCAGACCAGCCCTTCTCGCACACACACACTCCTGTCTGGAGTTGGTACGATCCGTGACCTGAACATTGTTCTTTACAGGCAGGAAGTGGCGTCTCGCAGCTCTCCCCTCCCCAGCCTGCGGAACACACACACTCACCGCGCACACAAACTCCTCGACCCGAGCACAATGGGTCTACACAATCAACTGTACACACACACACAACCAAACAAGTGCACACAAAAATAAAAGATGTGCCCATTAACATTTGGCTACAGTTTGTGGGTTTCTGGGTATCACAGAGAGATAAACAGAGACTGAATAAAAAAGCGAGAGAGTAAGAGAAATAAATAAAGAAAGAAAGAAAGAAAGAAAGGGAGAGAGTCACATTATTTCTGAAAAACACAACGTTTCATCAACACAGTCAGATGTTTATAAATGCACCGTGGGATTGTTTCAATATATGCATCTGACAATCAGCTTGAAAACATCTTGTATTCCTAATTTATTTATTCTTTCGAAAGAATTCAAGATTTGTCAATATTTGTAAAAACAAATGAACAATATTATTTTTGTATGAGTGTGTTGAGCCGTGTAGATGATGATCATGCTGAACAAATTAAAGCAAAATAATGAATGAACAACATAAACATACGGTTTCCGCTTTTGAAGACTGCTTGGTCCTAGTACTAAAGAATCATACTAAAGTCAGAGAGTATGCAAACAAATGAGAAAAATACACACGTCTTTCAATTATACCAGCAACAATATGTTCACTTCAGTGTGTGTGTGTAGATGGGGAAGGTGCTTGATGGAAAAGCTAATTTGGTGGATGGATCTACATGGGATTAAATTGAGTTTCTCTCTCTCACACTCTCTGTCTCTCTCTCTATCACTGAAATTGCGGCAATGAATTTTCAGCTTAATGGTTAGAGGAGAAAGTGTGTTTAAAATCCAATTACAGGACATTCATCATAAACAAGCTGTGGAGATGGACTAGGAGCTCTACACACACACACACACACACACACACACACACACACACTGTGTAATGGTCATGTTGAAGATAATGGCTATTTTGTGCTTCCAACTTAATCTGTCCATCTGTATATGAATACTGTCCTTCAAAAACTGAAAATCTTTTAATGAAAGATTAAAGTGTGCAAAATGTTTGGTGTGTGTGTGTCTGTTTGTTTGTGTGTGTGTTCACACTTAAGAAAATCTGAAAATCTTTTAATGAAAGATATATGTATAGTGTTTGGTGTTTGTGTGAGTTGTGTGTGTGTCAGTGTCTGTTGCGTGTGTTTACACTTAATCTGTCCATCTATACGTGAACGTTTTTGATGTAATATGTGTGTAGAATGTTTAGTGTTTGTGTTCACACTTAATCTGTCCATTAAAATAAAACAAAATTTAAGTCAGTAGTATGTTTAGTGTGTGTGTGATGGAAGCATGTGTCTAAACCAAAGCTTTCACTTGACTGTCTGTGGCTGTAAGTGCACATTAATGGTCTTGGTCTGTGAAACTTGTACCTTGTTCGCAGTTATCGCCCTTGAATGCAGGAGCACAGACACAGACTCCGTTGACACATTCTCCGTTGTTGGAACAGGTGGGATCGATACACTGGCCTTCCTCCACCTCACACTCCGCCCCCTTCCAACCAGTGTGACACACACATACACCTTTTTCATAATCTCCATTACCACTACACAGTACTGGGCAAGAGTCTGAAACACACACATATATCATACAGTCAGATCATACGTTTGTTGGTTACATTGTAATACTGTAAGGCTGAATATTGTGGGGAAAAAACTATACTTTTATATTGTATATACAGTATGTCAAATGTTTGAATGTTTATGAATGTGAAGCACTTTGTAATGATACTGTGTGATTCTATTTTGAATTACTGTATGATTAGTTATGTATTATTATGTGAAATGTTATCATGTGTGATGCATGTTGTAATGTGATTGTCATTATGTTGTGTGTCACTGTGAGTATGTTTTAGTGTGCTATTGCAATGTTTTTTTATATTTTATATGTTATCTAATTATTATCTGTTATATACCTTTGGAACAATCTGGCCCCAGAAAGCCAGTGAAACAGTGACAGTGTCCGGCAACACACTCTCCGTTGCCATTACAGTTAGTGGAACATCCGTTTAGTGTTTCTACACACAAAAAACACAATAAAACTCACTACTCAACAATTCAATAATTTTGATGTGACAGTGTTTTGATGATATGAGGATCCACAGCAAGAATTTTCCTAAACCAAAACATGAGAATGATGCAATAATGAAGTTCATATTTAAAAAGAAAACCCACTGAATTCAATTAAATGAAAATAATTCAATAAGGGAATACTGTAACAGCTGTGCTCTCCAGCGTGGCCTCACCTATGGGGGTGCTGTAAACCAGCACCTGTTCCATCTTGCGGCCGTCGTTATAGAAGGCCAGGTACCAGGTGCCTGCGTCAAGGTATTCGACAAAACCCGTCTCCTGCAGAGCAGACATGAGCAGACTGCGCGGTGGAGGGTTCGAAGCTTTGGCATTCCGGGCATCTTGCTTTATCAGCTGCCTCCCGTCCAGTAACTTCACAAAGTCAAACTGGAGAAAAAGAAGAATGTTATAAATGTATCTAATCTAACTTGTACTTAAAAAGAGAGGAAATACCTGGATGGTGTCCAGTTTAACACACCTGACTTCACCTCCATATCACTCTCTCTCTCTTTTAATTACAATTTTGCATACAGAACCAAATTGTGCAAAGTAAAATAAGTTCAATATATTAAAATAAAGTACAAGTGCGAATAATAAAGAATCGTTTTCTCTCCTTCATTTCACCTCCCATTGTGAAAAATCTAGAAGGTTAAAGTAGAACTGGTCACCTGCACAGACTGAAACAAGCTTCCAGTGTGAGCAAACACCGCCAAACCCTCTTAAATTCACACATACAAATCTGGACTCTGAAAATATGAAATATGTTTGTATCCAGGAGTTTATAGCTCACCATCTGCGATCGTTCGAGTCAGAATATCTGCGTTCAGTGTCTGTCTCATCACCCCACAATACTGTGTCACTTCCACCGTGCGAGCAGAATGAATCTATCTCCAAGGAAACTGGAGAAGATATGCACGCCTGTGTGTATGTGTCTGTCTGTACTTTTGGGGAGGCATTGCTGATGTTTAGACAGGACTGTTACAAACATCAGAAACATCAATGAGCGGCATTCTCTGAGGCACTACAGAACCCTCTGGCTATAATGAGTCCCTCTCCACCCCCGAAGTCACTCTGGAAACTGTGGAGCCACTGAAGCCCCATCGACTGTAATGACTCTTACTCTGACAGGCAGGAGCCAGCAGGGCAGCAGTCGCACCAGAGCCCCACTGCTTTTAATGACAGCCAGAGAAACTGAAGAACGATCGTGGGAGCCGCAATGGAGTTGACAGTCTCTGTGCAGTAGCGATCTGTCAGGCCTCAGTGAACATGTACACGCGCTGAAGTCGACTCATGGAAGCTGTGTCTGTGTAAACATCTCTATTCTGACACGCGCGCACAAAAGAAGCCTTTTCATTAAGCAGGAACAATTAACCAGTCTTCTTGCTTTGCCTCCGCCTACACATGCAAGCCCATATGCAAATGAGGCGCAAACGAGAAGCCTTAAATTGAATTACACCAGGCTCTAATTTCTTAAGCAAAGCGAACAGTTAATCTTGGATGATATCCTGAATAACGAGATGTAATTAGCATGTTGGGGTCGTCTGAAGCACCTCGTTAGATACGCTCCTGATCCTCCTCGTTATTTGCCAGTCATAACAATATGCACTTAGACACCGTTTACCAACAACAGCAATCATGACACCATTCGAGACTCACACACACACACACACTCACACACACGCACACACACACACGCGCACACACAGCTATCAATTTTAGATTATGTTTCCCTAATGTTTCCATTAAGTTACAAAAACATAACTATTATGTTGAAGGTTCTAAGCGTCCAGTTTTTTAGACATTGTATTAACGTTACTGCTTCATTATAAGACAGTTATTCAAAATCACATATTCAAAATGTTACAATTTTTAAAACATTCCACCCACAACTTAAAAATAACATTAATATATACAATATATAACATTTAAAAAGTTCTACTAGTTCTACTAATGTTACCACAAGAAAGTTTTAATAATATTGACAGAACTCTTCCAGAGCATTCTGAGAATATTCCCTGTAAAATGGGACACACACACGCAGAGGTCTGATGAAAATACATACATTTACACAAACACAAGCATTTACTTCACTATTTCTGTTTCTCTAGATTTAGTGTAAGACACTTAGTGTAAGACACTAAATCTAACCCTGAAATAGTAAGGACCACTCAAATGGACCACTTCACGTTAGTTTTACATCTCCAAAGATTTGGCCCTCAAGTATAGCCAAACCTGCAGACAAATGCATTCACACAGGCATAAACACATGCACATACAAAACGTATTTTAAATATTTAAAGAATATTATCGGCTTTGTAAATGTGTATGTGTGTTTGTGTGTTGTTACCTGCGTGTGAGTAGGTGGTATGTTCCTCCTGCCGTAGATTCCCAGCAGGGCATCCCGTGTGAGCGAGATGTTGAACTTGACATACTCAGGGTGGTGAACCGTGATGTGAAACCTCCAGAAGAGTCCAGGAGGAATGGCCTGGACCAGCTGTGTTCCGACAGCCACCTCTCCCCTCTCTATCACCCTGCCTCGCTGAATCACCTCTTTGTCTATCAAGACCAGCCAAATAAACACAATAACACACATCCATTTTTTTATTTGTTCAGAGAGACAAAACATTTTTACAAGATGATAGGACGAAGTGTTAGTCTTGTGGACCTGCACAAGTTTTAATTGAGATTCATTTAACATTCAAAAACATTTACTATCATATTACGCAGACAACAAAATGCTGCTTAGAGTACAGTCCTGTGTTTCCCAAACATTTCACAAACAAGTGTACCCCTTTCTCTCGACTCACACACACAGACTACAGTCAACCAAAGTGTCTGTCTTACTTGGATGAATGTAAGATGTGTGAATGTTATACTATGTGATACAGTGTAGTGTAAAAATAATGTAACACAATTAAATAAAAATAAATTTACATTAATTCATTTGGCAGATGCATTCATCCAAAGCGATCTACAAGTTACACATTTCATGCGTATGTGTGTTCCATGAGAATTGAACTCAAAACCCTTGCACCGCTTACACAATGCTCGGCTGAGCTACAAGAATGCTAAATAACAATAACAATTAACACCCTCTATATCAACAAGGTTATAACTCTGTGTACTTTCGAATTGTTCTTGCAGTACTTCGATGTCATATACTGATCGGTCTGCACAGCACCGCATTAAGTCGAACTTGCCTCTCTTGCATGAAAAACCGCGAGTGTGATGCAGGTGTGGCAGAGAATGTAAAGGGAATTCAGTTGTTTGTATATGTTGCTCACTTACGCTTGACCACTAAAGATATATTGATTTGCTAATTGGACTGGACCATTAATTTTACACTGACATTAGTACTGTGCTGTCTGTACACTAAAGGCTGAACACATCAGTTTTTTTTACTGTGAAATACATGAACTTGGTTTCAATGTTATTTTAGTCTTTATTTATATCTAAAAATATATTGAAATAAAACGTAGTTTTATTATATAAGTTTGTGTAACCACCGATATAGTTCACCCAAAAGTGGGCGATCATTATTTACTGTTTTACTTACTGTAAAACTTTTACTTACTTTTTGTTGCATGCAAAAAAAGGATTATGAATTTAACTGGTCACTCTTTTCTATTTAAATGACAATAAATAGTGACTGCAACTTTCAAGCTTCAAAAAGGACACACAGGTACCCTAAAAATGGTACAGCACATACAACTCAGACTATATTCCAGTTGATCTGAAGCTGTACAACATACAAGTCATTTGATAGCTGTAAATCCTGACAAAATGTCCCTTATTAGTTGAACTAATCTTTTATTATTTCGGTTTAGGATGTCGTTGTTGGTAAGACTGAAAATGATGCGACGGAGCTCAGGTTCTCTGACGGGCAGTTATGTGCAGACAGGTTTCAGATGTGAACAGTGAAAGAACTGTGCCTGCGGGCTGTTAGATGAATTCCGTTTCTGATTCTATCAGCACAGACGCCTCTGCGTCGTCTTTAGTGTCAGAAAGAATGATGTATCTTTCAGAGGTTCAGTCGACGTGGATCAAAAGCGATCATCTACAGACCCTTTGAAGAGCTTTGCTGACTGGAGTCAAACTCGGGTGACGCCACTGATGAAACGGGACCTGCTGCAGCAACACAGAGCTTCAGGAGCCGGACTTAAACCCAGACGGACTCTAAGGTGTGAGGTGACTCACATTACCATTCACAGAACAAACACACCTGCGCACTGAAAGGTACATGCATACTGAAACTGGGGTAGTGCAGACTGGTGGTCAAAGATCAGGACTAGAAAACAAAAGAATGCAGACTGGTGGAAACCTTCAAGAAGAATATCTGATCTATCATCATTGTGCCCTTGAGCAAATGACTTAACACCTGGGGTGGGTAACATGATGGAAGACATCAGGTGTGTGGAAGTGACATAAACAGGGTACAATGGGGCTAAACGCGCCCCTTCAGGAAAATGCTTTCTTCTTTATTTAAATTTTCTTTTATTAAATATTTTGGGCTAATATTTTAGTTAAAAATTATGAAAATTACTTACTGGCTTTTCACCTCACAGTTGGGCCCCCAGGGGTCTTTAATGATGCAGTGAAAAATTTCCCACCATATACAAAGTTTTGACATTTCTAAGTAAAACTTACAAGTCCTAGTAAAAAGCTCAAACTGATCACCTCAGAATGGCATACCAATTTTCTGCTAATCATTTTTGGCATTTCAAAACCTCTCAAGTATTTTAAAATACGTCCTTTCACTTAACTCGCTATTAGAAAAACCCAATTGCTTAATTAATGTGACCAATTCTATTCTATTCTGTTCTATTTTATAGCAAATATGAATGAACAAGGACGGTTTCTTACATTTATACTTCATCAAACTCTACAGGCCTGCACAGTTAGAAACACATCTTACACTTTTTTTCTTCATCTGGAAGAGAGCAATTTACTGTTATTTACCGCCATAAATTAAATGCCAGTCAAACTCTCACAATGAAGACACGCTCACCCTCAGCTCTCACTGTATGTGAAGACTTGACATCTGCGCAGCTGTGTGTGAAGTACTAATTCTTATGTTATGAGGACTTAAATAACACACACAAACACACACACACACAGACACACACACAAACACAAACACACACACACACACTAACACACACACAAACACAAACACACACACACACACACACAAACACACAAACACACACACACACACAAACACACACACAAACACACACACAAACACACACACAAACACACACACAAACACAAACACAAACACACACACAAACACACACACACACACACACACACACACACACACACACACACACACACACACACACACACACACACAAACACACACACACACACACACACACACAAACACACACCACACAAACACACACACAAACACACACACAAACACACACACAAACACACACACAAACACACACACACACACACACACACAAACACACACACAAACACACACACACACAAACACACACACAAAAACACAAACACACACAAACACACACACAAACACACACGCATTTACTTGTCTAAATGGGGACATTCCTCAGACATTGGGAATATTCCAAAAAAATTATTTACAATTTTTTTTAGTGTTTTTTCCAAATCAGGATGTCACCAAAAGGAGATTTTACTCAATTTGTCAGGTTTTGCTGGCTTTTTGGGTACAAATTTGTTCCCAATATGTGGTTAAGTAAACCAACACAAATACACACACACACACACACACACATTAGGTTTCTATGCTTTGTGGGGACTTTCCATATACATAATGACTTTTATACTGTACAAACTGAATATTCTACCCCTAACTCTCACCCCACCCCTAAACTTAACCCTCACAGAAACCTGCATTTTTACATTTTTAAATAAGCATCATTTAGTATGTTTAATAATCAATGTTGCTCATGGACCACTGCCTGGTCCCCTCAAGGTAGGTCACACACACCTGGCTGCGTGGTGTTGAATCCTGGTAGGTGGACGGGAGTGAAGGTGAAATCTGCTCCCGGTACTGGCGGATCATCTTTGCTCATACCATTCTCATAAAGCTCTCCTTCCACTCTCTTCAGATGCCACGGCAACCCCAGCAGGTGAACGACTGTGGATAAACAGATAGACAGATAAACAGACAGACAGATAGACAGATACAGAGAGAGTGAGAATCAGATACGAAAATAACCTGAATATTAAGCAACGTCTGATTTATGCTCTGACATTTACATCGCTGTGTAATTAGACGTGTTGTCTGGCAGAATTTATTCTGATATTGTACAATAAAACAGATGAATGCAACCAGTCACAGACATAATTACGCATTAATTCTACACTGAAAATGGGATTAGGATGTTGTATTACATCATTCTTTAATACACGATTGTTTTATCACTCATCTCCAGCTGTGTGTATGCGTTTCTTCACGTGTATGAACATGTATGTGCGCACATATATTTTCGGTTCCTCTTATCTCTTCGGTGTATGTATGTGTGTGGAAGGCTGCAAAGGATTCTGGGAGAAGACCATAAATCGTTCAGGTGGCATTTTATGATCTCCCAGCAGTGAAAGGCCTTTGGCGCGTGATAATGACCTCATCCTAATTACAGCCAATAAAAAGGACAAACTCTCATTCAGCTCACCTCAGGGCCCTCAATACCAACTATCTCATACCAACTGTCTCTCTCTCTCTCTCTCTCTCTCTCTCTCCTGTGTGTGAGATTTCAGTCGATCAGGGACATGAGGTGGGAAGATATACTGATGACGAGCTCTGGAACGGCGAGTGAAAATCAGGTTATTCTCCAAGCTAGTTTCTCTCTCTTATTCCCTTCCGTTCCACAGGCACACAGGAAGTCGTGTGCGGGCCTACGCGCGTGTGCACGTCGGGCTCTGCCGTGAGGAGGCATCTTTACGAGCCATAAAGAGGGATTGGTGCCTCAGCGGGGAGCTGGATCTACATGATCCGCTCCTTTATCTCTCTCTGCTCGCCCTTTCTCCATCTCTCCATCACACACACACACACACAGCAGCTGTCATTGGATAAATGACAGATCGCCCTAAACGCTTCAGTTCAGCTTCAATACAGAACCGGACAGAGTCCAGAGTTCAATCCAGGAACTGGACATGACCCAGTTAACACTTTAAGGCTGTAAGAACGTTTCCATTAAGTTACAAAAATGTTAAAAATGTTCCTTTGAAAGTTCTAGGAACATTTTTAACATCCAGTATTTTAGACGTTGTATTAACGTTCCTTGGTTATAAGGATGTGATTCAAACTTTTTTTATGTTTTAATGCTTTATTTTGTTTACGTTTTAAAATGTTCCACTAACAACCTAAGAATAATTGTTTTAATTAATATGATATATAACGTTAAAATACATTCTGCTAATGTTACTGCAAGAACATTTTTGATAACGTTGGAAGAACTTTTAGTGAACATTTGCTAACATTTTGAAAACATTCCCTGTTAGCTGAGTAGATGCTTATTTATGGCTCTGTCACAAATCCTAAGGAGCTGCCTATGGTGGCAGCATTTTAAACAGTCCCAAAAAGCAGGCAACTTAATTATGCTGCCTCCCTCGTTTTGGCCAAATTCTAAGGCATAATTGTGCATGCACTTGTGGAGAAGGTAAACGTAAAATGCTTTGCAATCCAAGAGGCTAAATGAGAAGAGAAGGTTTCATTTAATAATTGGTACTGATAAAATGAATTGAATGAAATAATTTTTTTTCCCTAATATTTGTGTGTGCTATGTATTATGCTGAAAAATGTTGACAGACAGATAAGATGAATAATAAGATAAATACTAATTAAGGCTCTTAATCATGTTGCCTCTTAAAGTCACCATGAAATCAAAATAAACTATTGTTATTTTTTATGAAATATTGCAGGGTTTATCATCAATGATTTATCTGTGCATCATTTTTTTAATTCATCAATTCCCAGTGGAAGCCACTCCCCCTTTTTCTCCATTTCACTCTGAATTACGTCAGAAGACTTAAGTCGACTGGAACATCTGGTTTGTGGGGACTTTAAATGATCTTGTTGTAGTCCAATTTAAGGCAACATTATATACAGTATATCTGTGAGACGGCAATCCAACAAAGAAGAGCAGTGAGCATAGTGGAAAAATCTAAACAATATGGCAGACAATGAAAGAGAAGTTCCAATAAAACTGAATTTATTCAACACTGAAAAGAAAAGATTCATAAATCAGTCCAGTGTAACTGGTCATTTTGGATCATCAGCAGGATGTGAAGAGCTCGTGTTTATGCTTCACACAAAAATGAAGAGAGCTTCAGGCAGGACAACAGAAAGGAAGAGGATGAGATTGACAGAGAGGAAAAACTGACAGACGTGCCAAACAGATCGATGACATCACAAAGCTTTCTATCGGTGTGTGTAACCAGCATCTGCACGTGTGTGTGTGTGTGTGTATAGGATCACAAAGTGCTTTAAAGGTGTGTATCTGGAAGGTCTCATAAATTCCATGGAGGCCACATTTCTCCACCCTGCAGGACGTTTCTCAGAGCCTTGAATGGCAAACATCGATCCCTTAAAACCTCTAACCCCTCCGCTAGTTCTCTCTTTACAACCGCTAATGAAGAGAAAAATCTCTCTCTTTCCCCTTCTCCCTCTCCCCCATTTGTCTGGCTGACCCTTTGCTCCTCGTTTCCTCTCTCGCTCTTTCGACAAGATGGACCGCTGGGAAGGACTCGGCGCTCCTGAAAGGGAGTGAGAATAGAAAGCGAGAAGGACGCCATTCATCAAGGCTTTTGTTAAATCAACAGATTTTAACATGATTTGTAGTGTGTAGGACAGCTGGAAACATATAACACTGGCTGCAGGATTTGTTGTGTGTGCGGGAGCCGGACAGAGAGATGGACAAAGGGAAGAAAGCCGCTAAAGGAAAAGCATTTCACGGGGAAGGACTGAGAGCTGTATGATAGACAAAAGTGCCACATACATCAAAGCTGGCTTTAACCTTGTGGTTGAGTACCAAGACTGCTCTGAGACTGAGAAATGGTTAAGCTCTCTGAGTTTACCGTCACGCCACTGTTTGTTAACATCCCAGCTCTCGGAAGCTGAGCTAAAAGAAATAGAATCGTTTATTGTGCGTCCTGGCTATCGGTCAACGAGGACAATGAGCTTTTGTGGCCTGGCCATTGTGGTGTAGAGTCAATGTTTAAAAAGCTGTGAGTTCTAAATACAGGAAAATCTGATTCTCCCACAGGACATCTACAGAGAATGGTCTAGAAGAGATTGAATTAAAGGAGGTAACAGGCAGGAGATGGACTTTTGTCATATACAGCTGAAATGATGGAAATGTTGTTTAGATGAGGGGTGCTGTCGACTTCTGGTTCAGGTTAAATGAATAGAAGACAGCCTATGTGGGAGGGGCTTAGAGCCAATGACAGGAAAGGAGAGTTGGGTTGAATTGATCGTAGTTTCTTGAGATGATCTTAAAATGCTTCTCACGATCACCTGGAGAGGTCGTATTTTGAGAGGACGGCATCGCAGCCCGACCTCGCCTCTTTCCTGACCGAGATAACTCCTTGACTTTAATGAAGACGGAAGACGAATGCTCTCTCTTTTAAGGAGAAGATAAGCCTCTCTCTTCAAAGGAAGGGGAAATAAACCCTCCCTTTTAGGGAGGAGAGAAGATAAGCCCCTCCTCCTTACAGAGAATAACTTTAGTAAAGGAGATGATTGGCATATTCTTCATAGTTTCTTCATGTTTCTTCATAGAAAATGTCAACTGAGGTGACTAAATGCAAAGAAACCAGCTTTAGAAAGGACAGACTATGATGACTGTTGTCACTGTCAATCACATTTTCCCTGTTGCAGAGGCAATATTCTCTGAGCTGAAAACCATTTGTGTGTGTGTGCGTGTGAGAAAGATTTAAGCTAAAGAAGTAACAATACACAATAGCACTGTTGTCAGATTTTATTGCTGATTTGGAAAAATATCACAATATAATCTTAAACAACATTTCAGACTTTTCCCAGTCAAATAAATTGGCACTGTATCTGGCATGCCTAATGCCTACAGAAAATAGCTGCCTAGGGGTGCCAACAACATGGCCACAGAGTGAACTAAATTGCCTGAACTGGAACTCTGCCTGCTGTCAGCCAATCAGATTTTACCCCTCTTCAACCTTGTTTCCAGATTTTGACAGCTCTGTTTGGATTTGTCTTCCAGTGTATGTGTGTGATTATCAACTGATTTTAAGAATTATTCACTCATGGTTCCAGACTGAACAACAGCTGCCAAACACTGAGAATGACTCAATAGTAGCAGTCATATATTGGATTTTTTTGTGTACCACAGCACGAGTCAACTGGCAACAGACTCTGCTAATACAAAGCACTGGTTTCACCAGGGCTGGTGGAAGCTTTGTGTGTAATGATCAAAGCCAGAAACCTGATGGTTTCCACCCTGGGTGAGGACCAACTAAAGCACTGGAGAGCTCCTGAACTCTGGGTTACTCCAGTTGTGTTTGTGCTCACTAAGTACTGTACGTTTCCCAGGCTAATGGGAATCTTTCTCAGAACGTTGACTTACATTCTCTTAACGTTTTCTTGAAGTCTGTTAGCTAGGTCTTCAGTTCAAAGGCGGTTGCTTCTTAACAAGTGGCTACTGCTGATAAAAGTTGAGTGTGAATTGGCAAGTGTAAATGAATTGAAGTTAATCTGCCAACACATGCATTCATTTATTACCACGCACAGTGTGGAGAAAATAGCTGAGAACAGGACGAAATGTTAAATTAAAGGTGAAGTGTGTGATATCTTTAATGTTAAAAAAAGCTTAATATGCAAGAGCAATTAGGTAAGCCACTCACTGGCAGAGATTCTCAAATAGTGTCAAAACTGATGCTAGCAAAACAAACAACAAGACTAGCTAAAGAAAAAAGAATTAGATCCTTCCAATGTGCACGACTCTTTGTGAAGACCTGTCATCTCTAGACTAAAAGCAGAGCTTTCTCAACCAGCCTTCCTGCAAGCACAATCATCCTGAATGTGAGGATGTTCCTCAAAGAACCCAGCAGAACAGATGTTCCTCCTCTCTTTATCTGTCTCCACTGGCTGCCAGCTGCAGCCCACATCAATTCCAAGGCAACGAGGCTTGAGTATAGCACAGTCACTGGTTCTGCACACACCTACCTCCAGTCACTGCCAACCCAGCAACAGGAAACACTCTCATGAACATTGCCTAACATTCTCTTAAAGTTCTAACAAAGATTTTAACAAAGATTTTGTTCTTGCAATAACATTAGTAGAATTGTTTAAACGTTATATGTCATCAATATCAAAAACTTTATTCTTAAGTTGTTAGTGGAAGATTTTAAAAATGTTACAGAATTAAAAACATCGTTCTTATAACCAAGCCGTAACGCAATCTAAAAATTGGATGTTCTGAACATTTTACAACTTTAAAAATAACATTTTTTAATATTTTTGTTAATGGAAGCGTTACAGGAAGATTTTTATAACCTAAAACTGGCAGATGGGCATGCAATTGAGACGAGAACACTATATACTCATATATGTTGAAATTTCATTGTCAACATGATTTACAAAAAAATGAATATTTTTAACTTTTTTTTACTGCGTAACTGCTTAATAGAAACATTAGGGAAATGTTCTAACAACCTAAATTATTAGCTAGGAATCTACATTTCCACCAGAAATCTGCAGTTGGGAGCCCTATTGTAAATCTGCTGAGCTGCCTACCTAGACAGAACTTTAATACATCATAGGCACCCTGCCAGCATGAAGGCTGTTTCAAAAAAGTAGGCAGCTTAATTCAGCTGAAATCTAAGACACCTCGCTTTCACCAGACAGACAGCATCACGTGCATCCATCACGGAGGAGGCAATCCCAGAATGCCTCTTAATGAGCTTACCGAAAAAGCCAGCCAAAAAATGTCTATATCAGTCAACAAAAATATAATTAAAATATAAACAAATCTAATTAAAAATGCTATATTTTACCCAATATGTGTATGTGTCATGCTTTTATGTTTATTAGAGTATTTTGTCAATTGCTTAGGTAATGCCAACCCTGCTAACAGGTAACATTCTCAGAACACTGGCTATGTTGGCTATTAATGTTCTCTAAAAGTTCTCTCAAAGCTATCAAAAAGGTTCTTGCAGAAACATTAGTAGAGCTTTTTTAACACTATATATTATATATGTAAAACATTATTCATAAGTTGTTAGAGGAACACTTTAACATTACAGAATTAAAAAAGTCAGCGTTCTTAAAACCACACAGTAACATTAACATAACGTCTAAAAAACGGGACATTTTGAACTTTCGAAATAGCCTTTTTTATGTTTTTATTACTTAATGGAAACGTTAGGGAAACATTCTATAGCTTAAAATTAGCTGGGAAAGAGTTACAGGATGAGTGAGCAGTCAGAGACACAAAATCACTCTCCCGCAACTTCACATTTCGTGTACCTCAATGATGCAATCATCTCGACAAAAAACAGCAAGATCTCTTGCTACCTTCAAAAAACTCTACAGACACAATTCAAAACTGTTAATGCGCTTTTTTGCCTATTGTTGTCTCACCTACGCCTATTGTAGTTTGTATTTTGCAGTTCCAGGAGCAATTCCAGAAATTCCCACTGCGGCACATCTCATGTTACTGTCTCCCTAGAATGAATAGCTTTTGTGGAAGTATTTCTCATTTGCAAGTTGCTCTGGATAAAAGTGTCTGCTAAATTAGTTAATATAAAATGTAATATCTAAATTGTCTCTCCTCTAACTGTTAGTTAAAATGTGGAGTCTCCTGCTATTCATATTTGTCTACTGAGATAAACGCCTGTGTTAAATCTGATGCGTTTCCTCCACATTATCGTAGGAAATCTCACACTGTGCTCAAATGTGCCAAAACAAAAGTTTGCAATCACAAGGCAGAGATTTCAAAATGAGCTCAAAGATTTCTCATCAAATTTACCTAGATCAAATTAGGTGATCAGTGCAAATTCATTTTATAGCTCTGTAAACTTTGTGTGTCAACAATTCTCTCATTTTTTTTTTCCTTTTACCAAAGAAGAGAAACATGCAAGACATAGCAGATCTTAAAAAATAAAAACAACCAATGAAATCTGCATCAGGTCTCCCGAGCAAAGCAAGAGCATCTTTTGAGCAATAAAAATCTCTTCATGGTGACGTTCCTTTCAAAATTCAGGGGAAATTTGCCTTGTTTTTGTGTGAACATCTGCTTGTTAGATGAAACGCATAAAAGCGGGTGAGGTATAAAAACACCTGCAATAAATCTGACAGTTGAGATCCCAAAACATCCCAAAAGCAGGAAAACAATGTGGGACGTGAAGCTTTAATGGGGAGATAAACCTCTGCTTTCTGTATGAAACCCCTCTCATGGGGCAAACTAGCATGTAAATAAAGTTTTCTAATCGCCCTGAATGAGCTATAACCAAAGACCTTAAACCAGCTGCCCTGCTAACAACTTTAGGTTGTAAGAATGTTTCCCTAACATTTCCATTAAGTAACCAAAACATTAGAAAAAGGAACGTATTAAAGTCCTTTCTTGATTGCAAGAATGTCATTCAAACATGTTCCAATTCTGTAATGTTTTTAAAACGTTCCTCTAACAACTTGTTTTTAAATGTTTTTGATATATAGAACTTTGAGAACTTTGAGAGAACCTTGAGCCAATGTTCTCTGAAACTGTAAGCTAGGTTTACCGCTAAAGCATTGAGTATTGTCTTCATTGGAGGCCTCAGTAGCTGCTATTTATCTGCATACATATTTACAATCATTTCTCAGTGTTGCCACAAAGGCAACCACATACAGTATACAAATAAGAGGCTATGTACATGTTTTCCGAACGTCTTTCAATCCATCAGCTCAAAACGCCCTAACGCTTACCCGTAGGGTGTGTTTTCATCCTCTGGATGTAAACGTGGTAACACACAGACACACACTTAAAAAGAAACGTTTGATTTCTTTCCTTTTAAGGTGCACGGCTTGAAGCTGTTCTGTTGAGAGGGGGTTTGTGGCTTCTATACGATTTCCTTTTTTGCATTTATCTAGTGTTTTGATCATGAAAAGACACATTATGATCCATAAATACACATTAATTTTCACCTTCTTCTGAAGCTATGAGCTCTCTGTCACAACCTCAGAAATCATTAGTGAGTGTTTATGTGTAAGAACGTCCATGTGCCTGTTTACGGTTCACATCTATGACTGCTGCATAATGCATGTGCCAGTTAAACAAAACATGAGGATCAGCATGTGTGCATCAAATTAAAATGAATAATACAGAACTGCATGCCAGACTTGACAAGGAGAAAATTACGCCCACGCTTTCATCCATATGTCTACTGTTTTCTGTTTTGTTCCGAGCATTTCATGGTGAATGTTGCATGTGACTTGCTCTGCCTCTTCCTGTGTAGCCACGCCCTTGCCATGCCTTTTCTGAGCTTGCCATGCCATCTCTGAGCTTGCCATGCCCTCTCTGAGCTTGCCATGCCATCTCTGAGCTTGCCATGCCCTCTCTGAGCTTGCCATGCCATCTCTGAGCTTGCCATGCCCTCTCTGAGCTTGCCATGCCATCTCTGAGCTTGCCATGCCCTCTCTGAGCTTGCCATGTCCTCTCTGAGCTTGCCACGCCCTGTTTGAGCTTGCCACGCCCTGTTTGAGCTTGCCACGCCCTGTTTGAGCTTGCCACGCCCTGTTTGAACTTGCCACGCCCTCTCTCAGCTTGCCACGTCCCATCTCATCCATTCCTGCATCGCTTTATCATTTACTAGTGGATTGCTGCCGCAGATTTAGTTAATCCACATGTAAAAAAGACCGTTTGGAATAAATATGGTTGCATGGTTCACCTCTCAAGCCCAAAAAGACCTTCTATTTGAAACTAATCTGCCAAATTGACTCCTCGGACTTCTGGTGCCAGAATCCCAAACCCTATAAAACATGACCGACTACATTTACACATCAATGATACCGGTTCAGCGTTTAGAAAGTGGGCCCGACAAGTGACGGCGAAGCAAGAAGGATGAAGTAGAAATGATATGATTATTCCAGTACACCAGAAGAATTGACAGTAAGAGTGAAATGAGAAAATGTCTGGTAAAAACCTGTGCTATTTCTGTCTGTGTGGACTTGCCACCTGACACATCCTTCTAAAGTATGTTAAAAACCAGCGGCTTAGGTTGCTTACAGTTTGCGCGGCATTTCGGCAGGAAACGTTTTGCGATATTGTCACAGTATCAAGCAGGCTTTGCAAAGGGGTTGTTTTTAAAGGTTGGAGTGAAGAAGACAACAGGAATAAAACAGAAGAAAACAACAGTAAAATAGCAATAAAATTTCTATACATACAGCAGAAAAATGTTTAATTTTAAACTAAATTATGACTGTGGCTAATAAAATGAAATGCAAAAATGTATGGCATGACCACTTTGTGTCCTTTTGTTTTGAACTCAATATTATCATAATGTTTTGTCTTCACCATTTTAGCATTTAGCGGGATAATTAAAACCCGGCTGATGTGCCTGGATATTTTGCGTTGACATTTTTGGTTTGGCCGGATAAAAGTTCATCTCGCTGAAACCATCTTAGTTCACTGGATTCTGTCAGCTATCTGGGTCATAGCACACATACACAAACACACACGCAGACACACACAAACACACACATGCAGACACACACACACACACACCCCTTCCATTTATGCCCCTGCAGCAAGCAATATACAGTCTAACCATTAACAACTAACTCTGACACACACTCACTCAAACACGGCAAAAACTCCCTCAAATAATAAAATGTGCTGTGTGCTGTTCTGTGTTATTATGGGGCAACATTTTATGATGTTCAGAAAATAAGTATAACGTCTAGAAGTTCCTCTCTCTCTCTCTAAAACAAACACGCACGCCCAGGATTTACTCAGAGCCTTTGATACATTTTCATCAACAATTATTGATTGCCTCTCTCTCTGTCCTTGACTCAATTAGGACATAAGAAAAACACACACACACATTCACTTAATGTCTTCATAGAGTGTGGACGTCTGAAACTCTGCAACCTAATGTGTGCTTGTTAAAGTAAAAATTGTAGAGAGTCCGGATGATACAGTCTCATTAGGTTCATTTAAATATACAAACCGACTAATTAAAATGCTTTGCTTAGGATAAACATTCTTTTAAATTTTCTTTTCTTCTGACCTTAATCCAGTTTGTTAACTTGATCCTGTCCCTTTTCCTCATTATAATTTTAAACACATAGCAAGACCTGCACTAAATCTCCAGCTAACGATTTTAGGTTGAAAGAACGTTTGTTTATGTTGAAAATGTTATTTTGCATGTTCTTGGAACGTTCAAGGTGTCCAGTTTTTTAGACGTTGTATTACTATTATTGCTTGGTTATAAGAACATTAATCAAACTTTTTTTAATTCTGTAACTTATTAAAATGTTTCACTAACACCGTAAGAATAAAGTTTTACATTAGTCAGCATTCAGAAAACGCTCCCTATTAGATGGAAAATTCCCTGTATATTTCTTCAAAATTTCCAGTTCTATCCAATAACATTTAAAGTCCATCATTTATAAAATTCTACATATTTCCACCCCTTGTCTGCTTGTTCATTAAGGCTGTTGGCTAATTTGATAAAGCTTTCAGCTGCCAATACAGTGAAGTCATTTTAACTGCATTTAACATAAGTTGTACCATGTTTACAATGCAAAATGCAACGTAAGCCTCATGCCACAGATGCTGCAGATTACCACAAAAAATATAATTCCGGCGTATCCTTCAATTTGTAAAAATAATCCCAAACACATGCAGACAGTTACATACTCACAACAGAAGTCTATGGAAGCAAACAACAGGCCGATACACTTCTGCTGTAAATGTCTTTCTTCGACACAATTTTTGTTTGTTTTTGCCAAACAATTGAGTTGGTAAAGCCTAAATTGTACTGAGCATTACTTCCACAGATATTCCCTAACAATCAATGCAGACAATGTGGAAATCGTGTTGAGATTACATGTGGGCTGACCCATCCTCTAAAGTTTCCCTAGACCTGAATCCGTAACATTATCCTAACAGTAAATCCTAGTCAGTAAAGACAATGGAATGCTTTAGATGGGATATTTACGATAATATGGTCCATCGACCAATCAAATTAGACTTCAGGGCTGCCACACAATACAGTTGCTACTCTAGTTAACATGTTTTATGGGCCCTTTTCTTCTCATCTGTGACACTTTTACTCGACATGACAAAAGTTTTTTGTTCAGCATCTAAAGATAATGTAGATTCATTCGCTCATTATTTCTTTACAATCTTCTTTATCCGTATTCCTTTATCCTCAGCCTCCCTTCATTTAGCCAGAAAATGAACTGCGAACACATTTAGATTGTTAGATAAGAATGAAGGCCAAGAGACAATGCAGGCGGCTTGAACCTGTTTGGACAGTGTGTCACTAATGATGGGATGAAAGACGACCGTAAGATCTTTAACTGCACATCACTAGGACACACACACAAACACACACAAACTGTTTTGACACTATTCAGTTAGTGATTCACGCTAAAATTATGAGTCATTATGAGTCTGAGGACATCTAGAACCAAAAACAGCGAGACAGAACCAACAGAGTTCTGAAGGAGTGTATACGACAGGCACTGGTATTGAATGAGACATACAGCAAAGTTTTTTGGGATTTAACCGAAAGGTGATGTCCCAGTTAACATTCCCTAAAAGTTTTATGTTATCAGTGTTATTTAGTGTTATCAAAAATGTTCTTGTATTAGTAGAACATTATTTTAACATATATACACATTATATATACCATATATCAAAAATCTTATTCTTAACTAGATAGTGGAATGTTTTAAATAGAATTAAATGTTCTTCTAAGCAATAACATTAACAAAACGTCTAAAAAACTGGACGTTTAGAACATTCCAAGAACTAAAATTGTTAGCTGGGGTGAGTCCTCTTTTCAGTGTTAATTTCTTCCATTCCAGCCTGAACAACCTACCATTTGTAGGTTGATTCCCGGTACTGTTCTGTGGTACTTTCAAAAAACTGCTCTGTTGGTTAGCAACACTGGCTCAACCAATGACGTGCTATTGGGCGGGGGTTATCTCTTTGGTCGTCCAATTAAAGATGGTTAATCTTTGAGAACCATTTTTTAGTTCTTTTTATTCTAGTGGCACAGAAATCACACTTTTAGCTGTAAAGGCTCTGTTGTAGAAAAAAGATGTTCTGCGAAACACTGTAATTCTAAATGGAACGTGTTCGGAACAGATGTACACAATGTAGAACAGAAATGAACATCGTGTCAGATTCATGAGAAATCATTAGAACATGTGTATTAGAATTGAACAGGTCCTCGTTTCATTAATGAGAAAAAAACACTTGCCGACACATGATTAGTGTTTAAGAGTCTGCCGCGTGAACTTCTGACCAGAAACTTTATTAACTGCAGCCTTTCAAGCGTTAATGGATGAAACCTTTTACCCTAATGTTTTCTGTAAAACACACATCATTTTTTAGCGAGATTTGTGATAGAACTTCCTGTAAGACGGTGAAAGCAGGAGAAAATTAAGTCACTGAGGAGCATAAGCACCTCTCACTCTCTCTCACACACACGGTGACTTGGCTAAACAAAACTTTAACACCATTAACCTCTGAACGGCCTTGTGGGATATTTACTCTTTCATCTCTCGTTCTCCCTCATCCCTCATTCATAAATATTCATCTCTCTAATAGAGTTTTTCACAGTGTGAGTTCTGCTAATTCCATATGACCCCAACCAGCATGACAACACACACGGACAGATATATATATATATATATAGAGAGAGAGACAGACATAAGGCAGAGAGATAAGACGCTCACCAATGATGTAAGTAAGAAGCAGAGCAAGAGTTAGCGTAATTGCACTGGCGCTCAGAGCCGTGCATTTCCAGTTACAGCAACGGTAGGGTTTGCTGAAGGAGAAGAGTGGTCTGGAGAGAGTCGTTCTGGGCAGAGGCCTCGGAGGCGGGGAGTACACCGTGCTCGATGTGAGAGGGTAATTTTGATTGGCCGCATTGAAAATGGCCGATGAACCAGAGCCGTGCTTGAACAGGAAGTGCCTGTAAACAGGAAACAACACAAATTACTTTCTATCTGATCTGTCAATCAACGTTTTACATTTAGTGTTTAACATATTCAAAAACAAATTATACCTGGAAAACACAGTCAGGCGAGAGAGAGAGCCAGAGAGAGTGAGAAAGAGAGAAGTGTGAGAAAATGAGAGGTGTAATCTGACTGTGTGATCACTCTTATTTGCTTTGGTTACTAATTGGAGTCATTTGCTCTCACGTGAATTTAATTACAGATATTTAGCACCAGTGATTAATGAGCCGGTATTAATAGATAACATCCCTTAGATTAATTATGATATTAATTACACCAA
Source organism: Chromobotia macracanthus (assembly GCA_036877525.1). Lineage (NCBI taxonomy): Eukaryota > Metazoa > Chordata > Actinopteri > Cypriniformes > Botiidae > Chromobotia > Chromobotia macracanthus. Next base: position 3,421,418 of record JAZGTH010000010.1, read on the forward strand.
GGAGTCCATTCTTAGAGTAATTAAAAGGTGCCTACTTAAAAACAACTTACTCCGATACATTCCGCTGCTGTTGTCGTGCAATAAAGTCAGCTGCACTCTGGAAGCCATTGAAGGCAGCATAAAAAAAACCATTTTACCTCTATAATGCAACGTAACAGGATATTCTACCAAAAAATGTCCATAAGGAATTGATTAGATTCTGAAAAATGGCCATTCCATTCTAAAATGAAGCCATGACTGGGTGCGAGTTTGCAGTGGCTGGTGGAGGACTTCACAACTGAACCCTTGCTGACACCCCATTTTAAGGAGGTTTATCAGACCAGGGTGTGGAGGTTAAAGCTCAAGTCTCGACGTGTCTCAATGGAAATGGTTTATTTTCAAATTGATCACTGTTTACTATTATTGCTGCAACCTTTATTACGTTATTTACAATAATTATTGCATTAACAATTGGCAAGATTTCTCCACTACTAACAAGGGCAGCTTAAACAAAAGTCTAATTAGCTATTTGGCTATTGTTCAACATGAACACACAGCGGCTTAAATAACGTTGAAAATGAAGTCATTTTGGATTAAAGCATCTGCTAAATGATTAAAAATGTAGAAACTTAAAGCAATTGGTTATTCTAACACTTTAAAAATCAAGGCTTCCTTTTTATCGTCTCTAAATCCATGTGACAGACACAGACACAGATATATGGGCCTGCGGCCATGTCATAAACAAGACGGACAGATAAGACAGATAGCCACAAGAAAATTGGTTACAGCTTTTAGGTAAAAGCCCAACGGCAACCGCAGGAAGACCTTCAAAGTCCCAAGATACACATGTATTCTCAACGATAATTGATCTCTTGCCACATCAGCTAGTTTGGATTTTCCGGCTGATGGAGAATAACTGGGCAAACTCTTCCAAAGACACAAAGAGTCAATCAATAAATGCACCCAGATCACTGAAAGGTAGATCAGTCTAAATGCATTTACATGTTCATATGCTGATGAGGCGATAAACCGTGATGACATCGATATAGATTGAAGACGAAAGAAAAGGAACAAACATGCACATACATAGCACACAACTTTGCTTATAAATTACGGTAGAGACTTCCCACTGACGTGTATTGCTCTGTAAGTAGCTATTTATAATTAATGCATCGTAACATCACTCCCTAGAGACACCTACAGGCTTTTTGTTTAGACTTTTATTAAAACACTGTTTTCATTAAAGGGTTACATTCATTTTAGGTTTCAGATTCTCGGCGGACATTTAGACACAAAATTAAGTGCTGTGTGTGTGTGTGTGTGTATATATATATATATATATATATATATATATATTAATAATAAATTAAATATATATATAAATTGGGTTGCCCAGACGCTGTCCAACCAAAGATGCTAACCAACTGGAAAGAAATCACAGATGAGATCTCTAAATATCTTGTTTATTTAAAGTTATTTCTATTTAAGTTATTTCTATTTCTATTTAAGACAGAAATGAGATTAAATGGGGAGCAGATAGAGACCTTTGCTAAAGTCTTTTGTGTCTCAGATATTTCTTCTGAGACAAAAAAAGACCCAAAAATCTCACATCTTTCTCCAGTTTCAGAAGATATCTCTACAATGTCTCAAACTGAGCTCAAGATGTGACAAGTTTGCAATCAAAAGTCAAGATCATTGAAGATTTTAATATGATCTCGATTATCTCTCTTCACATTCACCCAAATCCAGATTGTTTGAACTACAATCTGCATTAATTTGACAGCTTATTACTTTACAGTACTTATAACAGAAAGTACCTAACATACTTTCACAATTGTCTCATTTTTATTTCTTCTAAGCAATTTTAGGAGAAACATTTGAGGCGAAGGTGATACTTAAATGAAAAACAACCATCAAATCTCCTGAGCTATGAAGGAGCAACATCTGAGCAATCAAATTGTCCCTGAGAAATGAACAAAGAAAGTACCACAGCTAGAGACAAGAAGAGATGTGCTAGAGATGTAAGAAAAAAACTCACATCTCATGAAAGAGATGCTCTGTTCGTGCAGCGCTATAAAGAAGTCAAGTACTAATGGCGAGTCGAGTCAATGAGGAAAACACACAGATGTGCGCGCAAGTTTCGGTAAATTTGTTTACAGTGTCTTACAGGGATGCAGAACAAAGCTCTGAAAGGAGCGTTTAAATGAGCATGCAGTAGAAAAATGAGGCTTGAGACTCTGAGAAAAATTGCAGCTTACCTCAGTTATTAAAAAAAGAGAAACTTAATTTCACACTTAGACATGCAGAACTAATCCTATCTTTATTTACTGTAGAATAAATAAATAACAATTAACACCCGGAAAAACAAAGAAAATGAGCAAAACGAGGGGGAGAGAAACAAAGAGACAGAAGGAGAGAAGGAAAAGAGCAGGTGAGAACACTGGAGATCACAGCTTCATAAATCAGATTTCTACAGTCTCAGAATAAATATTCTATTCCACAGACGGCTCGTCTCGCTTCAATCTCGTCAATGGAAAATCTCTCTCATTTACCACATCTTGTTTTTCACCCAAACACTTCTGACAGACTGTGCAATGTAGCACATAGGAAACGCAATCTATTGATTTATATTGATTAATTTACATTTTATTTAAAAAAATACGTATTACTTATATTTTTATTGTAATATATCATATTATAAAATGTTCATCATTTGAATGTGTATGTGGCAATATTTAATACATATACATAGCTTGATTTATACATATACCATATATGATGTATGTATGGCAGCTGAATCAGCGACTGTTCAGTGTGATATGCTGATGGCAGTGATTCTCCCCTGTGCATTAATGTTGCTCTATTGATCCAGATTTAATTGAGAAAGTTCATTTGGGAGAGAGCAACATGTCAGCAGCTATAAACATCACCATGACAATGACACGCTCCCAAAACAAAGCCCATGTCATCCCCAACTGCTCTGAAACAAAACTGTCCCGAATTAACACAAGGTCTTTCCTCTGGCAGTTGGCTTGATTTTCAAAGCAATCCACAAAATTGGTAAATCTGCTTTTCTTTAACCCCTAAATCTCAAAATAACATCTGAATGGGCCACATTCGCTCTTATGAGCAAAGATAAGCGTCCGTTTAAACTCTGTAAGCAGGCGAGTTTACATCGCTGTTCTCAACTCTCAGACACTTTATTCTTCTTTAAATGGCAGAAATTGATGTTTGAAAAACAGGACCTAAAGCAGATGGAAAAATACATAAGGCCTAAATTACTCAGCATTCTTCTAATAGCCACCAGCACAAACAGTCCATTGCTGCCTGCTGCTTGTGTTGAGTTTAGCACAGGTCCTGCAGAGCTCAGTGCAGTTCAGAGCACTTTCAATCAGCTAGTAGGTGTTGTATGGAGAGTCATGTGGCTTTATTTAATCACGAGATGACTAGGAACAAAAACACTTGTCCGATACGGCAAATCATTATTAAAATAATAAACATCTCGCCATGCATTTGACAGCTATCAGCAGCTGTGCAGGTATTTGGCTGTTTGTTTTGTTTGTTTTTGAAAAATAAAACTCCAGCTAACAGGAAACGTTCTCAGAACATTGGCTAACATTCTCTAAAAGTCTTTTCAAAGTCTTTTCAAAGACTGGGAAGTCTGACCACTCTCACAGAACATAACCTGCTGGAAATATAGAAAAGGTAATGCATACAAACACACACACACACACACACACAGAAACATATATGTACAGACACACAGCATTAATTTTTACCAATATATCTGGGGCTTCAAAAGACAATCACCTCCAGCAGACATCTTCATTTCCTCCATCAAAGCAGACCTGTCTATCCTTCATCATTTATTTACTTTTCCATTTCTCTCTTTCAGAAGAGTAGGTCAACCCTCAATCTTCATCATCATCACCATCGCATATCACCCCAACTCATGCACAGTCTTTGATTCTCGAAAACACAGACAATAATTTCAGCCTCTATTATCCTGCCTTTATCCCAAATAAATTGGGTTTTTCTTTTGAAAGTTTTCTTATTTGAAACTGTACAGAGACTGAAGCTGCGTCCCAAATGTCCCATAAGTATAGTGACATCAGCCACACTGTGGAAACAGAGCACAATTGCTTAATAGATATATTATATAACTTCTTAACAAAATTATAATTATAATTAGCCCAGTATAAAAAAATTGCAGTGGAAGGACAGTCTTCACCTTAGCAAACAGTGTGTGTTTCAGTACAGGACTGCATGTACCTGTCAGGACCAGTGTTTTGAAAATATCCCCACAATACAGTGAAAAGACATTTGACATTTTAGGTTGTCCTTATAAATCATCAAAATCATTTTTCACAGGTTCAAATGAGGGTCAGAAAATATAATTAGCCTGGTATTAAATCAATGGATGCTCAAACAGTGTCCTCACCAGTACAGTGAAATAAACCTGTGTGTGTACGTGTGTGTGGCATCTCACCTGGTCTCCAGTGGTATGTTGCTGTTCAGTGCCCAGGTATTGTGCGTCTGTCCGTTGTCATCCTGACCAGCTTTATTTCCGGAGTCCAGAGGCTGGCTCCGGGCGGGCAGCGTGCTCCTCTGCACCACCTCTGGAAGGGGAGCCGGCGCAGGCCGAGCACAGGTGCAAGCATGGGGCGGGGGAGGAGGAGGAGGCAAGGGACGGAAGGTGAACTGGGCCACGGGGCTGGAAGGCAGATCTTAAAGGAGAGATAAGAGAGCAAGAGAGAGTGATTTAATTATAATATTTAATGATGGTCTTCAAAGATCTTTTGTAAAATCCTCTTCCTCTGTTCCTTTTAAACCTTATATCTTTTTGTCAAAGCACAAAGATTCTTAGATAACATCCCACTTTAGGCTTGTATGTATAAAGAATTACAAGGGAATTCTTAATGTATTATAATACAACATCTTGCATTCAGAGTGCATTATCGTTCATTACATATAAATACAAAAAACATTAAAAACATGAACAACACCCCATTTCTTGTGTTACATAACGTGTGTGTCATAATTCATTACACTGTTTAATGCTGTACCCATGAAATTGTCATCCCATTACCTTTTCTAAAGCAATAATACAAAGTCACAAATAAGGCATAAATGCATGGAGAGAACTCTTAGATGTAATAAAATGATTTTTATTACATCTAACTACTGTTAAATAATCTGTTATATAACCCAAACACTGTGACTTCAGATGTTTGTTTTGGCCTGTCACACTTCACTGGTCTATTTGACTCTCGTAACTTTGACAATCTTTTAATGTGTGTTTTTTAAATACCAGCTTATTTTGTCCCACACTGCATGTGCAGTCCTGTTACAGAATAATTCACCCACTTTGAATGACTAAATTCTTTCAAAAATTTTTCAATTTGGTTTTTGCCCAGGGTTGACTATTGTGTTGATTCGTCAAACTCAAGATATTCAACCCTGTTACAAATATTATGCAAGAAAATGCTAATAAATGGAAATTTTTTTGTTGAAAAAAATTTTCATTTCACGGCAAAATGAATATTGTTTATTGGTAAAGAAACACTAAACCACACATATTTTGTGTATTTTAACTGTATTCAGGCATTCCCAAGTAACAGGGTTGCAAAAAAAGGCTTTGAGTATATCCTAAACCATTTTTTTTACTGTTTATTCTTGGAAAACAAGAGTGTATTCTCTATACAATTCGTGTTACTTAAGCTTTAAGCTTTTACTTTAACTACGACTAACTGAATGGTCTGTGAAAGCATCTGGATTCAACCCCACTGAGACGCTGCAAGATCACAGAAACTCCATCTGATCTTCCAGCGCTTGCACACACGCTGCTTTTCTATCATTTTCTTCTCTCTCTCATTTAAAATGAAGCGTACAGGCTCAAACCTACAGCTAAACTCACCCTGCTGGAAAACAGGACGACGCGCACGCGTACACGAGCGCACAAGCGCCTGATCCTTCCCTACTAATTCCATTAGGTTCTGATCGAGGTTATCTGTTTGAGCGCAAAAGAGATTCTCTGTATATTATTTTCATCTTCTCTTTCTCTCCCTTCACTTTGTGCCTTTCATCTAATCTTCTCTGAAAGCCAAAATGACTTCCTAATCTGAGAAGAACACTTTCTGTTTGGTTATTTGGAGAACACACACACACAAACCCACATGTGCACACAAAGCCCTAAATTTCAATCTCAGTGAATGGACACAGACACAAAGAGAGCAGCCGGACAAATTCAATTAGGAAAGCTCTCTCTTAAAGCTCTGAAACTGCATTACTCCTGCATTACTTCTTTGCTCTCTTCATCACCTCAGAAAATAGATAAAACACCCTCAAATTAACACTCTTTAAAAAACTATTTTGCACTTTCTAATGCGACACCACAATGGGAAGAAATATGCGATTGTGTGGAGGATTAAACCATAAAAAGCATGGCGGGAGATCTTTGGGAAGCCCCATATACAGCAGGCATGCTCACACACACATTTACTTATCTACTGTATATAAATGGGGACATTCCAAACAATAGACTTCTTATGTTTTTTATGCACAGCTAGTTGTAAACAATATAACCTAACCTTAGCACACACTCTTATCCTAACAAAAACGTTTCTGCATTTTTATAATTTTAAGAAACATATTAAATATATTTGTATAGTGTTTTTACAAATGTCAACTTCCTCAGTAAGAAGTTTTGCTTAGATTTGTCAGGTTTTACTGACTTTATGGTACAAATTTGTCCCAAAGATATGGTTAAACGCACACACACACACACACACACACGCACACACACGCACACACACGCACACACACGCATACATACATAAAATTTCACTAAAGCATGCAATGGATTTTGCAAAAAAACTCACTCTCCTCCTCAAATCACCTCTCCATTATCTAATGCACTTAGAAATACATTGTATTTCACTTGACTGCGGAGTTGAGAGCGAACAGCATTGATTTTGATCGGGTTTGCTGATTGAATTAGACTGTCTCTGATCTATGGGAATGTATGATGTTTTAGACAGTGTAAATGCACAATGGTTTGAATGGGAATAGACCTCTGAAGATAATGCAATCAAAGGACCATCACTCATCGATCCAGCGGCAAATAAAAAACAGAGACATTTTCCTTTGTAACACATCAGCGCACACAGGTACACACACATACCTGTCTGTCTGCCTTTCTATCCACTTACGTATATATACAATTTTGGTTATAAAGTAAGATATATATGGTACTCTATAACCAATAAGGTAACAATTTGGGTTTGAAATTAACACCCGCCAACCCCACAAACGCGGGTAAAAATCAGCTGTGGCGGGTAACACAGCTGTGGCGGGTCAAATCACTAGCCAGTATGGTGTTTCATAATTTATATGTCGCTCCCTTTGCAGAGGATGTCCTCGTAAGCCAAAGTTTAGCCAAAGTTTAGCCAAAGCCAAAGTAAGCCACATATTTAGTTCAAACACTACAATACTATCAAGCTATACTAAATACAGCCTAATTGCGCAACATTTCTGTGCATATCTGACTTAATTGAACATACCCGTTACTAGGCAAAAAAATAATAAATAAACTGCGTGCTGGTTAGCATTGAAGAAAAAGCAAAGATACAGTCTGTATAGAGGTGTCCACCTAAAATGCATTATGAAATTTGTATAATATTGCTGAAATACTAATGAAATAGTTATATTATTTTTAATAAATAAATGTATATGTAATCTGTGACTTTGCTTGCTTTTTTTGGCTAGTAAAAGTTCTGAAAGACTTTGAAAGACTAATAAAGTAAATAGCAAATAAAATGGATAGTATAAAATTATAAAATTGATACTACTTGAATCTCTGCATTTCTCAGTCACTTTCTATTGTAAATGTACATAGTGATCATAAGCTTGTGTGTGGGAAGGTTGTCAGCTGTTCCTAAACCTTTCTTCTGAGAAACAGCATCCCATACACACAGTACACAGAGTAACACTAAAACTGCTGCAAAAAACACACAAACATACACAGCATACACACACCTCAGCATACACACACAAACACTAACACAAGAGATCAAACACACACACTCTCATGAACGCGCACAGCAAAGGACCATTAACCTGGCTGGTCTCCATGGCAACAGAGCTTGGCCCTCATAATCCAGTGCAGAAACCTCTGACTGAAAGAGGCATGCATGCAAACACACACACACACACACACACACACACACATCTTAATGAGTGTATGACACTGATTGCACTGAAGACGTCTGAATAATAACTGTAAGTCATTTTTACCGTTCTTTTCTTTTCTTTCTTTCTCTCTCTCTTTCTCACTTCCTCTCAGTATGCATTGCACTCTCCATGAAGAAACAAAAACTAAGACAGGATCAGCTCATCAAAACATTATGCAAGTTAATGTATGTGTGTGTGTGAGAGAGAGAGGGTGGAAACCTTATAGCCATAAAACCCTTATTAAATATCCTTCTTACTATAAAATGACTTTAGGAAAATCAATCTGTTTCACTTATGGAAATGTACAGCTCCATCCTGCCCACAGCCGTCTCCCTGGATACATGACACCCCTACTACCACCAAATACATCCTCAAATCTTCATCTGTCAGCGAAGACACCTTATTATGACACTCGCTCAATAGATCCAAGGCAAATTCTGACAAACATCCCCCACTTCACTTTACGTGCCACAAGACGGATCGTGTGTTTGCTGTTACACTCCCATTTAAGACTTCAATCTATGGTTTATTCTTAAGATTTCTTAAGATTGTGCAATACAGAAATGGCTGATGTATGAAGTATTTGTTGTTGACATCAGTGTCTGCATTACACAATAACATCTTTAGAGGAATTACTTACACAATGTTTACATATATATGCTTCTCTTACGCAATCCTTATTGTTTTGTGGGGCCACAGCACAGTATTTTTTGTAATATATATTATTTATTATTATTATATATTATACATATTATATGTTATTTTTTGTATAGGAAAAAATAATGGCAGTACTTATGTTTCGCTGATGAACTTTCACAGACTGCTCTGCACAGGAAAGCTTATGGTTGCTATGGTTTCACCCTCAGGTGAATTTGAGTCGCAGACGTCTCAATCTGATGTCGGACTCTAAATCGTAATGACATTTGCAGTTACCGTGATGGTACGAACATTTCTAATTTGATATATAGAAATTGTAGTTTTATGAATGGTAAATTAGTATTACAAATTTATGGTAATGTCTGATAATAGCAGTAGAACTGTACGTCTTCTGCGTATATGCTTTAGCTTTTCTCAGCCTTCTTCTCAAAAACCTTTTGTTTGGACTTTCTTTGAGTGAAAGTCTAAATTTTTGGTTGTGCCCACCAGGACCTGAAATCGTCAATGTAAGATTGCAAACTAAATCAGGAGATACGTTATTTTACATGATCTCTTCCTCTCAGTCAGACTCAACAGGGACAGTTTTCAAGGGCACACCGCTGGTTTTAACTGAGCTTTCATCTTTGTTTACCCTTACCAGCTGGTCTTGTTCACACATCATAAAACAAGCACGCACATACACACACATACAAACACACAACACCCCCCCAATCTGGGACCCCCTGGGAGAGATTTTGATTGCTTTTGTTAATGTAAATTTGCGTTGATAAAAATTTGGTTTAATTATTTTCAGATTGATTGACACCACTGATCTACTGATCTGCGTGCACTGCCAAAATTTCACACTTGCTGCTCTGGCATATTAGCAACTAGAGGAAAACTGCTAAACAAAGAAACATCTGCTGTGAATCCCAACGCAGAGCTGCAGCGATGGGCTTCTGCGCCACATCTGCTGGCGTGACTCATGCGGCAATGCCTCTGCCATAGACTTTGATTCTACCTTCTCTGCCGTGAGTCATGCTGCGAAACCTCAAGGATTCTCTCCCACACCGCTGCCGCACACTGGCTCGGTGATAAGGTCTGCCTCGGTTTTCTACATGCTGGTGTGTCGTCTACCCACCTGCCTGTTGCATCATGCTCACTTGGCTGCGCTTCTGCTTTTGTGCTTATGTTGCATCCGCCGCCTTTTCACGCGCCTCTGCAGCCTCACGTCGAGCCCCTGGAGCAGGAGGCCCCTGGGGGCCACTTTGCTATCCTCAATCCCACAATAAAACTTTACAGCCGGACATCCTTCCTGTTTGATTTACATCAGCCCTCCTTTTTATTCGTCTTCTTCCAGCTTGTATCTGTCTCGCTTTCTTCTTCTGTTTTTCCATCTGTTACTGTCGCTTTTGTTTGTCATTGTCTTTTCAAAAATCACGTGCACTCCAATTACAGGCAGATCCCTTATTGAAAAACAATCCGGGGCTCAAGAGAGTAAATAAAGGAAAAAAGAGAATCAAACAGGACATTGTGTGTGTGCATGTGTGTGTCTATAAATTTCGGGCTAGATCCATTGCTCTGTTTTATAGCCCTCTATTCATTGAGCTTATCAGATACGACACAGTCTATTTACAACAGACTTTATCGCACACGCACACACGCATGCACACACAGCATACAGTAAATCTTCAGCAAGTTATTCAGTCGCCTGCCATATGTAGAACTCTAAACGTCTGTGGAAAGGAAATCTTGACACTACGAAAGCCTGTTATACTCACCTTCCCATGACTTCCACTCTGCCCCTACCTCTCTTATTAAATTCAGCATACAACTCTTACAGTGTTACTCTCACCCGTGTAGTTATGGGTGTGTGTGTGTGTGTGTGTGTATACAGCAGTCCAGCCTTCAGTCCACAAGCTAATCCATTAATTAGTTGCATGACTAACTCACCAACCTCGGGAGGCATCAATCAAACACAAACACACACACATACACGTGGATGGACACTAACACCCAGAGGAATGAAAAATGAGAGGTGAAAAATGTATGTGGGAACACGCAGATCGATTCACAGAGCTATTTACACATCTGCTTGAAAGAGGCAAGTGTGTGTGTGTTTGTGAACTGTCCCACAGTCATATTAAGTATTCCAAACAAACCATTTCAATCCCTCCTGAGATTTCCCCTTGATGCTTTAGGGCAGGTGATGCCCCCCCAATCTGAAGGACAGAATGTTGAGTTTGTGTGTGAGGATGGACAAAGACGAAGAATAGATTGGGTGATTAATTTCTCTCCTCTGTAAGGCAGGTGTGAGAGGGTTTATCTCATCCGTAGAGAGACACTAACAGATGTGCACATACATAAGCAAGGATGCCCACACTTGTTGCACACAGAGCGCTGACGATTCTTGACATATGCGCTGTTACCCCGGTGACCTACATCTCGTTACCCAGGTAACATATTTTCTGGGTTACCGCAGCTCAACTCCAACGTTGTTTATTTCACGTCGCTTTAGAAAACAGGCCCTCGGTGGCAATTCAAAAATGCGACCTCAGAAATATCAACCACGTACCTGCAGTGTGAGTAATTCCCTGTAAGTAGCGCGCATTAGCGACGGGAAACGAAGCCAATGGCAGTTACCGACTTTGAGCCGTCAGTTGCACGACATACATATGCATCGGGTCTACCGCGGTGTCAAAACAGCATCACAATGACATCCAACAGTGCGACCCAGAGGAGTAGTGGAGAGAAATCTGTGTGTGTGTGTGAGGTAAAGGCAGTTAAAGTGACACACTTTGATGATAGAACATTTAACGAGCTGACAGGAAAAAGACAAGCGTTAAAAAGACAGTCGCTCTAACAAAGACAGGAGGGATGCCACATACGCACATGCACACTAACATACAAATGCACACCAGGAGCTTTTCTGAGCCTCCAAAGAGAACAAGACAATCAAGATTTCACAAAAAAAACACCTTTTTTACATAATTGACAGAAGATATGTCTCGCGGCTAAAAGATAGTCTGGTTATTTTGTGTGATTTTACTGTGAGGAAAATGACCTTTAATGATTTGAAAGGAACGCATCACGAAAATGGGCAAAAAATGTGCTTAAAAAAAACCGAAATAACATGAAATCACTCCGTAATTACTCAGGAGGGAACATCTGCATCTTCTGTGACTGACTAAAATGGTTTAGATGGAAACCCATGTCTTTCTGGAGAGATTTCTTTCTTGTGGCTGAGTTATAAAAGTGAGAAATAAAGCCAGCAGTCAATGTGTTTATGTGCGCACGTCTCGCATATTTAAAACATTAAGATGCAGATAACGTTTATAAGCTTTGAAGATGAGTCACTTGAGCTTGTGGAGTGGAAAAGAAAGAGTTTAATAGTGTTGTTTAAAAAAAAGTATGAGAGTATTTTTAGATAATCCAAACTTCCCTTAATCAGCTCCTTAAAAACCCGAGTTACACCTTTTCTTTCGCATTACTTTTAAACTCCCAATCCTTCACAGCAAATACACACACAGCATGAAAATCAAAGGTGAGGAATCACACACAAACACACTCCTGTGTGTAAGTGTTAACCTTCTTAACTGCAGCATAGCATGAGCTTCATAATGCATGCAATCTTTCACATATTGACTTAATGTATTCCAGCGCACAAACACATGAACATAAATTCTAAATGACTGACAATTCATTTTGGCAACCACTGATACACACTTATGAACTCCTTCATGCATATTTATTTACTACTTATTTAACAATTAACTGATTTGTCAATATTATTAAATGAACAATAAAGTGAAGTTGATGAAATAAAAATGAAAACTGATTTAGAAATTAATTTGGAATATTATTTGTTTCACTCTTGTTATTGCCAAAAAATATTCTTGTGGGCTGACAATGCCCACTTGAGAAGCACACACACACAGCAGAGGTAAACATATACTACACAAAGTAAGAACGTAATATAATAATATAAAGAATATTATGTCTGGTTTTAAGGGGCTTTGGATGTTATTTTTTTACATTTTCTACTTAAAAACATTAGAAGAACGTATACACACACTGATACAAGAAAAACCTGACACACTGTGTGTAAGTCCACTTTCCCTCTCTAAAAACACACGTCAGTCGAATACTTACCCCTGACATTAATTAATCAAACCATCAATCAATTAACACAATAGGATTAACAAGCCCAGGGAAGGGATTTACACATGAATGTATAATGATGCTCTCTCCCTTTTGCCGGCTTTCTGTCGCATGCTGGGCTGGGGCATGCTTAAGATAGGCACGTGGGGGTGAGATGTACGGTGGGATCTTTGAGTCCCTTTTTATGCCACTGCATGTATCACTTCTGAATTCTGCTCATTAGATGCTAAATATTCATACACGTTATTTCTTCTGTGAGTGGCACGCTGTGCCCTGCCAAGCGCCTCAGAGTTGTTATGCGTGGCATCTGTCCCTGTGGGGGGACGACACCACCTCTCCACCCCGGCAACAGTTCAGGTTTGTGCCGCGGGCCGGTTCTGCAGGAGGACATGCCCTCAGATGACTGAGATCAGAATGTAGATTTGGCATCAATTTGGCATCAACATTTTCGATCATTTACTCACTCTCATGTCATTTCAAATCTAAATCACTTTTTCTTCTGTAGAACACAAAAGAAGATATTTTGTGAACTTTCTCAATGGTTTTGTGTTCATACAGTGGAAGTCAATGGATGGCACTGTTGTTTGGTTACCAACGTACTTCGGAAAATCTTTTTTTGTGTTCCTCAGAAGCTAAAAGTCATACAGGTTTGGAATGACATGAGCGTGAGTAAATGATGGAAGAATATTTAGTTTTTCCTTTAATGCAATATCCAACCCATATCCAGCCTCATTTTATTAGAGCTCAAGCTGCAGTCAGAATGATGTGTTTCTGGAAACCACAGCTTCATCTTCAGAAAGTAATTAGAAGGGCATCTTTCATAACTTCTATAACTTTCAGGTTTCTGTTCTAAATGATAATTAGAAGATGTCTATTAAGACTAGGTCTTTCTGTCAGCATGGCCAGTATACAGAAGTAAAACAACAGAGACCTGTTATACTTCCATGTATATTAATAAATTCACATAAACTAATTACCGTCTACTTCCTGCCTCAGACTTTGACAACCTAAATCCACTGAGCACCACTTGAGTGATCAGTCATTATCATTTCATCACTGCAAATACAGACACATTTCAGACCCCCTAAACGTTCTCCCACAGTTATCAAGAAAGGTCTTGCAGTAAGTAGAACTTTTATATTGTTTTATATATTTATATATATATATATATATATATATATATATATATATATATCAAAAACGTCACCTTTTAAGTTGTTAGTGGAATGTTTAAAAAACGTTACAGAATTTAAAAAAGGTTTGAATAACTTTCCTCCAACCAAGCAATAGCATTAATACAATGTCAAAAATAACTGGACGTTTAGAACATTCCCAGAACACTAATTTTTTACATTTTTAATGAAAACGTTAGGGAAATGGCGAAAACTCTTTTTAAGTAACACAAATCTCTTGTTTCAGGACTGAGAAAATCACTTGAAAACTTCAAAAGTAGATCTACAAAAACCCAAAATATACATTTTTCATTATTACACGGTCCGTATCAAGAAACCAGAAACATCTTGTAGAAACGTTTTCTAAAATCCATTTTAATGACACACCTGACAAGTTTAAGCAGAGATACACTTGGTGTGCCAGGTGTGTATGTTTTAGGAACGTCTATCACATAGGTTGCATAAATAGGGATGAGGTAATTCGAGGACCAGCCATGTAACACATCATGCCGCGAGCAACGGCGTATCCTTTCCAAAAGAACATTTGAAATCTGAATATGGAAACCTCCTCACGTGCATACAAACTGCTGATTATGACCTAAAGGAAGTGTGATAAATATTAACAGATTTTACAGACACAAGTCACGCTCACTGGTTCTTCCTGTGCAGTCAGGACTGGAATACATCTCTAATATTTCCTGTTGCTTCATTACGAATGGCGGAAGAGTGATGATGATGGTGATGATGATATTTATAATAACATCACCATTAGGGAATGCTCTGTTATATGCTTCATAACACCCTCTGGCTACATTTGCTAATGTTCTACAGCAATGTAATACTAGCAGTTATCAACAAACGTCATGAAATGAAAAGACATAGAGAGCCGTTAGGGAAGCAATGTTGGAGATGGTGTGAAACACACACGGGTGGGTGTGCCTGTGTGTTTCAGAAAGGACCACCTTGCCAAGCATCTGCTATGGAAGGAAGCCAGAGTTAAATCTGGGCCATGCTCTCTCTCTCTCTCTTTCTCTCTCTCTCTTTACTTCAAGTGTCAGCTGTACGACGTAGACATTGACTGTTTCTTGTGATCACAACAATGGAAACACGTGTTCTGTCTATCTTTCTGTGAAAGGAAGGATTTTATCCCTTCCATGTCTGGTGACACAGAGAGAGAGAGAGAGAGAGAGAGAGAGAGAGAGAGTTACCAACGGAAAGAGGAGAAGAGTATCTGATAAGGAGTTGAGAATGATAACGTTTTTCAAGATTTTAGGAATTTTGCATGTGGAAGGTTCAAATACGTTTAATTTGGTATAACATAGAGTGAGTTAGTAACGCATTTTAGTAAAACATTTGACTTTATAGAGTAGAAATGGGTCGAAAATAAAGCTCTCGACACACAAAACACGATAATGGTAATGATCAATGGAAAATTGATTGTTACACAACAGGTGCACAAGAGAAAATAACAGACACTACAAAACGCAGGTTAGCCCACAATTGTGCTCACCACTTGCTTAATGTTTTTTTAACAGCTTTGTTAAATACAGTGTCAGATTGATCTTATTTGGTGATATTGAGGTGCACTGATTCTTGAAACGTCACTTTATTCCATAGTACATCAAAACTCGACACTTTAGTTAATCATATCTGTGATTAAATATTACAAAGGTTTTCCACTTTGGGATTAGCACTTGAGGACTTACTGTCAATTTAACAAGCAATTTTAAATGGATAGTTTACCAAAAATGAAAATTGTTCCATTATTTACTTACCTTCATGTCATTCCATGTCATCATCTGTGTGACTTTTTATCTTCTGTGGAACACAAAATAGGATATTTTGAGAAATGTTTCAGTGGTTGTGTCCACACAATGGATGTCAATGGGTGCCACTGTTGTTTGGTTACCAACGTACTTCAAAATATCTTCTTTTGTGTTCCTCAGAGAATTAAAAAAATCATAGGTTTGGGATGACATAATGGAGAGTAAATGATGAAAGAATTTTCATTTTTTGGGTGAACTATCCCTTTAAGTAATACTTACTCAGTTAGAAGTTCAATTTCTACAAGCTCAGATTGAATACAAATGTGGTCAATCTACAAATTTGCTTAAAGCTGCACTATATAAGTTTCAGGCTCTTTATCAACATCTGCGGCTGAAACATAAAATTGTAAATTACTTGGAGGAATATTGTTCAGCTCTTCTGCATGGATGAATCTGACACTGTGTGTGTCAATGATTTATGGTCGCCTGCGATCACCATATCAGAGTGGATCTCACTATCCACACAAGAGTCAGAAATTACACATTGAAAATTCCTGCAGTGTTCCTGTAGCTCAACTGGCAGAACATTGTGTAAGCAGAGCAAAGGTTGTGGGTTTGATTCCCAGGGAGCACACATACTTATTAAACTTAGCTTTAATGCACTGTAAGTTATGTTTAGATATAAGCGTCTGCCAAATGCATTAAGATAAAACTTTAAAATGTTCACTAACTAAACTTGAACTTTTCTCATCTGTTGTTTTGACTTACCATTAAATCATTTTTTTTTAGTGGAGGTGGAGACGTGGCAGCGACAACATTGATTTTAAAACAAAACAAAGCGTCACACGTAATGTGTGAAGCTACTCTGTAAAGACGAGTTGTTAAGAGCGAGACGAGATGGAGAGTTTCTCGAGAAGAAAACAGGTACAGTCAAGTGCTTGAAATAAAAGAGTGAGAAAATGAAGTGTGTTTAAAGAGAGATGACGTAGGCAGAGAGAGAGAGAAAGAGCAGGAGAGCGAGAGAGAGGGAGGGCAAGAGATAAACAGAGTGGGGGGGAAAGGGGGAGAAGGAGAGAAAGAGAGAGTGATTCTACACAGACCATTACACAAGAAAGATGCATTATGCTAAAGAAAGAAATGTATAGACTCTCCATCACGCACACACATACAGTGTGTTCACACTACACCGCTACATAACTGCCCAATCACTCGTCTCTTTGTTACCAGCATGGTCACAGCCTTATTATTTACAGTGCACACTACGGCACTGATTTGCTTACATTCAAAATAAAGTGGGTTAATTTGCTTATGCAATTTAACAATTTGTGTGTGCACCCTGTAGACATGTTGTGGGTCATCTGAGCTGCTCTGGTTGGGCTGCTCTAAATCATAGAGCAAGGATGATTTAGATAAATCATAAGATCAAGGATCCGACCAATTATATATGGCAAATATGCATAAAAATATATATTTGTGTGTGTGTGTGTGTGTGTCTGTGCGTGTTTGTGTGTGTATGTATGTATATGTGTGTGTGTGTGTGTGTGTATGAATTTATGTATATATTTTTATGTATTCTATACACATATATAAATGTCACTTAAAGTGCAGCCTTGGAGCAACAGCTGTTTATTGTACAGTCTGAGCCGACCATTTCGATCCTCTGTATACATGTACATAGCTGGAATGACAATAAACTTGACTTAACTTGACTTTAGACAGAGGGAGCGAGAGCGAGAGAGAGAGAGCTGACAACTTGCCTAACAATGAAAAACTCCCTCCTATTAGAGGTGTGCGGTAGCAGCTAGATTCGACCTGCCATTGTGAATAATATACACTGTCTCCTTCTCTCGCTTTAACTTGACTCATATTCACTCATATGTATAACTCACATTTACTATTGTTGCTATTTCCTGTTACAGTATTATTACTGTGGCATGTTATTTATTACTTTTGTATGTATTCATATCGTATCGCATTTATTTATTACAGTTATTATTACGTTATTTTCCCCCGTAATTATGCATTTTGCACTGTTGTATATTATAACCTGTGTTTTGGTGAAACAAATATGCCATTTTTTGTCAAGCCAATAAAACACACTGTAACTCTGAAATGATGAAAGGCAGGGAGAGAGAGAGAGAGAGAGAGAGAGAGAGAGAGAGAGAGAGAGTGAAGGAGCCTCAGGGAGTGTAAAATGCTAATGTAAAAAAGAACAAACTGTACAGGTAGCAGATGCTGAGGGAGAAAGGGTAGAATGAGAGAGAGAGTCTCAGATAACTAAGTGATGTTTGAATAGAAATGGACAGAATGCAAAGATGTAGAGGAGCGCAGATAAACAGATTGTGTGAGCGAAGAAAAAGGCTGTTTTTAAAACTGGTACTTTTAGAACACAAACACACATATGCAATGAGATTATGATGTAAAAACAAAAAGTAAAAAAACATTTAAGAATCTGCATTGTTTCTAAGTCACTCATCAAATAAGCAAAGTTGGAATGTTGTTAAATAATCTGAATACACACACATATAATCTTAATACACACACACATGTAATCATGTAAATTAGTCATTTACATGATTGCAGTAATAAATGTATAAATGTTTCTCTATGAGAAAAACAATGGATTTAAAAAGCAGTACTGAAAAGTGCATCTAAACATCTGATGTCCCACAATGCATTGCTCAATACTGTTAAAACAATCACAGTACCCTTTTTTTGTAAATTTACAGCAATTTTCCACAGTGACTTTGTGTGTGCCAGAGGGTAAGAAAAACCTCATCCCTTACGCCCCACCCCCCAAACCCTTATTACATTTCCTCTTTCAGAAATGACAGGAGTAATTTTAAAGCGTCTCATCGTGGCACCCTTCAACACACAGACATGCACACATGCGTGGAAGGGAAGTTCAAAAGAGATTGTTCCCGAGACCACACTCGAGATTCAAACAGCAGAAACCTCATTAAAAACTGACACTAAATGAGACTTCAGGTAAACGCGTTGGCCTTGTAAACATCACCCAAATTACAAAGGTACCAAAACCTTATTTCTAAAAAAGTTCACAGCCTCATATCGCCTCTATAATAATAATGTTTTCAGCAGCAAATATGCTCAGTGTGAAAGTTTGCACAGCGAGCACGCTCAGAAAGATCATTACAAGAGCTGGATGATTAAAGGCAGCGTCATTAGCAAAGATATCATTAAAACAGAGAGGACGGGCAGGTACAAACCACATGTGTTCAATTACTGGTCTGAAGAGATGCGGTACTACAAACACACTCGCTTAGGGTTCAACTCAGTCTTCTGTTTTTTTAATCATTAAAGCTTCTGTGGAGCTCAGACAACCCTGCAGGCTGGAAAAACAGCTATCAAACTTTCACAATTCCACTTTTTCTCAAGGAGGTAATAAAGTCCTGATGTATATGGGAGAGAAAATGCATTAACTGTTGCCTGGCACCCTGGAGCAAATAAATGCAAGAGTTTAACATGTTTGGACAGCTCGGACGCCATGCGATTAGGCAGGTTAGGTGTCGCGGCAAAGACGCCGCGGCTAACGTCTTCTCTTTCACCTTCGTTGTTTAAAAATAAGCTTTCCTCGAGTGAGCATCGCTAAGTGAGAAAACTGTTTAGCGCCGCCATTATCACACAATAACGCATCTCCTCTCTGTTTTTGTTTTATTAGATTGAGCCAAGTCTATAAAACTAAATGATGAAAAACTGAAATTTCCCTAACGTCAAACATGGAAAGACCTGCCGCTCTCAAACCCCGAGCCTTATGTAAGCAACAATGATGTTCCTCGAAAATTTGATTAGATACAATTTTCATTTTTAAATCATTCGGCTCGTTCTTTTTTTATTATTAAACTCACTGGTAATTGCGTTACAAGCCCAGATGCTTAACTATAAGTACGCCGCCATTTGTTATATTCTAAAATCCTTTTAATGGTTCTCAGACTTTAGCCCCTCATAAATCTCTGTGTGCCCAAGAGATTATTCTCCAGACTGGAGCGTTAGATTGTCTGCTGCAGGTCTCATCAATGCTTGAAGTTAAATCCAAAAAAACCTGTGGGGAAGATTTCAACCCGTTATTAAGCACCTAAAGACTCTATGAGCAGTGTGGCTTTATTTTTTACACATCTAACATATTTTATTAGTATTTTATTAATGTGCCTTTGACTTTAGCTGTGGTGCAGAAAGAGCTCTAAACAGATTTTATAGCTCAGTGTCGTCTTATAACCTACATCACCTCATCCTCTGCTTTTATGAGTGCTTTTGGGGCAAGTGACCCAGAACGTTCAAAGCGGAAAAAATGAACCATTTTCGGCTTTTTTGAAGGCCATATAGATTAATAATGTCAGCAGAGACAGGTGGGCCTGCTTTCTTCTCAGTTATAGAGAATGATCTATATTTTAATGCTGCGTCTTCCACATTTTTGACACGCCAAAAAAGGTTGTAGACATAAGAGCAGGAATGCTCAGAGAGAGCTCTCATAAACTTGATCAGCCTCATGAATATTAATTAGGTGACAAAACCTTCATACCGTATTCGCAACTAAATTACTTGAAGAAAGTTATGTGAGCGCTAGCTATATTAGTTAAACTAGCTATATTAGTTAAACTAGCTAAATTAGTAATCAATCTACTGCAACTGATTGACAAAGTTCTGCTGGCTATAAATATTTTGCATACAAATGTAATATTGCACATGATTATAATTAATCAGCAACTGTTGCCTCTTAAATATAAACACGTACTGAGAGTAAACCGAGAATTTATTGTCCATCTCTCATAGGAGTGGAAACCCTCATGTCCTCTTCCAAACCATAAACTCTTCCTCTTTATCTGCCCACCTCTTTCTCTCTCTCTCTCTCTCTCTCTCTCTCGTTCTCCTTCTATCTGCCTCATTCACTCTAAACCGATAGTATGGGAATGACAGCTCTGAAGCCTGAACTTTAAATGACAGAGATGAAATTAATTCATAGGTGAAAATCCATCATTTTAGATCCGGAATCTTTGCCACCTACAAGCATAAAGAATTAATAGAGTAATCTTACTGCAAGGCAGAAAGAGAGATAGAGAGAGATAGAGATAGAGAGAGAGAGAGAGAGAAGAAAGGGGTGAGGAAGGGAGAGAGAGGTCATTTTATTCTAATTTGTACCTCTGACAATTTGCTGTCAGAGGATAAAGAAATGCAAATAAATAAATAACAGAATAAAAAATAAATAAAAAGCTGAACAAATAAAGAGCATTTCTGTCTGAATATGAAATGAGGGCCTGTACCACTGCTATTAAATGAGAAGATGAAGGGAGAAAGAGAGAGAAAGAAAAATACAGAAAGAAAGACGAGATGGATTTGTTTTTTTTCTATCTCTGTCTTTTCAGTATTCATATGAGTCTGTGGGAGTCATAATTCAATACAGGGGGTGTGACTGTGGCGTGGGGGGCACAGCTACGTGGGCAGAGTGTAGATATACATACATTTTGCTGAGCTGTGTGTGTGTTGCCGTAGGGCACTGTGGCAGAATAATCACACTGTTATAGTGAAGTAAAAAATAATGGCTTTAAAAGGTAAATATAACACACATAGTGCTTTGGATGACCTGTCATATGGGTACACAAAAACACACACACATGCGTTGTGGAATGACAATGTTGATAAGACATCAGAGATTTTACCTCTGAGAGGTGGAAGCTCAATGCATTCACACACTGCTGTTCTGAGGAATGTCTGTTACACAAGCAAATCTCTCTCTCACACACACACACACACATTCACATGTGGTAAATGGCTGTTCCCTCATGCTCAATTTGTACTGCAGATATATAGTTTTTCAATTCCCCAGACATTCATTGGATTAGTTGTATCATTGTCTGATCATCGTACATCCCGTTTTCACCGCTGCCTGTCTCTCTCAATTCTGTCACCTTTGACTTTCAATATAATCTCATTTTACCTTTCCAGGACTTAGTAAATTAAAAACCTTTGGCATGATAATGAATTTACTGCGGATGTGTAATCTGCAGTCCGCCATTGTTTGAAGAAGAACAAACTGCGGCATTTATCAGCTCCAGTGGTGTCATGCTGACTGAACCACAAAGCTAACAGGGAACATTCTGAAAATGTAAAGTTCTGTTTTATGAAAACATTAAAGTTCTCTCAAAGTTATCAATAAACATTCTTGCCGTAACATTGGTGAAACGTTTTTGTAACATTATATATATCAATATATAAAAAGCTTATTTTTAAGTTGTTGGTGCAATGTTTTAAAAACATTACAGAATAACATTTTCTTGAAAAACATTCTTATACCCACGCAATAATGTTAATACAACGTCTAAAAAACGGGACGTTTTGAACATTCTTAATACAGTCAAAATAACATATTTTATGTTTTTGTTATCTAATGAAAAGGTTAGGGTAACTTTCTTACAACCTAAAATTGTTAGCTGGGTGTGAAAGCGGGAGTCAGTGCGAGACAGGGAATGTCACCTCAGGTCTGTGGCTAGAGCTCGTCTCCCTACAGGAAAAATCTCTTTTAGCACCTGCGACAGCTGCGGCAAGCGTTGATCTCAGGAGACTGAGAACACGGGTGCTGCTAGCTTTTAAAAACCCATCGTAAGTCTATACTTTAAACTGGCATGCAAGTATCAAGAGCAGAGATATAGCATGAAACACAGAGTGTAAAGAAGCCATCGGCCGTCGTGATAAAGCTAAAGGTCACACAATATCCCTGCGTTTCAAAGAGGTGTTTAGTATGTCAGCATGTCTTACTCTCACTTTTATGAACGGTGATTTCTCTCAGGCAGCAGTAATGGCTATAGCAAAAAAATTGGCTACAGTTCTTTTACTATAAACAGAAAAATGGTGCCACTTACGGAGAGCTATGGCAGTAGACTATATAAATAAAAAAAGTAAACTTAATAATTGTTAAAGGCAAGGTAGGCAATTTTTTTCCAGAAACATTTTTGTTACGCTGGTTGAAAGTCTCTTCACATCCTGATAGCAATCACTAAACTATCTGAATGTATTTATATAAGTATATATCCTCTGTGGAAGCGGCAAAACCATAAAATGTTTGTCCAGTCATTACGTTTGGTTCAAATGCAATAATAGGATGTCCTACTTGCCTGTCAAACTATGAATGTGTTCACATGTTGGAGGAGGCATGGCTTTGCTATCGCTAGCCTCTCCGAAATTGCCTACCCTACCTTTAAAAAATACAATATAGGTAGCATATACAGTAGATGGTCTTAAAGCAAGCAGGAATGTACAACAAGCTACAAACCTCGAGTTTTGATTAGCACGGGTAGATTTTTTAAAATTCTGCTTCTACATGGTTTTGTCTCGATGTACACAAACATCTACACTGTGTAACTAGCTACATGAGTTCTCGGTTTTAACATTTACATTGTGTTTTACTGACGGTGTTAGACAGGAGTTCAGTGTAGAAGCTCTTGATGTTAAAGAACCTCTGAGCTGACTCCAGATTCAGAGATGCTGAAGTGAAGAAAGCTCTCTTTTATCTGACCGCACACACACACACACACGCACACACACGCAGACAATGCAGTCTGGCTTTAATGCGTCTGTCCAGCCTTTGTAATTAATTTTAATTTGGATCTATTGAATCAGGAGAAACTAATTAGATCACTGGACACAAAGATGGTATCCATACCATATCCATCTTTCTGTGAGCGAGCGAGAGAAAGAACCTTCACTGCTGCTTCAGAAGGACACAAAACATGATGTACCTAGAGTTCTTTATGATTCTCTGAGCTCAAGATGAGTCTACATGACAAAACTTTTGTTGTGATTTTCATCATTCTGTGCCTGAATGCAGCAGCTGAATTTTAAAAAAGGTCTCTTACGGGACCATACTCATATAGCATTTCATTTATATCTTGAAATTTACTTCTAATGTTAGTCAAGGCTTCCTGCACTTTTACTGCATTTAATTTTACTCCTCTTTGAGACAAGTTAAGCAGATGATTTTTTTATAATATATATATTAAATGATATTATAATATTAAATGATGATATGATTTAATTAGATAGATAGATCTAGATAGGCACTTTCTTTTTAAACTAACTTAGCAACAGCAGGTATAAATGATGGAAGCGGATTCAGCTAAAAGCAGATATCAGATCCAAGTCAAGCACTGCAGTTAAAATTAAAAAAGAAAGAGTCTTAAAGTTCAGATCCGACTGCTTGTGAAGGAAGACGAGTGACGGTTTTGTCAGAAAGGTCAAAGATTTTTTTGGTAGTTCAGGATTCAGAGAGGAGGTAAATCTTAAACGGACAGTTCACCTATACATTAAAATTGTATCAGTTATTCTCCCTTGTGTATTTCCATATGGTGGTCAACCAATATGGGTTTTTAATTGGCTGATGTTGAGTAAGCAATGTGGCTGACTGGCCGATATTAGGCCAATATAACAAAAATGTAATTACAGTAAATGAGATACAGGGAGAAAACTAGTAAAACAAAATGAACATTTATTGTGCATTATGTGCTTTGTTAGCAGAACCGAGAAACAGCCAGATGTAGGATTTGTGATAGTTTGTGAGGAATGTTTTCAGTTTTGTTTAAATTAGTTTATCACATCTGTGTCCCTCACTGGAGCTACCGCTGGGCTGCAGATCTGTCACCTCACTGTACTGTTTGAATAAGACTTGTTGTTGTGTAACACAACATTGTCACACTAAAAAGTAAATGATAATTTGCAGTGGGGGAGTTGTGGCCTACTGGTAAGTCGGGCTTGTGATCAGAAAGTTGCTGGTTTGATTCCAGCGCTGGCAGGTAGCAACTGAAGTGCCCTTGAGCAAAGCACCTAACCCCCAATTGCTCCCCGGGCGCAGTAGTGTGCTGCCCACTGCTCCGGTGTGTGTGTGTGTTCACGACTTGCAGTGTGTGTTCACTCCTCACCAGTGATGGTTAAATACAGAGGTCACATTTCAGGTATGGGTTACCATATCTGACAAATATGTTACTTTCACTTTTTTTACTGGTTTTACTGGTCTGTCAGACGCTGGCTTTACATCTGAGTGGCTTCTTGCTAATGTGCTATATGGCAGCCAGATGGAAAGATTTATCAGCCAAACATGAATATTTATTGTCCATTCCCGATAAAAAATTCAAATATTGCCTGATATATCGGCCACAGTCAACCACTAGTTCCAAACCCATATTGCTTTCTTAAAAATAAAACTACAGGTTTCAAATTATGTAAGTGTGAGTAAATGAACACTGAATTATAATTTTTAGTGAACTATTCCTTTAAGATAAATGTTATTAGCGGAGAGTGTAGAAAAAAAATTCAAAAACTAAAGAACCCTTTATGAGCAAAAGATGAGGGCAGCACATGACCAGATGTAACCAATAATTACCTAGATGATGGTCTAAAATCGGCCCGCAGGGCTCAATCAAATATAACCGAATGCATGTGTGTTTAACAATAATATAACCTTAATGTGTGTGTATGTGCATGAGATAATGGAGTGCAGTTTACACAGTAACAAGTAGTTATTAGCGTACCGCATAAATATTGCATCATTGGGTAGTGTAGAGTGTGTGTGCATGTGTGCAGTTAGACTAGGAAGTCTGTTTAACTGCGTGTGTATCTCCCTCTGCGGCATCTCTCATTAAAATTGTAAAGTCATACACTGATGAGGGCACTTCAGAGTAACCTACATGCGCACGCACACACACACACACACACACAAACACGCACATGAATGAAACATCACTGAACATCATCATCATCACAATCTGGTTGACCAAAAAAAAGACTCTCCGATGCCTCATGCCTCTTACCATTCTCTGGCTCTGACTTGCGCTCCTGTTCCGTATCGGTGAGGGACAGAACCGAGTTTGCCCGGCTCGACAGACAGGAACTGTGCTCTGACTTCACTTCCTGCATCCACAACCGCAAGGCGTGGTCAGGGGAGGCACCACCCTCTGACTCGGGGTCTGAGGCAACACCTGCAGACACGCCCCCCGGATACGCAAGCTCCTGATTGGCTGCGTGAAGCTCTGTCTGGAAATCAGGGAATGCGGTCTGGGAAGGTTCCGGAAAATCTGAGAAAACAAAAAGACAAACAATTAATTTCACTGTAAACGCAATATGAAAGTTTTACAAGTGCATATACACACACAGGCTGGTGGATTAGAGTTCAGTGCTGGATTTACAGAACTGTACTGACTGAAGAGATTTTTGGAGCTCATGCTGAGAAACAATTTTCTTCTCTCTTCAGAGAGGAAGAATTGCTTGGAAACACCAAATAAATATTTTACAAAATAAATTTTGCTTCTCATGGCAAGAAAATGTGAAAAACATTTAAATTCCCTAAAAAATTTCAAAGAGAGAGTAAGAGACATGAGGGTTTGAACACACACACATTAGTGTGGATGCACTTGCACTACTTTTCCTTCTCATTTGCTTGTATTGATGCAATTTACCCTTTACCTCACAGACATACATAACCAGACACATGCATGTCTCCCGAACATCACCACATTCTCCCGCTACCTCTCAGTCTTCTCATCCATCTCTGCTCGTCTCTTCTCATTATCTGATCTCCTCTCATCATCTCATTTCCTCTCATCTTATTTAATCTTTTCTCATCTCTTTTCTCTTCCTCTCATCTCTTTCTTGTCTTCCTCTCATCTCATCTCTTTTTTTCTCTCCCTCATCTCTTCTCATCTTACCTCTTCTCTTTCTTTGACTTGTCTAGGTAAAGGATTTGTGATGGCTTTTCCATATGTGTCGCACTCAGTGTGTATGAGCTAGAAAGGGAGAGAGGAGCCAGCTTTTACTCAAGTGTCCTTAAGAATCCTCTACCTCTCTGACTTTTGTCTCCGATGCGACCCCTCTCACTGCTCTCCATGCTCTAATCATCTCAGTACTAATTGCCCACGATGCACTTCTCCGTCCTTCACTGAGAACATGACCCTGTACGTCTTGGCCCGACCCCTGCTTGCGCATACACGCACACACACATACTCGTCTAGGGCAGTCATGGACAGAAAAAGTTAGGATAAGAGGTTTGGTTGAACGACCTTTCTCTAGCTCTTTCTCTCCCTGCATTTTTCTCTCTTTCTTTCTGTCTTCATTTTCCTCTCTCTCTATCCATCTCTCTGTCTCTCTTTGTAAAGCTGTTTCCGTGGTAACTGGAATGGAATGTTTTGTTCTGCATGTAGCATCTGACTGATTCCAGAAAAGAAGCAAAAAGCCTCACTGTAACCTGTTTGAACCGCCGGCGTGTTAATGCTGCTCACAGACCACAATACCAAAAAACACGCACATGTAGCACTAACGCTAAAAAGCACATCACGCACACACAGCATGCTGAAACACTACACATTAACACTGAAGAACACGCTTCACAATGCCATAGAAGAACCGTTTTCGACTGTATGGTTCCATAAAAAACCTTAACATCCGTAAAAACATTTCGGTTTCACAAAAGGTTCTTTGTAGTGGAAAAAGGATCTTCAGACTATTTATAGATAATAAAAAAAAAAAAATATTTTAAGAACCGTTGACTGAACGGTTCTTTGGGGAACCAAAAGTGGCTCTTCTATGGCATCGCTGTGAAGAACCTTTTAAGAACCTTTGAGTGAATGCCACATTAACAAAACACACAAAAGGATAATGACGCTTTCACACACAACATGAAACCTAACACACAAACACATATTCAACTTAACAATCATACCAATACATCCATCTGCTAACAATGATGTTAGTTATTTTTACCAGATGACAAAAAAAAGTTTTGAAAGGGTTCAGATAGAAAACACATTTTCATCAGTGTGCTGTGGGTAAGCATGAGTAAGTTTCTGGTGTACAGTACATTCTTTAGTCATGGGGAATCCCTTAATTCATGGAAGTTTTTCTTCCTTGGAACACAAACAAGTGAAAATGCCTCCATGAATGTGGAATATCAAAGACAACGGAAAATAAAGGGTGAAATGTATTAAATTATCACAAATTATTTTAAAATTTAAATTGTACATAATTATTCAAAAGCGAAATGCATGCACACACACAGCCCATAATTATTTAATGGAAAATATAGTGTTTGATGTTTTGTGGGTGTGTGTGCGCTTGTTGGCGGCTAATTTATATTTAGGCATATTTGAATGTTTTTCAAGGAATCCTGTTTCTTATGAAATCACACCATAATATTAAATTAAGGCAACTATCAAAACAACAAATAAAAGTAAACCAAAAAATGCTCATATAAACATATTCCTAGTAACGTGAATTGTGTTTTCAATTGGTCTCTTTCTCTCACAAAAACAAACAATCTTGTACAGATTTGAGGAGGTCTCCATTTTAACATGGGAGCTAGTTGTAATATATAAATGAAACAATAAAATAATTTAAAGTATATCATAATTCCTTATATATTACTTTCTTTAGCCCGTTAACTTTTATTTGTGACAATGTTTTGACCATCAAGGTTGTCTGGTTGTGATATATTCAGGATACAAAGGAAAAATGAAGGGGGGGTGTCACAAATTATTGTGACCTCTGATGGTGATGGTTTCATGTGCTCTCTGGATTTTCTCACCACCCAATTCACTGAAGAAATGATGCAGACCAGGTAACAGGCAGCCAAAAAGTCAGAGTTCACAATTTTGGGTCACTTTTAAGTTCTCAGTTTTGAAGGATGCAACAGTCTATCGCAATCTTTATTTTACAGCAAAACTCCAATGCTGTAATCCAGACACATGAAGTGACTCTGAATAAGGCCAAAAGTGTGCTCAACTACAGCACACATCTCTAAAAATGCACGATTCTTCTCCATCATGATCTGATCAATTATTGCTGCCCTGATCACTAGAAAATGTACTAAATGTCTTATAAAATAAAAACTGAATGTTTTGAACATACTTAGAACTTTCAAAATAATGAATGAATGAATAAAGAATGAATGTTTTTGTTACCTAATGGAAATGTTAAGGAAACGTTCTTGTTCTTGCAACCTAAAACTGTTAGCTGGGGAAGAGCTTGTGCTGAAAAAGAACACATTTAATTCAAATACTCATGGCACGACAGCTGGCTAAACTGGATTGCAGGTGGTTATTAAATAAGACAGGCTGTTTCATACCCTTCTGGGGTGGCTCCACGGGTTTCCTGCGAACCTTGTGGCTGTTGTAGGTGAACCTGCGGTCAGGCTCGTAGTCAGTACGGGTGTGCGCCTCTCTGTAGTGTTTGTGATGAAGGCTGGTGCCATCCTCTTCCTCAGATGAGCTGGAGTAACTGAGCTCCAGGCCGGGGTGGGGTCGCGCCAATGACTGATATAGCTTCTCGTCCATCTCCAGTTTCCTTCGTATTATTGCACACACACTCACAGCCTCTCACTCACACAATCAGTAATCTGAAGTACTCACTCAAAACGCACTGCACACACACACACAAAGAACAAAACAAAGAACAAAACAGAGGCGATGAAACAGAAAATAAACAACAGCAGTTCAGATGTACTCTAACTTTCATTTCATCTGTGCAATTTTTTAACATGATACATGAAACAGCTTAATAACAAACAACAGCTTTGTAGAAATGTTTTTAAAGAGAGGCACAAAGGAAGAAGAATCAGAAACACATTTCAAAACCATCCCGTGTTTTAGTCAAACATTCATCGACCACCAAGAAAAGAGAGAATGTCTCGGAGGACGAATGAAAGAGAAGATGGAGAGAGAACAATAGATGGAGGGTGTGATTTAAAGATAAAGAGATGCTTAGACAGAGAAAACGGTGAAGAGATAAAAAGAGTGAAAGATTGGGGGAAAACAAAAAAAACAGAGTTAATCAACTGTCCAAGAGCAAAGCCAAATAAATAATGGAATCATAGTCAAAATAGTTAAATATTTAACTGGACAAAAAAATCATTTTTTTGTAGTTAATATAAAACATTAAAAAGTGCCTGTGTGTGTGTATATATATATATATATATATATATATATATACAATACACACACACACACACACACACACACACACACACACACACACACACACACACACACACACACACACACACATATATATATATGAGCATATAATGAGTACACTGATCAGACACATTTTATGGTGATATATGGACGCTAACAGCAGCCCTTCAAATGGGTAACCGAATAAACAGACTAAATAATTATAACATTTTAGAACACAAACATCAGTCTGAAAGCCCTGTCATTTACATAACATTTACGGTTAAAGGCAGTGAATTTTACAAAAGCAGATGTTGATGGTTAAAGGGATGGTGCTTTTCAAGGGATGAATTTACAGATGCAACCTCTCAGTTTTAGCACGAGAGCCTCACGCAGCGTCTGCGCTACATGTGCAGCAAACATTGCATGTGTAGACAGCATCGTTGATTATAATAGCAACGATCCAGTTTTTGTCACCCCATGACGCTCACAGTAGACAAGGTGTAACAGTTACTCTGGGTCTATTAGCATGCTTCAGCACAGCATGCCATCAGTGCGCTGAAACCTCTTTGAGAAGCCGCATCTTTAAATGTAAATTCATTGCAATTTAAAAAAAAAAAACACTGAAGAGCTCCAGGAGACCTTTACTAACTAATTAGCCTTTAGCACTTAAAAAAGTGAAGGAAAAAACTTCGGCATGTACTGTACGCTTCTGCTCAAGCACTGTACTGTAACTATAACAATAACTATATTAACGTCCACACCAATGGACAATCACATTGTTTATTCTAAGCTTGCCCTCTGAATGATTGTGCAAGCCCTTTAAATTTGAATGGATTTGATTGGCTGTCAATGTTTTTTCATTCATCAGCTTAAAACTCTGCAAGTGATCCCAACAATCGCTCTTTGTATCTTTATTATTATAGTTGTGGTGTGAACTGTGCTGTTCTCTTAGATTTAGAATGATTTTATAACTTTATAACTTTTATAACTTTATCTTTATAGTTATCATTATCGTTCATAGTATAAATGCCCCATAATAATCAATTTAAGATGGCGGTGCCACTTGCATTTTGTTCCGCCGTACAAATTGCTCCTATAATTAAAATTTAAATAAAGCAAAAGCTCTGGACAAACATTCTTCTTTATTAAACACAGACTTGCGGTTTGTGCCTTTAGAAATCACACATAAAAGAACACAACAGCGTTTCTGTCAAAATAAAAGCGTTAATTGTGTTAAATCAATTTAATAGCGCTACACAAATTTAATTAAAGCTAACTATGTAATTCTTTTGGAGCCTCACAATATACATGTAAACACGTCTTATTGACTGTATCCACCTCCATGATCCACGAGTAGAGATTAATAGGAAAATAATATTTAAGTCAGATTAGATTGTGTTTGAATTGCCCTCCATCGCCTAAATCATATTTAGTGCTCCAGCACTGAGACAGCATCGAGACTCTGTCTCTCTCTCTCTGTCTCTCTCTCTTTCTCTCCAGAGAGCTCAGCTTTCTTTCAGTTCCCAGAATCTAAACGCTGACTGTGACCTTTCTATGACCTTTGAGCCTGAAAAGAACATTGGGCCGCTGCAGAGAAGAGCACAGGTGGGAAGGTGGAGGTTGCGGAAAACAAGATGAGGTTAGACAGAGAAAGAAACGATGCAGCTAAAAAGAGAGAGATGAAAGGAAGGTTGCAAGAAAGAGATGCCCACGCCCACAGACTGCCCACAGTGTGTCTGTTAACCTCCGGACACATTTGCACACAGGATTGGAAAAGACTTTCTCCATCAAGCAATAATGGACTGGTTGACTTACCGCAACTTCCATGATTGATCACATAGATGTTTTAATGAACTGTTTTACAGGAGAGTCTTTATATATTTTCCACTCTTTTTACTGTGTGTTTTGGTGCAGTTCATTATTAAAGCTGAAATCCGCAACGCTTTGGTTAAAATAACAAAAAAACAGTTAATAAGCAAGTACGCAACTGATCAGTGTTCAGAACAGTCTCCTTAAGTAGCCCCGATTCGCAACGGTAAGTTTATAACAGTGATTTAGAATTTGAGCTGCCGGGTCCGATTACGTGGGAAATGGCGGTTTGACTTGTGGTTATGTCACGCCTGTAAACAGAAAAAAAAATCCGGCTACTAAATTGCATATGTGCATACACTTCTTATAGCAATAGTTTTACATCCACGTTAAGAAAATACCTGCATGTGCAACTTGCAATTTTATGTTTCGAATACAGATGGCGATAGAGAGGCAAAAGTTATGGATGTTATTATGAAGTTATTACAGCTTCAATCATTTTTTCATGCCAGTTTATTATTGTGATTGTTGTGATATAATACATCTCTGATAACTCCTCCACCAACTCTGTATAAAAGCATCAGAACTTTTGCTGCAGTCAAAGGTCTGGCTATGGCAGGCTAGATGAAAGAGAACCAGCAGACCGTAGTGGGTAGAAAAGGAGTCAAACGAAGATGAAGACAGGAAAAGATGAGATGGGAGAGAAGAAGGATGAACGTGCAGAGGAGAAGAAATGAAAAAAGACCTTGAGAAATGACCAGACAGGTTAAAGACTTTCAGGGAAGTGGACAGCAGAGAGAAAAAAGACGTTGATTAAACTGAAGTTAAACATTACCATCAAATGCTCGTTAGTGTGTATACTCTGTATTGCACTGGTAATGAGTTACTAATTGGCTGAGGTGGAAATGCATGGCATGACTAAGTGATGTGGGCGGGGAAAGCGAGTTAAATCCCTGTCAGTCTTTGGCAGGCTGCCCACCGATTGGATGTCATGCCAGGACGTCTGCCAATTGTAGGCGACGGCGACTTGCAGACTACAGGCAGCGTCTTCGCACACAAACACAATTAATAGTCTGTTCGTTAACAGTGGTGGTGAGGAACGTTCGCTCTATCTCTCGATCTCTTTAGCTTCTGTTCTGCCCTGATGAGACGGCAGTTCTAGGAACGTTTAAAACATCTGTTTTTTTAGATTGTGCATTAACACTTTTGCTTGCTTATAAGAACGTTGTTCAATCATTTTGTTAACTTGGTAACGTTTTTATACCAGTCCACTAACAACTTAAAAACAACGTTTTTGATAAACATGTAACATAAAAAATGTTCTACCAACGTTTCTGCAAGAACATTTTGATAACTTTGAGAGAGAGTTAGCTGACGTCCTGAGAACGTTCTCTGTTAGCTGGGAACGCGTACACACTTGAACCAGGCAGATGGGAAGAGTTCTTCTGGGAGTGCTGAATAAGTCTTTGTAATCAGATGATTATGATGATTACAGTGTAGGAGAACAAACTGCCGAGAGGGGACACAAACACGGGTGCGAGCACAAGCATGTATGCATTGTGGCCTTAATTGGGTTTGTGCTCCACACTACACAGTTTATATTCTGAGATGCTCGTCTCTTATCATCGAGCAACAAGTAATAATAAAGATCCTTAAAGGTATGCTCTGTAATTTTTTCTTCATCAAAAAGACTGAACACGTAATGAAATGATTATTACTTTTAAAAAATGTGTTAAAAATCAAGTACACTCACATGATGTGTAGACTCCAATTGTATCAGAAGAATAATAAAGACTGTTTTATTTAACATGCACCATAAGACCAGCGATGTCCATTTCAATTTCATGTTCACCTCAAAGTGTCCTCCAAAGGTTTCCCGTTTTTGGTTCAAATTAGAGCAGATGGAAACCGACTGTATTTCAGCCTAAACATCTAATATGGAGAGAGAGAAAAAGGAGAGGAAGAAGATCTGTTACCCAGGAGCAAAACAGCCCTGCGGTTTCAGTGTGTGCATCAGATTAAACAGCAGAAAGACATTTTCGACTTGTAGTATAAATGCTTACATTTGACTTTGACACTCAGGGCGGCGAAACTAACTCAGTCTGGATTGATTTTCATACCCGCGCTGCTGATCCACAACAGCGCATCTCTGTATCAAGCAGTCACTTTAGCTGTATAGTCGGATTGGTTTATGTGTTGATGTTTCGACAGCTCAATGTACGGACAGATCAATGTATAGACAGTATTAACACTCTATGTCACTGAACTTTCCCCAACTAAACAAAGAGAAAATCGAAGGGCTCTTAGTCAGGGATAAAGGGCAGATAGTGAAACTGTCTACAATGCAAAAATCCTCACCTGAATACTAAGGCTGGGTCCTAAGCTTAGACAGCTGACCTGTTGCTTTGCTGCCCTATCAGGAAATGACCTCGCAGGCCTCATAACCTGCATAACCAGTCGAATACTTAAGAATTACAATACTAATGTTTTGTAGACCTGTACATGCACAGAATCGTGGGATACTAAAGGCAGTGAAGGATACAAGGAAGTGGAAAAACGTTGGATTCGGACATGCCTTGATGCCTTGCTACCTTGTAATGTGTCCCCAAGAGGCTGCATTTTACAGCTTTCAGACGCAGCCTAGGAACCACATTAAAATCCTCTGTGTATCTCTGGACACAAATTAGAAATTTGAGAATGAGGGGGCCACTGTTTATCAGCTGAGAAATGCAGTCAAAGGCTTTTCTCTTGAGCAGATGCTGGGAGACTGATGTGTGTCCGGACTGCTGCAGTGCTCTCCTGTCTGCTCTTCCCAAGAATGCCTGGCTAGACTACAAATTAATGCTGCAGCACGAGCGCTGACAGGAAGCAGAATGAAAGCACACATTACGAACGTCTTAAAGTCCCTTCACTGGCCTCTCGTAAATTTCAG
This sequence comes from Chromobotia macracanthus, assembly GCA_036877525.1. Classification (NCBI taxonomy): domain Eukaryota; kingdom Metazoa; phylum Chordata; class Actinopteri; order Cypriniformes; family Botiidae; genus Chromobotia; species Chromobotia macracanthus. The sequence continues at coordinate 3,456,051 of JAZGTH010000010.1, forward strand.
AATTGATTTCAAATTTCTGTTACTGGTGTTCAGATCCCTTAATGGCTTTCCACCTAAATCCATATCTAACAGGCCTGTGAGGTTTCTTTTAAACTGGACTCTGAGGTCTTCCCAGCTAAGAATTTTAGGCTGTAAGAACGTTTCCCTTAAGTAACAAAAACATTAAGAAAATTTTTTTGAAAGGTCTAGGAACGTTCAAAACATGCAGAACATTATTTAGTGTTGTTTTAAATTCTGTAACGTTTTTAAAACGTTCCACTAAGTACATAAGAATAGCATTTTTGATATATATGACATTAAACTAAAAGGTTGTAATGTAACTAACATTAAAGCAAGAATGCGTTCTGATAACGCTGAGAGAACCTTTACAGAACGTTAGCCAATGTTCTGAGAACGTTCTTTGTTTAGTACAGTCCCAGCAGTCTGTACTAAAGCAAGTGTAGATGCCTGTTAGAAGACCTCACGCTCTGTAAGACTCCTGATAAAGTATGTTTAAACAAAATCTGCTATTTTTAGAACAGTTTTCCTCATTCACTTGGTTCACTTCAAATTAGTCACGTCTTTCCATTCTCATTTACACTATTGTGTTTAATCATAACAGTTTTTCATATTTCCCTTGATCTATGTACACATCTTCCCGTTTTATTTTTCAACTGCACTATTTGTTAAATAATTCACTTTTTTAAATGATACACCAGCCTTGCTTTTAATCTTTTATATTTACCAATCAGAATATAAATCAGTTTGTATATTTCTATTACAAAAAATTCTATGTTAATTTGAATTAAATTCAATTAATCTGAATTGAAGCTAATCAGGCAGGGTGGGGTTGCACCATTCACAGGCAAACTAATATGATTAAAGATTTAAAATATTTGCTTCTAAATATCGTCAACAATAACATTAGCATGATTTGACTGCTGGGAATCGTACGATATTACAGGCAGCCCATAGAGACATATCATATTCTTCTACACACACACAAACACACACATCTACACACTGTAGATAATATTCATTCATCCATCTTCTGATTATCAGTGCAGACTTCCTGTGTGACTCTCTCTAAAACACTCACTCACACACACACACACACACACAAACACACACACATAAACACAAACACACGCAAATTCGTTTGAGGAGAATCGGATCTGCAGCAGGAGAAAGCTCTTGCCCTGAGCAACTGCACAAACGTGTCAAAGTCCTGATACCGCCTAAAATAAAAGCTGACAGCACACACACACAAACACGTACACACATTCACAGTCCGTAAACATGAAAGTCAAGCGCGGGTCAGCTAAGAATATTTCTTGCTGGTGGCATTTCTCAGTGTTCCCAAAAAAGCAAACACACATCTACTCAGTTCCTTTTTCCTACATAAACCTGAAGCTAGTCAGACATCTCTGGGGGTCATATCTTACAAAGATCATCGCCATGGAGACCCAGGCTGGAGGAGTGGTGAAGAAAATGGTTGAAGATTCTGGCCCTTTACAAAATATAGATTAATAATTAAAATAAATTATTTTTTGCATTACTGTTTCAAACTAATCTCTCACTACCATTACAATTTCACCAATTTCAATTGGTAAATCTTCTATTTCTTTGGTCTCTTTTATAAAATAACTTCTATTTTACATAATTTTTGATTTTCATAATTTCTAATTTATTAGCTCAAAAGTTTCTAAAATGTTGTTTTCCAATAACATCGTCACTAAATATCACAATTATTCCAAAGTGTTGTCTACTTTGCTGGCAGTTGGTAGGTGGGAAGCTACACTTTACTGTTCATAAGGGTGTTGAATACTTTGGAGGACCATCTTCTATAAAATGTGATCAGATATTTTATTAAAGTTGCTCTGAAATATTCAATACACTGTCAGAAGCCTTTTGTTGTCTACTGTCAAAAGATGAGTTTCTAAGCACCTCTGCTGGCTCCTCTCCTCTACACGCTCAATCTCTCCTTTTATTTATTACTTTTAAATTGTTAAATTGCTAGTAAGGTGATGAACTCATTGACCAAACAACACAGCAGAGAAAGGAATATTCAGCGTGGGGGCTACCCAGCTCACAATGTTTGGCTGTGGGAACGATTCCCTAACATTTCCATATAGTAACAAAAAAATTCAAAATGGTATTTTACAAGATGTAGGAACATTCAAAATGTTGTATTAACGTTATTCATTGGTCATAAGAATGCTATTCAAACACTTTAAGTCTGAATTTGTTTTTAAAATGTTCCACTTACTACTTAAAAAATATTGTTTTGATATTTGTGGTATATAACGTTAAAAATTTTTAAAGAATGTTAGCCTGGAAAACTGGAAAAGACTTTGTTGATCTAGTAAACACTGATGTGATTGGCTGACTTCGACTCGACTTGCACAAGGGCATACGTTTTAAAAATCACTGATAACACCACCCCTAAATGACACGTACAAACAAAACAAATTGTGATTGTTTTACTTGTCTAAGTGGGCGGTTCTTGGACATTATAAGCTGCACAAAGCACCAAACTTTTTGCCGCAGTCAAAATTCTGGCAACGCGACACTAGGGTGAGGCTAATCTCACAGCCTCAGATAGTACACCCACAAACCATGCACAGACTGTCTGATGCATACTGCGTGCAAAAACTGCAAGAGCTTTCTCAAAATTTCAAGTTCCAATCTGATGGCTTGCTTTATTCAATGTGACTCAAATTTTTAGTTAAAGTGTGCAAGTTTTTATTGGTCTGCCAGGAAACAAAGGCATCAGGCTGCTAACCCAACCCTAGGAGAAACTAGCAGCTGGATTTGCCAGAGTTTGTGAGGATTATGGTATCAAATCTCCGAACGATATTAAGAGTTTTGTTTGAGGTTTTTAATCTGTTTGAGGTAGCTAGTAAACAGAATAACCTTGAGCTCAACTGTGTATTCTGCTTTGTTTGTGAGATAAGTCCATGAAATAATTGCTGCTTAGTGTATTACTTCAGGACGAGAGAAAATTCTGCACACAAAGTCTACATACATTTGTAAATAATTTATTTAGCACAGTCTGCATCATTATTGAATGATCTACCATGCGGGTGCATTACAATCTTATCGATTTCCTATTTACATGCCCCTTAAAAATGACATTTAAAAAAGTGGTTTGTAAACATGTCTTTCGCACGACCCCTACCAATCTAACAGGGTGTACGGAGCACAAGACTTCATGCTGACATTTATAAGTCTGGCTCTGTAAACCTTAGGTAGGACACAAGCATAACTGAAGCCCTGGCAGCCAAATAAGCAAGAAAACATGGGGACACAGAAAAGGCTGAAACTCAGAAACAAGCAGCAGCAGAAGAGAGAAATTCAATGATTTCATGGGAAGAGCACTTATGGTGTAGAGTTGCTACTTGCTTACGGTAGGTGATTGTCACAAAATCATAGAAGCACCCCTCTAGTGAATTGGTTTGGCAAGCATCTACCAAGAATACACTTGGAAGTGTATACCAAGTATTTTTGAAATTTGCAAGTCTTGTGATGGATACACACAGGGGGTGGCGAGTAAAAGACACATGGGCTAGAGCCACAGCCCAGATGGGAGGAGCTACAAAATGGGCGGGGCAATTAGGAAAGCATTGTGGAGTTGATGAATGCCATGTCAAATAAAAAAAACGATCATTTAGATTTACATTTTATTCAGCGTGTTACACAGTTAAATTGATACAAATATTTTTAATTGAGAGTAATCTCAATATTTTCGCAAGCTAGCTCTATATTAGCACATTTAACATTAACATCACTTTACATTAGCACATTTAAGAAAACTAAACAACAGGTCGACACTGTGTGTAATTATCAAGTTCAGCAGTACGTGTGGGTGATACTCGTAGCCAAGTTTATGCTACAGCGCTCGTGTCACCCACACAAACAACAGATCCTATAGTTCCCAAACTGCATTTAAATGAACAGACAAAGTAAACGATTGTCATGGTTACAGAACTTCTCACACTTTATGGACATACTCTTGCATGTATACGGTGCTTAAACAGTGATCATATTATCATCATATTATCATATCATATTTATGAATGATGATATTTAACTCACTGAGTTTTAATGATAATTAAATTGCACCATAAAGACAGTACAAATTACTTTACTTTTGTTAAACGCCCCATCTGGGTTTGATTTATAAATAAATTACCCGTTAAAAGAGGGTCTTTCACCATCATTTACTGATAAATGGGTAATTCTCTTGGGACTTTCTTTATATGCGTGTGTATGTTAGACTGGTAACATGTTCACTTTAACAGCTCTAGTTTTATTTACATTACTGCATTATAAAATTGTTCATTGTAATTCTTTATTTATATTAACACTGTGCTTCACGTATATCTATAACCACATCTGAATGTCATTCAAATATGATTATAGAGATACATAAAATGTTCAGATGTACAATGTAGTGATGTAAAAACACACACATCCACAAATATACAGTACATCCCTTTGTGAAGTTTAGCATTATATAATGTTTGTTATTAGACCTATTAATAAACTCTTTTAATGAACATTGTTATCAGTATGTTTTACTGAATAAATGGAGCAAAGCTTTAAAACTGAGTTTAAAAAACTGAAGAAACATTCACGCCTCAGAGATTCGCAGCAGTTCAGAAGCTACAGGTGTGTCAGGTTTTAAAACTTCACACTGAAGCTCTGCAGGAGGATCCACACAGAAGACCGAGTCAAACCTGTCAGAATGTTGCAGGGTTCCCTTTACAACATTTTGGCAGATTTTCGCATCAGCTACCTGTATTTTGGCTACTGTTTCTGTTGTGCTTAAATGTCCTGTGGTGTCACAAAAACCAAGACAGAAGATGAAATCAATGACCATGATGTCAATAAAGGCTATGTATTTATAGTCACATTTTTTTATCAACCATCTCCTCTCTCTCTCTCTCTCTCTCTCACTCTCGCTCTCTCTAATGGTATTTTATACTCTTGTGTATCTAAATGCTTTTTTGCCACCTCACCTCACCACCCCATTTCTCCCTCTCACTAACTATCATGTTAGGCTAAAGTATCTATCTGGGTGTGCTCATTCTGGAGGGCTTTTCTGAAGTGTTGCTAATTCTGGCCTGCGACAAGTGAAAACACTTTTTACACACACACACACACGCACGCACACACACACACACACACACACACACACACACTGCAGTGGCTCACAGCCCCATTTAGCTGATGTGCGTGTGTGAGTGAGTGATATGAGAGCTAAAAGCTTGTCCTTCAAAAACTGTCAGCTCTGCTCAAGCTCAAAACAAATGTTTCTGTGTGTGTGTGTGTGTGTGTGTGTGTGAGTTCACCATCCAATCCAGACTTGTTTCAAACTTCCCTATTAGAAACAAATTGCTGGTAATAAATTGCTATCGCTGTATTGTTATTTTAACGCAAAAGTACTCCAAAGTTCCAATAACATTACAGTGATGTTTCAATAAAGCTTGAACTGAAATAAACTGATATCCACTAGAGAGAGTGAGCCAAACACATATGGAGAGTGTAGGTGTTGAGCATGAGGGTTAATCAGGAATGTAGGAAGAGAAGAGTAGAAAAGAGAGAGAAGGAGAGAGAGAAGAGAGGGACAGGAAAGGGAAGCGAAACAGGTTTTAAAATACAAAGAAAAAGGTCCCATCACAGTGAGTGATGCCGCAAGCCGAGATGATGAATTATGAATTCCATAAGCTGACAATAACATCAAACAAAAGCACACACACACAACTAACACTGAGAGACAGAAGATGATGGAAGAAGTTATCATATTCTCACATTTATCCAAGAAAGAATTTTTTGGCTTTATAAGAGATGTCTAGATAAAGTCCCACTCAGTCCACAGGTCAATGTTTCCTCTAAGAAGTGTCCGCCCAATAAAAACAGGTTTTTCTCAGCAAGAAGAAACACTAGACAAGAAACTAATCCAACTAAGAAGAAAACCAGACAAGAAACTCATTTAATTTCTGTTCTTGCTGAGAAGAACCTATTTCAGTTGGATAGACCCCTCCACCATTCCAGCAGAAACTGACATAAATCATTACAAATGTAATTATTAGTATGTAAAAGTATTAAAGTAATTGAATTAATATTGAATGATTAATGTATAAATTAACAATAAAATTTAATTAAAATATTATGAATTGCTCTACTTATTAATAAATATCTAGAAGCCATTCAAAATTGTTCCTTTTTTGTCTTGCGTTAGACAAAAAAATGAGAAATAAACAGATAACTACTGTCAAGGTCACAAAAACGAAAAAAAATAGTAACCGCATGGCCTCTGTGGGCTTCCGTATGTGCCACTATGGATTTAAAATTCTGTTCTAGTATGCGGTTCTTATCTCATAAAATTAATTTGCGCTGCATATTTACGCACAAGATTTCACACAGCTCCAGTTCTATGAGGAAAATCAATGGACTGCAGTTGAAACGCTGGCCATTCATTTAGCCGTGAATCAAAAAATCTTTTTCTCTGCATATATGTTTTAGTCTGCCTACACAGAATGTTTTCCTGTCTGCGCCGCGTATGTGCACAGCCTTGGGTGAGAAGAAATCGTATTAGTTTTGCCCATATAAAGTGGAAGAGCCAGATTTAATGTGTGACAGAGATAAACCCCGCCCCTCACCCTTCGTATTATAACCCGCCCACTAATATCAATTTCCTCCTAAAAGGCAAAAATAAAAACACAACAGTTCCAGCTGGAGGAATAAAGCGGTTGTTTCTCTTCACTATCCCCGTCGTGACAAAGATACAGTCATGTAATACTTTAGAGTGAATTGACAGACTTCCACTTTCATCTATGAGGGGGAGGGACTGGCCAACTAAGAGGCAGGGCTTATCTTCATTACACCATTACGAGTAGGGATTTGTCCTGTATAAACTTTGTAAGACGAGGTGCAAATGAATTTTAATGCACAATTATCAAAACTCACACACACTCGATCCTCGGTTTGAGGCCAAAGGAGGCAAATATAGGAGCATATCTGTTTGTACCATTGAACCACATCATCAACAAACACACACCCCTGATGGATACACACAAGCACACACGTGCACATTTATACTCACACATATCAAGTATGTACACACAACCCCTGCGGGACTAATCCTGTACACAAAGTTCAGAATTCATCACCAGCCAAATATCTATAATCAGAACTAGGTCAAGACATGATGTGTGTGTGTGTGTATCCATTATAATGTATGCTAGCATCATTATTTTCAAATTACAATAAATAATGAGTGGGGGATGTACTTTTACTGTTTTTGGGTATGTGTTTGTGTGTGTGTGGGAGCAGAGGAAGAGAAAAATATGTCTGAAAGGTATGTAAATTTATTTGCGTGTTTTGGGAGAACTTTAATGATGTTGTGCGACTCTCTTTCATTTCAGGTCAGAAGGAAACACGCAACACTGTTTGTGCCACGATTCCCTTCAATCACCGGACGTCTGTCTCTGATCATTCTGTCAGCAGTCACACGATTCACACATGAAAGAAAATAATGTCTCACACACACACACACTCAGTTCCCTGATGAGCTACAGACAAAAAGGATTTCATTTCTATCAAAAAATTGCTGACAAGGTGAAAATGTAAGAGTGTATGCTCACACACACACAGAGCTCGGGTTCAGACAGCTGTAAAGAAAACATCTAACAGAATGCAAATTGTTGGGGCTAACAAAGAAAGGCATGGCAAGCAGTGAAGAGAGAGAGCGAGAGAGAGGCCGGTGTGTTGATGTGTGTTAGTCATTCACACTGGAGACAGTCACACACTTTCTGATCACTGAGAGACTTAATTAGACTCTGTTCGTGTTGTCTGTCTCTCTGCGGACAGAACATAGCACTTCACTGCTGATAAGGAGCATGAGGAGAAAATTCGTCTTTCTCGCTCTGCCTCTTCAGTACGAATAGAAACGGAGAGTGTTTTTGCAGGTGTCAGGACTAATGACATATAAATGCATAAACCGCTGCAATAATAAATAGCCAATTTCCTTCACTGGCCCATTGATAATGTTCCAGAGTAAATAACCACAAAACATGCAAATCTCATTTTCACCCGAGAACCAATCGCAAAGATCGTGCCGATCTGACACCACGCAATATGCAAATTATTCCAGGGCTCCAGACTAATGAGGTAAGAATGCTTTATTCGCCCGTGTTTGCGAATCGAACGGACGCATGTTTAAAAGGCAGGTGGGGACGCACACCTGTGGTCAGAGAGCTCAGGGAGGAAACTTAAGTCCCCTGGGGTTGATGTTTGCTCATTATTTTCAGAAGTCACTGAGTTGTGATCTCCATCTTTACATGCTTCTCTCATCCAGCTGGTCTTTATGTCCTCAGAATGATTTAACAATCCTCACAGGAAATGAGAGCTAATGCGCTCTGACTGGTTGGAAACTGGAACAACCACACACGGGTCTCATAAACTGATACAGTAAAAAAACTAAACACAATAAAATAAAATAATACATAAAACCATCATAATAAATGACGCAATAAAAAGATAAGGCTTTACTTGACGCCTCTGCATCATACCTGCGTATTTATAATGACATATAATACACATTTTAATGAATTCTATACATTCTCATAATGTCTGTAACCAGAGCTATAATACATATAACATTTACATATTCATGATGCAATTTTTTAAATCATTAAATCATGATAACATTATATACAACATTTTGTGTTTTACCATATACTCATACTATTTAAAAAAGTTTATATCAACTGACTATACTATATAGCACCATGAATGCATTATAATTTAAGCTTGCCAATATAACAATTATATTTTTTATATTTTTCATCATTTGACAATATTATCAAATAACAATAATAATAATAATAATATTAAAATAATAATGTATTTTATCTCAAATGTATTTGCTCCAAAGTTGCTCATTTCTATTTATTGCAACAACTATAATTGCGACTAAACAAATTGTGTAAAAAGTAAAGTGAAATACTTGTTAAAAAATTCCCAAGGTATGTTTGCCACGGTTCACATAATAACAATAGTAAACACAAAGAAGAATCATATTTCTTTCTTCATTCGAATACACAATATAGCAATAAATACTAATAAACAGTATTTACCTGCAGTTATTCTTTACTAAACCATTTTAAAGCAAATAAAGTGGCACACTGGGACTCCCATGAGCATTCTGCATTACAGAATGAAATGACTGAATCTGTGTTTTGAATTGATTTATTGAAACAGATAGTGGAAGGATAAACTGTATAAACTGTTTACACCCTATACACATTAATGTATCAAACTCCCTAAATCTAGCATTTAAAAAACAAGCAACCAACGTTTAAATCCAAGACATGACTAAAATTGTGCTTTGGATAAAAGCGTGTGCAAAATGCACAAATGTAAAATATCTCTGCCTTACTCTCATACAAGTTGTGACACACAGAGCAGGCGTGAAACAAACCCACTGGCAGCATGTTTAGGAATTTTAATGGCCAAATAAAAAGTGCATTAAAATCACTGCTAATATTCATGATGTTGGTTAATTTTTATATCTGCAACAAAATAATACTGAACGTATCATAAACAGTGTACTGCAACCTAATTGTAATAACCTAATTGTACTGCATAAAGATGTCTCACAATGCATTACAGAAACAAGCTTGTAATCAGCTTCTGAAGTTACTAAAAGTACAATATGCAAAGATGAAATGATAAAAAGGCATTTAATCAGACATGCTTCGCTGGGTGAGTTTAAATACAGTTTGAGCTTTGACCCAGAGCAGTGATCTCTTCCTCTGTATTCAGTGTCTCGCTGCAGCATGTTTCATTTCCTTGCTTGAGTGAACACAAGACACTGCCATAACGGACAACCATAACAGCCCAAAAACACTTCGGTCTGTGTGTGTGTGTGTGTGTTAAGAGACACTGACCTGTGACCCATGTTTTGCCCTTACACTTTCCAAAGTGGGGCCTGTTTCAGTGGGTTCCTTCAAGACAATGAAGCTACTGAAGTCATACACACCTGACCCGTGATGATGAATATCAGGCCCAACACACACACACACACACACACTTCCCTCTAGGGTTTGAATTCTATCATTATCTCTCACCTTGTCACGGTCAACCTGAAAAGCTCTCTCCCTCTCTTTCTCTTTCTCTAGCTCTCTCTCCCTCTTTCTCTCTGATTGTCTGTTCCTGCCATTTCTGTCTCAATGGCTTTTCATTTCTTTCTCAATTGTTCCTTCATTACTTGTTTTGAATTGACTCTCACGAGCACTGGAGAGGTGAGAACAGAGGAGCGCAGTGAAAGTGTGTTTGTCTTTGCTGACTAATTAAAGGACGGGGTCTCTCTCGCTCGTCCCTGCCTCACAAATTTCCCTGAAATTCATCCTTCAAAATGCCGGTCTCCTTCATGAGATGAGGAATCGGAGGTGACCGTTATGCTTTGAGGACAGCAAGAGAGAGAGAAAATGCAGAAAAGAGAGGGAAAGGAAAATGCAGGAGGGAGAGAGAGACTCTTTTGGTTTGACTGCTATAAACTCAGAGGCTGAAATTCTGCTCTGTGCTTTAAAATACACAATCAAATCTCCTAATGAAACCCCACCCCGAAACTGCACCTTTTCCAAAATTCCAATGAAATGCATTTCTGAAACGCCCTGGCACCAAGCAGTGAATTTTTTAAATGGGGGTAAACAAAGCAACCGACTGTGGAGTGATTTTCCACACTAAAAAAAACTGTTCCCCTGGCCCAAGGGATGTCTGCTTTTGTAAAACTTTCAATGCATCAATAAAAAAAACAAGGTATCGAGGTCTCGGCGGCATATGAAAGTCACTCTCATTACCAGATGTCTCCATTTTACTGATCTCAGACCAGCGTTTATCCCCTCTCCCTGAGAAGCCATTTCTCCCTCCCACGCGCTCACTCTGACAGAACGAAAGAACGAGTGAGAGAATACATTAGCATTTCAGAGAGAGAGAGAGAAAGCACGAGACAGGAGAAAGAAACGATTCAGTTATTCTCAGGAGATTGGTTAAGACGAGCAAAAACAGTGGGGGGGTTGCGTATACCTACACAAACAAACAATCCCAACCACCAAATGTACAAACGACATAGATGCGAGAACACAAACTTACAAAATTACAAGTCTTTAGCGAAGAACGCGGAACACAGGAAGTGCATACCGCCTACAGATTCAAAGAGAAAAACAATACAGCACGCCACTCACAAACTCAACAAACTTGAAACTATTGTTTTGTTTAATCATACATCTATGATCAAGCTTCTAAGAGCTGGACAATCAGTTACAAGGTCAAAAGAAGTGAGAGACTTATGTTCCTGATGTCAGACCATCTACCCGAACCGTTACTTACTAGCCACTAAAGCTGGAATCTGTAACTTTTTTGGGGGTTAAAACGAACAAAAATCTGTACATGACAGATCAGTGCTCAACATCAGTGATCTCCTTACCTTACCCGATTTCCCAACGCCGAGCTTAGAATAATGATTTATCATTGGAGCTGTTGGTCTGGTTTCCTGGGGAAATGTAATTTGGCTTCTTTTGACTTACATAACAACATACGCAAAGAAAAGTATGTAAAGTAAGCTGCAGTTTTATGTTTCTAACAGAGATGGCAATAGAGAGGCGAAAGTAAGTAGAGATTTTTCTATCTAAAGTGACAGTACACTAATTGCAGAGACAGAGCCTGTGGAGTATCCTGGGGTTCGGTGTCGACTCGAGGGCTCAGTGGTAAGAAAGGAGCACAATGATTTCAACAACCCTCCAGTTCACACATCACACTCACCTGGGATTGAACCTCAATTCACCACATTACTAGTGCAGATCGGTACCACTAAGCTATCGCCACCCTGATTGTGTTGGACCTGCATACTAATACCAGACAGCTGCAACCAGAGCACCTCCTCTGACCTCTGTATCTCTACGAGCTGGTGGATGGGAATAAATAAACTAACTGCGGCGGAGTCCGTTTATCTGAGCACGACAGCATTCCGGCAAACTAATGGAATGTTTAGAATCCCAAGCCTGTGGGGACGTTCCGATTCAAATTCCGAATGCGTTTATTAATTCCGCTCATAAATGAAGTTCCCCTCCTCGCGGGCGTATCGCAAATGAGATCCCTTTCCGTAATTTGTCTTTGTTGAGTTTCACAGTTCTGCATTGATCAGAGAGACCCTGCGATGAAAGTCGGTGACAGAGGCATAAAGACGAGGAACCTAATATTTCTAATTCATAAATCACCACAACAAAACTCCTGTTTGACACCTCAGACATTTTCAAATGGTTGAATACAAGCTGCATTTACCATCGCCTTTAGCAAATGCTGTGTTTTTTTATACATGCATTTCTGTTCCTGTGATGGACTGGAAGCCATGTACAACCTCTACAAATCACAAGCTTAGACATTTTGCTCGAGAAGTATGGCAGTAAACGCTTTCATAAATTCAGCTGTTCATGTGTTACAGAGATGCCAGAGGCTTCTGAATAAGGACGGCTCAAGTTTAAGAGTTTTTAACCTCCTAAACATTTATAAGCCACGGACACCCTTCAAAAACAGCGACACTGGAGGAACTTTTTTTGTGCATGAACTGAAAGAACTTCATTTCAGCCTCTCAGAGCATTGAATGTACTGTAGCTGCTTTTCCCATAATGAGCCAATTCAATTAACATTGAATTTGGATCTAACTGCCAGTCCTCTCTGCCTTGATCTCACGAGGTTTAGAATGAAAGCGTCAATAACTACATAAGCTGGAGTCAGTACATGATGCAAGTTGTGCCTGGTGTGATTTCCTGAAATGAAATATAATTTTCATCCCAATTTCCCTGTTTCCATCCCAGTGGACACGCTGGGAGAAAATATCGCTGTAAGGTAGTATGTGGAAATACATTTAAAACAAAACATTGTAGTTTCATTTGTATGGAAAGCCCAATGTCAGTCTAAAAACTTCAGCTCTCTCTCTGTCAGAGATGCCAGGCTGTCTCTCCCTCTTTTATCACAGAAAATTAATGTTTTTATTTCTAAAGCTGCTTATTTGATTAATTTCATCATATTATCGCAGCTGAAATGCACACACACTCAAGTCACAGGGAATTCTCGGAAGTCAAGGTTCCAACGCACCAATCAGCTAGCTCCTGCGGCACGCACATGCACACACTTCATTAGCACCTAGGACAGCACCAAAACACACAGCCTGTGGTGAAGACTGGAGATGCAACACAGCTGGAGGTGATTCAAGCTCAACAAGACACGGCTATACTCCAGCTAACAGGAAACGTTGCCGTAACATTAGTTGAACTTTATTATCATTATATATTAAATATATCAAAAAGGTCATTCTTAAGCAGTTAGTTGAATGTTTTTAAAAACATTACAGAATTAAAAATGCTTGAAAAACAAGCAATAACGTTAATACAACGTCTAGAAAACTGACCTAAAACTTTTCAATGTTTTTGTTACTTAATGGAAACGTTCTTACAACCTAAAATTGTTAACTGGGACAACAGGGCAGATATTTCTGCCAAAGGCAGATATTAAAGAGGTTTTAAGTGACGCGTCCAAATAGACGGTCTCTCCAAATTTGTGCTCCCCCGCCTCCTCAAACCACATCTCTCAGAGAACTCCTGACAAGTGCACACACACGCAAGGAGCTCAGTCAGAACACTCCAGCACAAAGGCTGACCTATCTTCTACTCCAAAACCTCTTCAGTCTGATCGGCCTCTTAATGCTAAATAAACACCTCTCTGCAGCGTATCACCGTGGCTCCACGTGCTTCTGTTCATTCCCGGCACACATGCATAATATTTTCTGCAACAACTGAAAAAACACGTTTTGTACACATCATGCATACAAATGTTTTGGGCGATAATATAAGAGCTAACAGAATTTCACGACGTGGCGTTTCAACACCATGACATTCTAACAAAATAATCAAGCTAAACGAAGACAAAAAGAGCCCTGCTTTATTAATTATGCAGCAGAATGAGAAAATATATATTACATAATATAAAATATTCAATTTAAATGAGCAGCTTTATGAGGTCACTGACGATATCAAGTGAACAGTGTTTCAGTGAGATGGTTTTACATTTTCTCTTTCCAAATCCCTTATATTTCTTGTTCTTTTTCTCTCCCTGTAGCTTTCCAAAACACTTTTCGCTGGTGACCTCTCTGATTCAGTGCGGTGAGATGACTTGTTGAATTATTCAGCTGTTTGCGTTTTCTCAGTTTGATCGCCGTGACATCGCTACTGATGTCATTGTCATAGAAACCGAGTGTGTCATTTTGTGATGTCACATAAACTCGAGCTGACCCAGGACAGAAGTGCTTAAGACATAGCTTTTGCATTAGGCATACATTAGTTATGAATGCCGCTTTTAAAATTTGTGGCAAAAAACAAACAAAAAATGCCCTCTGATTTCACTGTTAAAACCGTTTGTGAGTGGATCGGGAGAAGTGACTTCGCTTGGGGAAACGAACCAAATGAAATGAGAAAAACTGTAATAAAATATTTTCGTATGGTCCAGGAGGTTTCTCCAACAGGCAATGTTAACAGAATCCGTGTCAGAAGCATCGGACAGAAAATAACAGCCATGGAAACGGATCAGCTCTGCAGGGTTTTGGATCTGACACACAAATCAGTCTATGCACAATATAAATGGCTTGAGGAGGCTCGCTAAGCAGTGACAGGTGATTAGCTGAGGCTTTCACAGGCTTAAGGTTTCTTGATATGTACACGCGCAGAATTACCCCTAATCATTCCACAACAGGTGGCCGGTTGGAGTCCAGCTTTGAGGTGAGCTGTTCAAGTGCCCCTTATTACAGGTTAACAAAGCACCTGCAGTGTCACCAATGAGAGCCTGACAGGCCCTGTTTTAAGACTGTTTCACTGATAGCAAACTCTTACTTGAACGCCTAATCATCTCAACCCACTAAAACCCAATCATACTTAAATTACAGCTTGGCTCAAGAACTTCAGATTGGAGAACCGCGCCGTGACAAAAATCCGTCTGTGTGCCTGATTAATCACTCAATGGGCTTTGTAATGTAGGCAGAGAGCCTATTTTTTTTTTAAAAATGATTGTTAAATGCTCTATTCTCATTAGAGTGCGAGCATCATCAAAAATGTGTATAAGATTTATAATCGCTGTGTGATTAATTATTGCAATATCATTTCAGAAACGCACCTGTCATTACCTTATCGTTTTCTGTCACCTTTCTGCTGTCCTCTCATTAAAATTGGCAGAAAAAATGCAACAATCTGGACCGACAACCCAGGATGCAGATTCACACCTCAGCAGGGGGCGAGATCCACGCCCTGAAAAGTTACTGTGCCAAAGTTACATTCAATTTTGTGCCCTTGAGCAAGACACCCGACCCCAGGTTGCTCCTGAAATTAGTGCACTGTACTTTGCTTTGGATAAAAGCGTCTGCTAAATGACAGGTAACCCACCCCGGCACCCTGCTGCATGATGTTTCATACCTTGCAAATGAGTCTGCTGATTAGAATACGAATATATTCCAAAATCTCTCATCGGTATGTTAATTACTCTAAACCCACAATGTATGAACTTGTCATTAAATCAAGTCGTACGGTCATATCTGCCGGGCACTGTTACGGGTGTTCAAGCTGGACAATGTGTCTTGTTCACCCATTGTGCTGAAAGGCAGAATAACCTTTTTAAAATGGATAGAAATGTGTGGTCTGACCTACAGAGTGAGGTAGATCTTTTTTCGCAGAATTTGCCAACTTATTGTGCATTTTCAGTTCTTTGAAAATGTGTGATTTAGCCAAGGTAGACAGAGAGATATGCGACCCCTGAATGGAAATTTAGTACCAAACATCAAAAACAAAGCATGCCAAAATGCTATGCGTGCACACAGTGAGGGTAAAGCGCAGGGAAGGTTAAACCGACATAAGAACATTTTTACAGTCTGCTGTGACATGCTAAATATCACTCACACGTAATCTGTTTGTGTTGGAGGATTGCGCTGCAGAGACAGAGAATATTTGCTTTCGATCACGTATCATAAAATGCGCTGTGCTTTTTCATGCATATCAAATATCTGCAAGCAAAAATCCAAAAACACGAATATAATTCATTCATCCATTCAACTGCAGCGGCAGCCGTTCGGTCAATCTGATCATCGCTGAGACATGTTCCACATGCTGAAGCTTATCCAGATTATTCACATATTAAAGGAAGGCAATGAGAGTGATGAGTCTCTGTCCTTCTCAAACACACATATCTGAGACTTAATGAGCGTGCCTCCGAAACCCATTTATCACACATTTCAAGAGCTTATTTTTAGAGAAAGACAGTTCCTGTAATGATTTACTTTCAGTGAACAAGAAATGTAATGTTCTGTTTAAATGTTCTAAGACTTTAATAGAAGAAATCGAATCAAAAAATGTTACACAGGCCTATTGACATTACTGGGCCTTTGGAGCTCAACACTGCAGAAGATTCAGACGTTCTAAAGAAACCTCATCCATTATGACATCACAGTGTTCTTGACAGTGACAGGTAACCGTGTTCCATTTCATACGACACCTACATAGTGTTCACTACAGCCTGCACCCTGAGCAGAGAGAGTCTGTGGAGTTAACGTAATTTTTCCAAATGAGCAATCTGTCATGCGTCATACTCGAAACCCATTTATTTAATGATGAAAGATGTTTGATTTTACAATATATGTGATGTGGTTAATTTACAATTTTATTCATTTTAACCCATTTGCATCATAATGGCATTGTAACGCATAACATATAAAGGCAGCCTGGTGTAACCACTGCTGAGGTGAAGCAAGCTGAATAAAAATGTTGCTCCCTCAACCCATTTAGTTCAGCCTTTATTTCATGTAATGCTGAGGTGCAGCACAGTGACTGATGGCTAAAACACCCGCTCCACATCCTGTGAGGTGATATATCGAGGAGCACGTCCGCCTCATGCAGTCTACATTGTTCTTTACACTCTCACTCTTTATATTTCCTGTGATCCGGAGTCTCTCTTAAGATACTCCAACATCCAGTGCAACAGGCCTGTACAATTAATCGAAACAATAAACTACCTAATTGTGGAAAGTGTTGATTGCAACGCATTCAGTTTATGCAAACTAAATATTTTATTAACAGTGTGCTTTTTGCTTCGGTTAAGCCTTGTAACAACACAATCAGGAGTATACTGCAAAATAAGCTTTTTAATGTAAATTCTATTGTGTGAAATGTACAATCACAACTGTCAATGCAAATAATCAATAATTACGTTTTTATTGTCATAATTGTGCAGCTGCACTTAAATCTGTATTTAAAACGGACAACTGTGATGGAAGAATGGACAGAACAGAAACAGAATCTGTGTTCTGGAGTTCTGTTATGATATCACTAGAGTTCTAGGGCTCCAGTGTGCATGTATCTGTCACTTCCCATACCAAACTAAAGCGAAGAACATCTATAATAAAGAATAAAGAGATTGAGAGAAAACACATGAAAACACGGGGAGGAACTAAAAAAGGTTGAGACCGAGAGTTGTAGAATGACTTAGCTAGCTGTTACTAAATAGAGTGTGGCAGGGTGGGTAAGGTGGGGGGGCAAGACTGTGAAAATTACCACCTTTCTTAGAGAGACCACAATCTATCTGAATGGCATAAGAGCCGGGGGGCTTCCAAAGTAAAGGGGGGAATAGAGAGGAAGAAAGAGAATAACAGTGACTCACAGTGGGGGTCTGATAAGAGCATAGGAGAAGAAGAATGGGGGAGAGAAATATAATTAACCATGAGCTCTGGGGCCCAGCATGCGTCTAGGTTAAAAGAAAGCGCTACTGTACTTACTGTGCTACATTTCCACTAATATCAACCGCATATACTGTATTTCTGAATATTGGTCCAGAACTCATTATTTGCAACCTTTAATTAAGTCCCCAAAAAACCCTAAACCTTACAAATATCCTAAAAAGCCCATAGCTGAGATTCTGAATCCATATATATATATAATACTAGTTTATTGTTCCAACTATAAACAGTTACAGGAAACTTATAATAAACATCCTGCTGTGATTATTTCTTCTTTAAAAGACCCATTAGTGCAATTAGAGAAGAAAAATAATAACCACATATTCTGCACCACTATGTTGAACATTGCATTTTCTAATCTTAATAAAGCCCAAACAACCTTGAAGTATTTAGACGTAGCAAAACAGCACTGTGTCAGAACATGGCGACTGGCCCCCTGGTTGTTCCTCATCAGCGCTTTAAAACACAGAAGTATTAGCAAAAGACACTTCGCCAGTATAATTACGCCTGTGTGACTGACAGATCTGGGTTGGGCAAGTGCCGCTTAATCCCCTGTTTCCAGTACAGTATTAATCCAGACGTGAGGGAGTAGTGCTAACATGCTAATGTCAAAGCTGAGGCCAGCTGACAGCGGTGGCTAATCTGTAATGAGCTCCAATATTTTCCCCTTGTGACACCACACTGCTTGATAAGCCCTTATGTGGGTTTCCGCTGGTCATAGGGAATGGTTACTGCATTCACCGCCATAATTATATAGCTGCAACAATCAAAACAAACTATTAGCTAAATATTAACCAAACAACGCTTACCTTTCCACAACACACTGCAAGCTTTTATTAAAGGCAGGGTAGGCAATTTCTGAGAGGCTAGCGATAGCAACCTAGCTTTGAAATAATAAGATCCCGCCCTCCCTTAAGAGTGCTCTCCAAAGCCACGCCTCCTCCAACTAGTTTGACAGATAAGTAGGACATGCTAATCACTGCATTCGGACTGAATGCAATGATTGGACGACCATTTTATGGCCCTGCAACTTTCACGGAAGGTATATGTTTTAAATAAAAAAACTTAAACAACTACATTTAGCGATTGCTGTCAGGATGTGAAGAGACCAGAACAAACTGCCTTTGGAACATATATTTTACATTATTCAGATAATGATTATTTTCACACTGTAAGTAAAATGATTACTATTGCAACAAGTGATTTAAAAAAAATATATACTATATAAATACGGAGGAACGTCTGTTAATAAATGTTAAACACTGAACAATAGTACCCTTGGGCTGCACTAGCTGCTAGCTTTTGATGTATTAGCCTCCCAAGCCGGTGGAGGCTGTCAGAAAGCTAAGAACCCTCTGTATCCGCTCTCTCTCTCCGACTGTGGTGTTAATGAAAGCTGAACGCAGTACTAGGCCGTTTGCTGTGAGCAGGCTGAAGCCCCTCCGGGTCTTTACCTCCATTGTTAGGAGAGGGTGAGGTACAGCAGGGTGTTAATGCCAGCGTGGGCGACTACCTTCCCAGCTAAACCTCGACATTTTAAAAAAGATGGAGAAAGACAGAAAGGGGCATAAAATGTGGTACTACATTCAGGTTTAAATGTGAGTCAAAAACAGACATGACAACACTCTAACGTCCTCTACTGATCACTGTACAGTTCTTTACTGTTCACACATGATGAAGAAATTCGCACCCGGTACGAAAAGCAAGGCCATCGTTTCAGAGAAGTGCACAGCAGACCTAACAATGAAGAACACTGTGATGCCCACGCTAATGCAAACTCTTAAAACACAAGCAGCCACACAGATGAGTTAAAATGGCAGATAATGGCACAAATAATGCGACAATTTTCATTAATTCGTAGAACAAAACATGAAAGACAAGCTGTATTTAGAAATATTTCAGCGCAACAATGAGATCCATGACTGATTCACCTACAGCAAACCAACATATCAGCCACACACACACACACACACACACACACACACACAGACACACACACACGCTCCATTCTCCAGCTCATAAATACTGCATGTTCGTAGTTGCCATTTGGCAAATCTCTTTCACAACTTACTGTTATCCACTTGCAGATATAATATCCCCAGGTTAGCTTCAGTTCTTGCTCAAGGGCGCATTAGCGACAGAGCAGGACTGTGATTTTAGTGACCCAAACTTGGGACTTGAACCTGTAACCTTTGCTGTGGAACAAAAAATCTCAACTACTCTCAGCAACACCACTCCAAAAAAACAAAATTACATACTAAAGTACCAAAACACAGGCAGTGCATTTTACATAATCTAAAATATATATCAGGGCATTAGAAATCATTGTCTGAACCTCTACATTATTGTGAGCATATTATATTATACTACAGCATGACAATACTCTCTCTCTTTGTCCTAATGCAGAATAAATGATAAATCAAAGAAAACGACGCATTTGCAAGTCAAGTGGCACTTAAACTCAGTTTCTCAGACGGACTATATGCATGTTTCCAGCGAATGACGCACAGATGTGTCGCACACCGTACCGGAGAACCGGAGAGCCCGGCAGCCGCGGGCTGCTCAGCCCTCGTCGGTAAAGCCGAGGACATCCCGTGAAATTGAAATATGCACCCGTGATATGTCCGGGAAACCACGCAGTCGTTTAGCCCGTCCGCCGTTATTCCCCGACACAACGGGTGACATACATCGCAATTAAAGAGTAAAAGAGCGTAAAGGGCGCATTCAGTCGGTCGAGTTCACGGGGCGCGGGTAATTGGTGTCGTACGCCCGGTCGATACCGTCAGGATCGAGTTGCGCCCGGAAAGCTCGTACCCGACCGCCCGTACGGCGAAAGTCGCGCGCTGGACGGACGCGGAGCTGCGGTTTACACGGCTGCCGTGATCGGGGTTGTCTGGGCAGGGGCGCTTCCGCCGATAAGCTGCGGAGGAAAGAAACGAGCAAGATCCTTCTCTATCTCTCGATCATCGTTACCGTCAAGTTAAAGCGTTTATTTATAACCCGCAGCCATTCGTTTCAGAAACGTTTCGGTGCGCCCACATCGTATGTGCAACACCAACCGGTGATGTTTACCGGGGCTCTGCCTCTTACCTTTACCGCCGCTGACCATGATTCGGTGAAAAATCCCGCGGCTGATCAGTTCATCGGTGGCTGAATTCCGGCACTGAATCCTGGCGTTTATCCTTCAGCGAGCACCGAGCCGCGGCGGCTCCGGTTAGGCGGCGGGAGCGCGGCGCTCGGTTACCGGGAGACGCGCGAGAGCGGATGCTGAGCGAAACGGGACGTACACACACGCGCACTCGCAGGCGGGAGTGAGCGTCGTATCGCGCACGGCGGAGATTGAAATGCGAGTCTTCGCGGATCGTTCACCGTCTGACACGCTCGGCATCACCGGGACGTACCATTCGGTGCTCGCGAGAAAGGGGGCGTGGCAGCGCGGGGACGGGAGCGGGTGGCGCGTGCGGCCGACGGTGCGAGCCCGGTCAGACCGGCGCGCGCGACTGATTTCCTAATAACACTCCCGGATAAACGCTGCCAGTCTAGGGAACATATCAAGGGAACATATCAAGGGAAATGTTGTGCGGCCTACATAGATAAACATCCGCAATAACACGCAGGTTATTGAACACGGCCGGTGATGTTTTCACGTCTTACGGTGAGTTCGTGCAAAGCTAACGGGCCCACGTACTTCTCATATAACGTGTGTGCGCAGTTTTATAGTTTTCTAATGTCGGGGTGTGTTACAATCGCATCGATATGACACTTAATGAAAACAAATCTGTTGTGTTTGCCGTCAATATGTAAATCAGTGACTCAGGACTGTGATCAGACAAGGTCAACCAAACCATGCCAGCATCTGGCATCTTCTCGAGGTGGTGAGGCATGGGTACCAGCAGTGATGTGTATCCCTCACTCCAGCATTCAGTCATACCTCTTAATGTGGCACACCAAAACCATATACGCATCTAATGGGGACCTTCCATCGACTTCGAACCCACAGTCTAACCCTTGTAAGAAAACGTTCTGCACAATAATGAAAACTTTTGTTAATATATTTCTATAGTGTTTTTACAGATGTCGCCAAAAAGAGGGTTTGCTCAGATTTGTCAGGCTTTGCTGATTGTTGGGTACAAATTTGTCCCCGATATATGGTTAAGTGGACACACGCATATGTTGGAATACTTGGTTTATGAGGACTCTCCATAGACGTAATAGTTTTTATACGTATTCCCTAATCCTACCCCTAAACCTTTGGCATTTTTACTTAATGAAAAATTCACCATTTAGTATATTTTTTAAGCGACAGTTTTTGAGGACACAGAAGTGTCCCCGTATACACGTCATTATACACACTGGTGTCCTCGTAAACCACACACTCAACCCCCCCACTCACACACACGTACACACAGAAAAGCTCCAGATGCACCATTTATAAAAAGTCAAAATGAGATAATATCAGTATGTCTGTAATGCCTGAACTCTCCGCGCTTATATTGTGTGAGTGGGTGAGTCAAGGTACTCGCTATACGACTGTCAATCTGCATGTCTGAGTTTTTTTCTAATTGAGGACTTATGGAACCTCTCCGAGCATTTCCTGCGATTTTCAGGTTGTTAAGCAGCGCGAGGCGCCTTTTTCTTGCCTCTTATTTGTGACTGGGTGCCTTTGACCACTTTTGCAGAATCTGGAAGGTAATTTCATGCAGAGGAGGACATTTTATGTACACGGTATAAGAGCGCTTAAACTTGTGTTTAATGCATTGAGCAGTGTAGCTAAAGTGTATGTGTGTGTGTGTGTGTGTGCTTTAAAATGCCCTCTGAAGTGAAAGTGCGAGTGTGATGTATGATTTTTTTTTTTCCAGTGTACCTCATTGTGTTTCTTTGATGTGTATCCGTGTGTGTTTGTCTGGCTAAATGGCCCTGTGGGAATAAGTTAACATTAGCATCTAAAAGAGTGAATCTGTGGCGGTCTGAACACTTAGATCCATTATTTATGACAGGAAAATAACAGATGATTAAACCTCAGACTGAAGATTAGAAGTGTGTGTGTTTGCTTGTACTCTGACAACATGCAGTTGGTCTCTAAACTTATTGTATAGCTCTCCCAGCATGCACCTGCACCTCTCTGATCTGCCAGTTGGTTTCTTGGGAGCGTTTATCTGTGTGTGGTTTGGCAGTGTGTGTGTCCACATAAGACGTTCATTTTTTGTTCAGTTCTTGAGTCTCATGTGGGATGTGCATTAGCATCGCTGCAGCATCCAAAGGCATTTGTGATTTTTGCAGTACCTACGCACAAGTTCACACAGATGCAAACTCATGAGAGGGGAAAAAGATGAGACATTCATAGCAGGTGTTCCTTACATTGATTGTTGTAATGTATTAAAAGCCTTTTTAAAGTATCTAATGCCTTTTATTAAATATTTAACCCTAATGTTCATCTTTTATGTTATTTCAATGATTAAAATGTGGACAGCGTTACCGAACAATTAGAATAATTTAGCATCAAAAAAAAGATGATCTGAGCTTAAAAGTGAGTAGTTTGAATTTCTGTGTTCATATTCACATACTAGTCCCATATTACTATACATTTGTATATTGTGCACGCTATACACAATGTATGCTTGGAATTCCTGGATGACCAACTCCCAGCAAAATCTTAGTGCCATTTTTACACCCTTAACACGGTGTGGAAGGAGAATGTTATTTGTAGTGCCATTCTATCTGAAACGGAGAAATGGAATCCCTTTGAAAAGGTCCTCTTCTCAAGGCTCAAGGTTGTAAGTAACGTGTAGAGACAATGGTCACTCTAAGAAAGTAATTTTGCCATGATCTGTGTAGTGATTCATTGCCAAAAGTCAAGAGTTAAGATGGTAGGCTTTTAAAAACCTAAAATGCATCAGCGTTATGGCCTAGTGTTTATCATAAATGCTCCAGATACATAAAACAATGCTGCTCGTCTGGAAATTAGCTTGATTCTAGGTTATGCCATCTATCGATCTTAATATCTGCAAAAAAAGAAGCAGAAATATAAATTAAAAGTTTGCTGCTGTATTCCTGAAGCATTTCCTTTAAAACATATAATGCAATCCGAATTATGAAAGACACAAACAGGCAATATTACAGAATACAGAAGTTTCTTTTCCACAACAATCTCATTAGCTACAGAGCAAGAACAAGTGTTTTATTGTTGTCAAGGTAACAATCTGATTTAAAATAAATTGGCAGTGATGTATGTCTTTGGCCACTAGCTCTGTACCAAATAGAAGAAGGGTTGTCTTGCAGCCTTTAAAGTTCACACTTCAAGTGCCTTCCAGAGTGAGTAGGGCATAGTGATGCTCATTTACAAATAGAATTTGTTGTATATTTGCTAAACAGTGCAGTATATAATCCTAGCACACTGAACTTTCAACACTAGTCTGTTTGTTCAGCCACTGAATCTGGACTGTCCAAGCAATGACAAATAAGAGAAATGTTTGGGAAACTAAAACTGCGTAGAAACGACACACTGTACCTTTAAAAACAGGAGAAAGTACACTGCCATATGCAGTAGCAATATGTAGCATTCAAATCCAAACCTAACATGCGAGTGCATGTGTGTCCTTATATCTGCTAAATGAAGCCAAATAGTGGAGCTGATCTGGGGTCAGATATTCCCCCTCAGTCTGATCTGTGTAAGTGCATTAGAGCAGAGGACTTGATCTGTGGTCAGATATTCCCCCTGAGTCTGAACCCTGTAAGTGCATTAGAGCAGTAAAGCTGATCAGGAGGAGATAGTCTCTCTCCTCTCACATGTATGTTGAGTTGAGACATTTGTAACGCTGGTATGACTTTCCAGTACAAAGATGTTCCATAGAGTCTGATCATAAACTTAAAGGGCAATACACACAGATACAAATGACACGCAGTCGACTGTGTCTGTGTGTATTGTTCTCTACCGAGACAGATGCAGTATAAAAGGGTTATGGGAAACATTTTCGCTGTAGCACGGCTGTAGGTCAAAAACACATCATCATCATCTTCTGAAAGTCCCTGAAATCTGACCCCTCCCTCACCTGTGAACTTTACTCTTTTAATTTAAAACGTATACAAAGGAGGCTCAGAGAAGTCTCCAGAGAGCAGTCCAGCGAGAGGAAAGGCTCTTCCTATTCTGCAGCTTGTTAAGAATGAATGACACCTTGTCTCTCTGACACTCTGTGAGGGTGTGTGTATGAGTGTGTGTTTGGGTCTGACATCACGCCCCACTACCTCTAAAATGAGGGGCTGCATTTTCTGATCCAGTGAAGCTTGTGATTAGAATGAAAGTTTATGACAACGAGAATCTCTTTTACCTATCACAAAGTGCTCTTCTCTCTCTCTCTCTCTCTCTCTCTCTCTCTCTCTCTCTCGCTCTCGCTCTCTTTCCCTCTGTGGGTCTCAATCTCAATAAACGAAGCAAAGTTTCAAGCTTGAAAGACTGTTTCTCTTTAGTGGTATCAGAATTTAATGGACCCAGTGAGATCACGTTGGCCCCATTGTTACAAACTGCTCAACCACTCAGCGTAAATTACAGGTTGTTATTTTACATTAATCTGTGTGTACATGACTTCAGCGGTTGGCTTTGTTTACACCATGCTCGGGATGTATGAGAAGCATGTGTGAATCATAATATAATTACAATTTAGAAACAGAACATAAATCTTTATATGGAGTTTTTTCATGTTTGTTTTTATTTTACCCAATTATTTATATTTTCTTACAATTACCACTGCTAACAAAACAATCAACAGTAATAAAATGAATTATTGTAATTAGAAATTACAATATTTTAAAGTGAACTGATAACTGATATGGCACCTTCTGTACAGACTATGGGGCTCGAGACACTTTCCATTTAACACAAATATAAACACACAATTATGACAAAGCGTAACCTAATCTAATAAAATATTTAAAGCTTGTGCAGGAGGTCTCATTCTCCTAAAATCAATTATTAATATTTGAATGTGGTATGTGCATTGCCTGTATATTGAAGCAATAAGCATTAAGAGGCCGTAAGATACAGTGATTTTATTTGAACAAAGCTAGCAGGCTTTATGATGATGTGACACACAATTGCACATGTAGCGTTTAGTCAACACACATTATTATACACATTAATATACAGGTGCCCAAAACAAAAAGGTTTTGGATACCCAAGATATATCAATGTCAGCACAGATCATCAGAGCACAAATGACACTAGAGCTTTTCTAGAAAACTGATGTCAAGATGATCTACAGTTTATTAACTTTTTGACAACTACAACATCTAAAGTACTTTTATCTTAATTTAAACAATAAATCTATTGTTTTTACCTTGCTTTAAAATAAAGGACACCGTTTTTGTATGGAATGCACTGACAGTCATATGATTTTAGGTATGATTTAAAGGCAGGGTAGGTGATTTTTTTCCAGAAACATTTTATTTTTGCTTTGCTGGTTGAAAGCTGTACTTTTTGGGCCCATTGTAGATGAGCATTAATTGACATTATGCGATGACTTTAAGCTTATTTCATCCAATCAGAATTCAGAGTCAGAAAGATACATTTCATAATGTTTGTTTAGAATAATCCTATAGTTAAGCAAAGACCTAAATAGCCTGAAACATTAAATTATTGTCAAAACTTTCTAAAGTCTATATTGTTAGATTCAAGTGTTAATCAAAACAAACAGAGCAACAAAATAATACTCAAGTATGCAGGAAAAACTCAGTAACCTTGATCTTTATCTAATCTGTTAGAAGCTTATCTGAGAGAAACATATTCTAATGCTTTTGATGCAATTCTACACACGCACTCAAACAGAATGTTTGCTTTGAATACGTGTTTCATGCGATAACACTATGACTGCTCTTAAACATGTGTGCTATGTATACGTGGTTTGTCATCACAAGCACATCTGCATCCAAACCAGTTTTCATTATGTAGCCAGGAGAGATGTTCAATGCCACCTCCTGGTGTGTTTTTGTGTGTAAGCATTGATCTGAGCATGATCCCAGGAGAATATCAGACAGAGAATGTTTGTTAATCTCAATTCAAAGACAGGCTTGTGTTTATGCGGGACCAAAACTCCAGAAAGACTCCAGAGAGACGAACAGCATATCAGAACCGGAACACGTAAAGACGACTCTCTTTGCTTTGCAATGTTTTACTGATGTGAACGAGGAGCTCTGAGAAGATATGTACAGTTTGTGTATGTGTGTGTCTTTTATAGAAGGTAGCCTCTCTCAACAATAGCATGATGCCCTTGAAGAGTTCATTCTTTTGAAAGAACATGAGCCTGGCAAAAGATAAAGACAGACCCCTCTTTCAGCTTTATATTTCTCTCTCTCTCTCTCTCTCTCTCTCTCTCATTTTCCAAAGTCTCTATCTGTCCCTGTTGTGCATTAGTGTGTGTGTAAAATTGTAAAAAAGGAAGATCAGACTAAACATCAAAGCATTCAGATTACACTCCTGCTTCCTTACCAGCAGCCTAACATACACGCTTGCTTACACACGCACACACAACGCAACAAAGCATCCATCAGAAATCTGTTCCCAAATCTCTCAAATACTCTTTCAGCCTTTCATTTCTCTTTCTCCTCTTCCTGCGCATCACCATGTGTTTGATTGCAGACGGAACATCAAAGCATTCAGATTATGTTTCTGCTTCATCACAGCCTGTCAAACACATACATGCAGCTTCCATACTGTATATTTACACACACACACACGCCCAAGCAGCATCCTTAAAGAGCTCCCAAATGCCAAAGACACGCGAGCGTCTGAGAGTGACTCCCGCGTAATTCTCTTTCTTCCTCTTCCTCCTCTTCATTTTTATCCCGAGGTGCATTTCATTGCTCGTCACTGTAGCATATCAGAGTCAAAGGAACAGGTGCATATGTGCATGTGACTCTAAAATTTCAATTGCTTTTTCATTTTGTTTGTTTCTCACCCCACTGTGATGCCGCGTTTGAATAGCCGCATGCGGCACATCGCTCAGGTTTGCACCCTTCAGAGAGCCCCGCGCGGGTGTTCTGCTCTGTATTCCAGTGCTGCGTCCCCCGCTCCCCTCGTGCTCCATGGAGAGAGATGGATCATTAAGGTCTGGCCGAGGAAAATCTCATTTATGAGAAGACACGACTTCTTTGAACTGCGCGTGCACGTGTTAGTGTGTGCAGTTGGTATTCACGGGCGGATGTGAAACGTGTTTATTATGTGTCGCCGGTTCCACATTAGTTCCCAGGAAGGGTTTTAAAAACCCATAATAACCCAAAGTTTCCACGTTACCCTGATGTTAAATGTCTTTTTTAAAGCTGCAATCCATAACGTTTTTGGATAAAAATGATCAAAAATCAATTACTGAGTAAGTACATGTCAACTGAGTTTCAACATGATCGGCATGCCTTACTTCGATTCACCACGATAAATTTATGACAATGATTTATAATTTGAGCTGTTGGGTCTGATTTTGTGAGAAATGTCTGTCTGTAATCAAAACGAAGAAGATCCAGCTACTATATTGCATGTCCAGATGCTGGAGATAGTGTAATGCTTGTAGCTTGTTCTTACAGCAGTTGTTTCAAATTTTAACTTTTCATCCATGTTAAGACAACTCCACAAGTAACCTGCAATTTTAGGTTTCAAACAGAGATGGTAGCAGAGAGGTTAAACTGCAACTTGGAAGGAATGCCCAAACAACAACCAAAACTCTTGTCATGTACTGACTCTCTATGTTGTTCTAAACCCAAATGCCATTCTTTCTTCCATTGAACAGAATAAAGATATTGTGAAGAGTCACCAAAAGGCAATTTTTTTATACAAGTAAAGTATTTTGTGACCAAGGAAAGTTGAGCTTTCAAATCTCAAGCATGCAGGTGCATATTCTAGCTCTGCTTTGTTACCAGATTGATGTCACTGATGTCAAACCTGTTATTTTTAATCTGTGAAAGCATAAAAGACACTTTCGAAAGCACTCAAATGGCTTCAGAAGACTCAGAATAAAGCACCCAAGTCAAATAAACTCTTTCTGGAGCATTCAACTCAATTTCCTTCAATTTTATGAGATAGAGCAGCTTAAACAGCCTTTAAAATTTATCTTTTCGTGTTCCATTAAAGGAAGTAATAGTACAGGTTTAGAATGACACAGGGGATCATGAATTATAATAAAACGTCATTGTTTTGGCCAATGGACATCTTGCTGATATGTCACCAGACAGAAGAATCTAATGAAGAGGATTACAATGCGTAAGAAGGTTTCTGACGACATTGCATGTGGGTGTGTGAAAGTCTATGTTGTGTTGGTGTGCGATTGTGTTAAATAAAGCCAAAAAATGTGAAACATGATAAATATGCTTTGCTATTAGCTTTGTGCGTTTTGTAATTATTGAGTTCACAGGCGATGGCTAAAATGCTAAAAGCATCTTTTAGACAAGCAGAGAGACAAAAAGGGAGTCAGAGAATAGACAGAGATGGAGGGAGAGAGAGAAGCATGGCCGTGGGTTCATTTTAACGCAGAATGACAGTAAAAACAAAGGCACTATGAGATCCAACAGTGGCAGAATATTTGGAGAGAGCAGCACACTGTAGATAATGAAGGCAAGTTTATCTCGCTTTTGTTTTGCTTGAAACTTGGTTTGCCTGCAACTTTATAGCGAATGAGGAGGTTTTATGGCACAGAGAAGAGTGACATTACAGTGTGACAGTTCTCATGTGTGGAGGACGGCTGCTCCCCATCCATCTCTCTCTCTCTCCCTCTTTCTTTTTCACCTTTCGTGTCAACACAATTTCCTCTCACGCAATCCTCCTCCAGGCTTTCCTCTTTTGGAGAGAATGAGCAATCTCTCCTCTTCTCTCTTAATGATTATCTCGCAGCAATTTTAAGCTTAATAGTTTTCTGTCAGAATAAAGAGAATTCATGACTTTTAACCATAACAAGATACAGGTTCTGTCATGATTATTCATAAAACCAGCCCCCCGCTTTTCATTAGCATTTCAGATTGGCTCTGAGAATCAGGGGCACATCAGAGGCAATTTTTACAGTCTATTAGTTATTTATAATCCATTTGTCTTGCATCTATTTAAAGACGTACATGGTCCATCCCAGCTAACAATTTTAGGTTTAAAAATGTTTTCCTAATGTTTCCATTACGAAAGTTTCCATTAAGAGAAACATCAAAAATGTTATTTTAAATGCTTTAGGAGTGTTCAAAATGTCTAGTTTTTTAAAGCTTGTGTTAACGTTATTGCTTGGTTACAAGAAGGTTATTCAAGCTACTTTTAAATTCTGTATTTATATATATATATATATGTTATATATAACAATTTAAGAATAACTTGTTTGATATGATATATAACTTAAAGTTCTACTAATGTTACTGCAAGAATGTTTTGATAACATTGACAGAACTTTCGGAGGATGTTAAACAACGCACTCTGTTAGATGGGCATGTATGCTGGGTCTATACAGTTAATACAGCAGCATCTTCCATCAGTGAATAAGGCTGCTTTCCTGACTGAACAGGCCTGCTCACATGCCAAAACTCACATGCCAAAATTTCAGGGCATTTACAGAAATACATGTCACACCTTGCTGTGCACTCCTGCCCACTGAAAGCTCTGTCACAGCACGCAGACAAATTCCTGGACACCTTATACACAAAACTCATTAAATTCCCACACAGATCGGCACACAAGCAAACTCATTTTGAATGTAAGTAAACATACAGCCATTTATAATAATCCTTAAGTTTCAAATACTCTACATATTCCTGTGATTCTTCCATCTATTGTTTGCATGTCATTGCCCAATCATTCATTTATTTATTCATTCATCTGCCTGTCCAATTCATCTGTCCACTCATTCATTCATTCATTCATTCATTCCATCCATCATCCATCAATTTAATCCATCCGTTGTGCTACAAACAATAATTATCCATCACTCTGACGGATAGTTATAAAATTTAGTATATCAGTATATTATATCCATCAGTATATCCATTATATCTGTTTTTTTAACCAACAATAATTATATTATGCCATCATTGCTTAGTATGGATAGTGGTGCATTATTTATATCATTATAAAGTATTTTCTCAACATAAGTTGGCTGAAAGCATGCTCTCACACTCACTCACATAATAATTAATGGAAATTTCAGTCAATGTTTTTAAATTATGGAAACTTTTCAGTTAAGCTAACTTCTGTTTTGATTTCTCCATCCATCTATCTGTATGATGAGTGTAGAGAAAGCATGCATCCCCATCAGTGAACCACAGATCCCTGAAGTCTTCATTATTTACAGAATATAAATCTAAACTCTGACCAACACAACCAAAAAAAAATCCTAACAGCTTTGGAACCACTTGACACGCACACAAATAATCTTGACACAAGCACGCGCTGCTCTGCCATCATGTCAGCCGTGTAATCTCAAACTCCTCTATCTAATTAAAGACCATTAAAGCTGCAGCAGTTTGTGTTTCAGCTCATATACATACACACACACACTCGCTCATTCAGAACTAATGATTGTGAGTGTGTGTGCGTGTGAGGACATTACAACGACTGTTCAACAGCAGCAGTAGGATAAGGGCTATTGGATAAAGGACACTGTACTTTAAATTTAACAGTAACAACTTGACACGTGATGTAGATGTCTTCTCGACCCGAATCACTTCTTACCCGAACCCGACATTCATTAATTAATTTTTTAAAAGAAAAACCTGACCTAAGACAGATCCGATGAAATTTGACTCGAGTCCGACCCGATGGCATTTATTTTCAAACCTGACTGGACCCGAACAAAGGAAGCTAACTCGGTCGGTCACGTCGGCATATGAAATCTTTTGTTTTGTTGTCTATCACAACCCGACCTGTGTCCGAGGCACTCGTCGAAGTTTTGGACCTGAACCCACTCCCCAAAAGGGAGCCAAATCTGACATAATCTCAGTTTGGGGATATTGGAAACGTCCTCATTTGTATAAATAATTCATAGATAAAGTCATTATTTTTTAATTCTAAAATGTTTTTTTTGTTACTCTGTAGTATTTAGAATTAGCTTTGATCAAAAGAATGAAGAGGTCTATGTAATGTTCCCATTTAGAAAGCAAAGTAAAAGTGTGTGTGTGTGTTTACAAGTTGTACAATATTGATAGAGAGAATAATCTGGAAACCTTTCTCTCTGCCTTTTACATTTTGCTCAAAAAAAAATACAACATCTCATCTTAAATGTCACAACATTTTTAAATCGTATGCGCCAGAATAAGCGATGAGGGCGAGAATCTAAAGAAATGAAATAAGGAGAATAAAGAGAGGACACAGATACACAGACACAGAACTGAACCCTGTTTATCAAAGGTTGTAAATAACAAGCGTGTGACATATAACTGCTAGGGTTTACATTAACATTTCTGCATTTGGCAGACGCTCTTTTCCAAAGCGACCTACAGTGCAATACTTTCATCATTATGTGCGTACCCTGGGAATCAAACCTGTGACCCTGGTGTTGCTAGCTGGCACTATTCTCCACCTCTCAATATACAAACATGATCATATAAGAAGAGAAAATCAGAGAGAATGAAGGTAGGCGTAAAAAACACTAAGAATAACCAAACGCATAAACAGTTTAAACATCTGCTATTGACTCACGTTACATAATGTAATTCAAACATAACACAAGCATTTTCCAGGCACTGCAAAGCCGTTTAATGCACCGCCAAAGCAAGTCAACTGAACACAAAACATCACATCATTATCTATCACTAGTTCTGCATATAAAGGCTTCCTGCAAAGTCCTGTGTCACTGAATATTAAAATGATATTTGTTTATTTAAATTATACATAACACTAAGCGACCTGTAACAGTCATTGCATCATGGCTGTAACATCAATGCTGAAGCCACTATAATGTTAAAGGGACAGTTCACCCAGAAATTCCTTCATCATTTACTCACCCTCACGTCATTACAAACCTGTATGACTTTTTTGCTTCTAAGGAACGCAACAGTGGCACCCATTGACTTCCATTGCATGGACACAAAACCACTGAAACATTTTTGAAAATATCTTCTTTTGTGTTCCACAGAAGAAGAAAAGCCATTTAAGTTTATAATGACATGAGGATGAGCAAATGATCTAAACATTGTCATTGCTGGGTGAACTACGCCTTTAATATTCAGTGTTAATGTTGTGCCCTCGTACAGAAAACAAGTTTTACAGGAATTTACCCAGCCGTGCTGAAAAATCTGTGGCAGGTGTCAGGATTTATAATGTCCATGCTCCAAATAATGGTGCAGTACAGACTTCAGGCAGATCCTCAGCACAGGTGTCACAGTGCAGAGACCTGCCAGAGTCAGGTACCTGTGTGCAAAATCCCACAGTTATTCTCTTTGGACCTAGCAGCTGGTTCTGATGGTCTACCAGGTGAACCTTACCGGAATTCAGGATAACAACAAGGTCCAACCTATACGAGAGTTTAATGGTTTATATAAGCTTGTGAAAGCAACAAAACAGCTGCACTAAAGATGTTCCGTCTGTGAAAGAAAAGCAATCTCCAGCACTTGAGAAGCGAGGTCTGCCTTGATTATACTACACTTTCAAAAACATCTCTCTGATAGACTGGAACCCTCCATGAAGGTTGACAAAAGGGGC
The DNA here is from genome assembly GCA_036877525.1 of Chromobotia macracanthus. Lineage (NCBI taxonomy): Eukaryota > Metazoa > Chordata > Actinopteri > Cypriniformes > Botiidae > Chromobotia > Chromobotia macracanthus. The sequence goes on from JAZGTH010000010.1 coordinate 3,489,512, forward strand.
GGGGTTTCACTCAGTGGTTAAAGCGCAGAAAGCAATGACACAAACTGTCTAGACAACTACAGAGTTTGGTTATAGAGTTTCCATTATGTGGGTGGTTTGATTGATCTGTACAGCCAGGTCGAGGCCTTCTGATTACTGTCTGCTCAGCAACTCTTAAACAGACACAAACAGAGTGTTATGGAAAGTGACAGCCTGGACCTTCCTAGAACATTTGTTGTTGTTATACGGAGATAAAATCAAATGATCCGGCTATGTACTGTATGTCACAGCGGATGACAAGGTGTACGGTGGCTCACCGAGACCTGCAAACACTAAATCAACTCATTCATTTTCACTAATGCATCAAAGAACCTTTTGTGCATGCATTACTCTGAAACTCAGAACAAGCCTTGATAATGTGCTACTAATAGAGAAGTGTTATTTCTCTGTCGTCTGTGTCACAAACGGTATTTTAAATCCAGCTACAGGGAATGTTCCCGGAAAGTTGGCTAACGTACTCTAACACTTCTCTGAAAGTTATTACAAAAATTCTTGCTGTAATGTTTTTAATATTCTATATAATATCAAAACTTGTTTTAAGTTGTTAGAGGAATGTTTTAAAATGTTACAGAATAAAAGATGTTTAAATAACTCTTATAACTAAGCAAAAATGTTAATACAGTGTCTAAAAACTGGAACGTTTTGAACATTGCTAGAACATTCAAAATAACATTATTCAAATTTTTGTTATTTTAAGGAAATGTTCTTACAACTTACAATTGTAAGCTGGAAGCTGATCTGCCATTGGTCAAGGCAACAGGCAGTAATCGTTTGAAATCAACCTACGACTGGTGTAGTTGTCCTTGCACATTGAGGTATTATGGGGGTATTATGAAGTAATATATATACATATATACATATATATATTATATATTTTAACTTCAAAAAATTAAAAATTTTCACTTTAAAGTAATCCAAATTCAATTAATATGGTTAAGGGTGCGAGGTGAGATTTGCTACAGACATAACTAAAGCTAGCAGGTCATAAATTAGAAAAATGTATGCACCCCAATCATCTCGGTTTTCAAAGAAGACGCATTATCACAATTACCTTGCTTATAAATTAGTACTATGTATTATATTCTTAATTTAAAAATCATTTATCTGAACCAGATGTTTGATTGTCTCTACTGTGTAAGTATGTGTAAATAAAAAACTCATTTTGGGGTCCACAAAGAGAAACCACAACCTGATCTATACGCACACAGTGCTCTCTGATGATCACCAATGATTTGCAATCGTTGTAAAACCGCTGATAGAAATTACTCAGACGGCATTCTGGGAGATGTGTTTAAGCACTGCAGACATCTTTTACACTTCGTATTGAGAGAAATGATAGCTGATATGTTAATAATAACTATGAAGTGCTGTGATCTAAAAATATTGCAGTATATGAGCAAAGGTGATGAAAAGAAAAGGAAAAATAAGAAGAGTGAGACTGACAGACAGAGATGAATGGACCAAGTGGTCATTAAGGTCCCTGACACATAATTAGCTCTTATCACAACCGGTTGGCCCGTTTTTGACTGAGTGTGTGCGTCTGTGTCTGGACGACGTTTTTTAAAAGAGAAGCTGCTGTCCCTTCTGCCTTTAGCCCTGCCACGGCCTTCATCTTGATTATAATGATGGTTCTGTCATGTAGGATCTCATTAACAAATTGTGAAGCCCAATGTTTCGGTTGTTTGCCAACCTATTATGACACTTTCCTCCGTACAATGCGGCGAGGATCATTTTATCCCCCGCAGTCAAACGACCTCACAATTCATTTCGTCAAGCGCAAAAACAGAAAAGCAACGGTGTTTAAATCACAGGAACAGTCTGTTTCTCTCCGAGCTCGTCTTTTCTGTATGCTAATTAAGTGATTGGAGATTTCACTGTTGCTATGGCTAACTACATTAGCATTTTGTTCTTTGCATAATCAAAACTGGCTGTTTTTAAAGGCTGTTTAAACACAAGAACAATACGAGAGAAAAACAAGCGGTTTGAGCAGTTTTATAAAAAACTGTCAGTGATGTTAATTTCCACAATGATTTTCTAGATGCTGCGTTATAAGTGAAAAGAGGGAGAGGCTTAGACCCCTGTAGTGAAACTATACTTAACCCTGAGGTCCGTTCATTATTGTGATATAGAGCAGGAATACATTTCCATCTTTAGATCCACATACACACAGGCATACTGTACAGAGACTAATCTTTCTGGGTTTCCATTTCTGTTATGTTCCTTCTAAAGGGTACCGATGTGAAAATGTCATGTTTGTCTCCTGCCAATAAGGTACATTAAGATACACAATTTTGCACCCAATGATTCTTTATCCGCCTACTGTACCTCTGGACTGAATTCCAATATATGCAGAGAAATGAAATACAGAGATACGCTCTGCTCAAATATTCAAACAATATTCAAAGCCATTAGTTTAGGGGAAAGGATATCAGTTCCCTCAGAGTCACAGTGGTCTCAGCAGAGCAGTCTCCATTGATCTCTGCTTCTCTCGACAGTCTCACAGCCAACTTTGCTTGCCCATACAGAAAGTTTAAAGAAGTACATTTATTTCATTTCTAATGAACTTGTATTTGGGCCCATAAATAAATCACACTAATGTGAAAACATCACCTAGTCCCAATTCACACCTCCCATTTAACAACTGAAGAACGTGTGTTGGTCTGCCATATACTAAAATAGATCAAAATATGCAGCTTGGACTCTCTTCCCGCAGTATCGCTTCCGTGTTTGTTTGGAACTGTCTTATCCCGTTTATTCATAAACTGGCATAAGCTGGTTTGCTGGGCTTAGCTGGTTTAAGCTGGTCTCCCAGTCTGGCCAAGCAGGTGCTTAGCTGGTTTAGCTGCTTGGCAAGTTGATCTCTCAGCTTGAGTCAAAAGTGACCAAAACCAGCCAACAAACTGGCATTACCAGGCTGGGAGACCAGCCAAGCCCAGTAAACCAGTTTAAAGGACTTTTAACAGTTTAACAGTTTTTAACAGTTTAAGGAAGTTTTAACATTTTTATGATATATAACATTAAAAAACTTCTACCAACGTTTCTGCAATGACTGTCTGGATAACTTTAACAGAGCTTTTAGAAAACATTAGGCGATGTTCTGAGAATGTTCCCTGTTAGCTAGGATAATTCAACACCGAAGATCATCTGGCCTTTTCATAAGGGACCTCTTCTGAAAGGGTTCAACTCTACCCAATTCCTGGCATGTGCATTCTAGCACCTCCAGAAAGCCTTAGGCGCACCATTTCTACACAGATATAAGTGTCACTTTTATTAAGCTGGTAAATGCTTTCAGGTTTCCTGATGCTGAGCCGTCTGGACCCACAGCTGCTCGTCTAGCTTTGGAAAAATATCCACTAGTTAAAACCTTAAAGTCACCCTAAAGCAGACAATATCTCATTCATCTGTCTAAATGCTGTCCATAAAAATGCTATATTGAGCATAGATGTAATAGTCTGTAAAGACAGCCAAACCTTCATATTCATATAAAGAGGCACTTTAGCGAATTCCAACCCGCAGAAGATAAAACCCTTCACAAACAGAAAAGTGCCTCAGACGGTTCTGTGTGTAGCCCAAACTGACAAACACCTTCTCATAGTATTACAAGAGAAACTGTTCATCTCGTACAATATGGTGTAACACACATTCTCAGAAAGCTGGCTAACGTTCTCTTAAAGTTCTCTCAAATGATCAAAAAATGTTTTTGCAGTAACCTTGGTCTATATCATATATATATATATAAACGTTATATATATAACGTTTCTATTACTTAATGGAAATGTTAGGGAAACATTCTTACAAGCTAAAGTATTTAGCTGGGGATCCACACTGTGAAATAAATAGCACAGGAAACAAATTGGCTACAGTGACCCAAACGTACCAGCAGCACAAGCTCTTGTGAGACAGATGTGAGATTATTACTTCTCTGCATCTTTAAGGGCTAGATCAGGCCTACACAGAACAAGGTTTTCGTAACAGTAGTATCTGATTATGTTCAGGAAATGTTTCTAGCACTCAGGAGGAAGCACAACCAGGTCACTGGCCTGGACCAGAGAACTTTTTGAGTGCCTCCAAATATTTATGTTGGCCATTAGTTTGCTTTGAGATTTGCTGGAACATCTCAACTCTGTATTGTTAGTCTGATTCATCAACAGTATACAGGTCAGGATAATATTCAACAGCGAGCTTGTGCACAGCAGATGGGGATGACAACACCTTCATTATTCTTCAGGCACAGCATCTGCTTCTCCTGACTAGTGCTGCATTCCAAATTAAAGAAAAATGTTGTTGGCCTATCAGTGTCTTGAACGTGGGTGAAACATGCCCTAACTACGACCCGTTCTGCTATACGTTCCAATACGCAGCTTAGCTGATGAGTTTGTTTTTAGCGAGAGCAGTCAGAAAATCACTCACCTTCTCCGACAGCTTTTTGCCCTTGACTACAGAAATGTCATTTTCCTGATTCTTTATATTCATTTTGATACTTCTTGTTTAATGAGATACCGCAGACAAAACATCTATATCTGAGCTAACAAGTTCAGGTCATAAGAAAGTTTCCCTAATGTTTCCCTTAAGTAAAAAACGTTGAAAATGTTCAATGTTTTGAATGTTCTGGTGATGTTGAAAACCTCCATTTTTTAAGATGTTGTATTAACATTATTGCTTGGTTATAGGAACATTATTCCACTATTTTAATTTTGTAACTTATTATTAATAACATTCCACTAACAACTTAATAACGGTTTTGATATATGATATATAACGTTATAAACCGTTTTTTACTGCAAAAACATTTTTGTTAACTTCGAGAGAACTTTTAGAGAATGTTAGCCAATATTCTGAGAATGCTGCCTGTCAGCTTGGTGCTTGCTTAATGAGATACCGCAGGCAAAACACCCATATCTGCGCTTTCTCGCTGTCATCGCTTATTTTCTTCTGTAGAACCTTGCATTAAAATGCCAAAAGGAGATTTTATTACACTGCATAGATAATGCATAATCAGCGGTGATCTTCTTATGATCCAAGAGAGAATCAGGAGTTATAGCGGAGCCACACACTTTATATCTTGTGGTATATGAGGTATAAAATCTGTCCAACCTTGCAGCTTTGCCCTGGGAGAATTTCACCCAGCCAGGCTGCTTAACTGATTGGTTTTTTCCCTTTAAAGGTCTAAAATTGCAATATTGCTGGACAAAACAGATGTCCTCTGTTTTTCTATTAGCCGTAGAAATCCACAGTACAATTCCAGTCCACTCTCATTAAAGTCATTTCCTTTGATTGAAAGGTTTTTTTAAAAGTACTAAAGCAAACATGGCAATTTCGGCCCACAATACCATTAAATGCCTTGGTTTTACATTATTGTTGGACAAGATTTTCACCCTCAGAGCAGTACAAAAAAACAAAGCTACACCTGCATTAATACAACAGCCCCCCATCTCACCACAATCCCCAGTAAACCTCATTACTCTGATCACTGTGGGTTTCGTGCAGGAAAAACTACTCCAACTCGCAGGAAAAGTATTCCATTTTAAATTAATGAGCTTTGAAAGCAGAGCTCATTTGCTTCTGTCTCTGAGCCCATTTACGACTGGAGATCCTCTAAGTTAAATCTCCATGAGAAAAGGAACTGGTAGCAAAAGAACAAAAGAAAAGAAACAGAGAAACTGAGAAGCGCAAGTTAAGAATTAAAGTCGTAGAATATTGATTTGGTCTTTCATCCAACTGCTTTTCCTTTATGACTCGTATCACTCAATGCGTTTACGTGGCTTATTGCTAGAAAATAGTGTATTATACAAAACCTGCGTTCGTGTGTACGTTACCCCTTATTTACACTGCACACAACTGCGGCACATTACGGCTCTGACACGACCACTGCTTGTGTTTATACCAGCTGCACCACGGCACAGAAGGGGCTCTCCACGCTGCTTCGCTAAAGATAGGCGCCTAGTCTAATTTTGTCCAAGCTGTGCCTAAGCAAAAGGCAAAATACACACCCTGCACAGACTCAGAATTGTATTTCACAAACATACATACACACATACATACATATATATGTATATCACACACACACACACACACATATATAATCTTTGTTATTCATAACTACACTTTTAAGTTTTAAACTTTGTCTGTATGCTACAGCACAACAAAGTAGGACATAGCAATAAACACAACAATAAATACAATTAAACCGCACAAAACATCCAAACAGCCAACCTATCCAAGAAAAAAAATACAGAGAAACAATGTCAGGCTGGCAAATCTCATGGTCACGGAAATCTCGCTTCTGAAATACATCTGCTGTGATACATTTTAAAATGATTTTCACAGTTTGTTTCAAAGTAGCTTTACCTTGTCTGTAAGCATATCTACACCTGTACATTACTTAGTCTTTGGTTTCACCAAGAAAAGCATCGGTTCAGTGTTACCTGATTTAGACACGCATGATACATCACATTAACCATCACGTCATCATCTTCTTATCAGGCCATTGTAACAGCATGTCATCAACAACCACCTCTCCTAACATTCCCATCCTGCACTACCTTGTGCATCACTATAACTAGTGTGCTCATCATTTATTAAACCCAGTCTTTACTCACCTCTGTTTTCCTCCCATCACATTGGTATGTGGGCCACAGACGGTGTAACTGCAGATTCCAGTCCCCATGGTCCTCTAAACCCTGGTTAGCTTCCTGTTTAGACATCTCCATGGTTCGCTTGAGATGCCCCTTCTGGTTTCCTGTCTTCTGAGAGCGAAAGCATAAACATCTGTAACATAAAAGAGAAAACGTGTTTTTAAAAACGTGGCTTTAAATTAGGCTGTCACGGTATCAGGTTGTCACTACACGGTTATCATGGCCAAAAGAATTCACGGTAACGGTATTATCACCGTATCTACTGAATTAAAAATGCTATCAGTTCAACTTTAATTTTGTGTTTTCTCTTTTTTGGCTGATGAATCACATAGAGAGAGAGTTTGTAACTATTGTGGCTCTTAAGACAAAATGTTAAACATGTGCAACAGCACCACCTATTGTGTTGGAGTGTCAATCAGATACTGGTGCTGAATTATTCACAATATTATCATAAGTGTGGCATATGTGGTCATTAATATCACTATTAATGTTAACACTGGTATATTGTGACACCCCAATTTTTAAAAAAGGGGCCTCTAACGCATTTTGTTAGTGTTGAGGCCATCGCAACACTTAAAGGGTAACAGTGTTCAAACTTCCTGTTTTAAGAAACTTCCCGTTTTAACCGGATGTAAACAGGATAGAACTCTTCTGCAAATTGATGGGGCCTATAGAAGCTAAATATTTAGCAATTTGTTGTCCCTTAGCTTGTAAAAACGAACACACAACAAGTTAAAATGATCGTCTGTGGTAATCAACAGAATACCACAGACTATGTTGACAGGACTCGAGTTAAACTAGAACAGTCCTTTAACAGGTTTCCACACTGACTGCTTTGTGAACCTGTAACAATATAATGCAGGCTTGCACAGACTCTGTTATTAAAGGATGGGGCCCTTCGGCTAATAACGGATTTGTCCAATCAGCTGCTTCAAAGAATGTCCCTCCCCCAAATACCACCTGCCTAGCAATAACAGAAAGTAACAAATCAGGGTTCACTGATGTAAACTAAAGGCTATTGGCTGTTAAAAATAAAAAGACCGAGCTCTTTAATACATTCCCTGCCAAGTCTCTATTTCAAACGGGAATACATCAACACAGGAAAGAAAACTAAACTCATCAAGTCATTTCACTGGGACCTTTAAGAGCCCTTTAAAACACTGGTGAAGCATTTACTTTATTACAGTATTTGAGAAAATGTTTACATTAAATCTTAAAGGCACGGTAGCAAACGAAATAAAAACAAACAAAAATAAACGAAACACAGCTTGTGCAAGTCTTAGCATCAGAGGGCAGAAAATAGTTATGAAAATAATGTTTTTGGACCTCAGGGGGGGAAATGACTATTTAAACAAAAATTATATTTCTCTTAGTACGTCATCACGGAAGGACTGCTGTCGTACGACAACAGTAACAAAGCAAGAAATGCGTCAATCTTCCCATGCGTCTGACTCCGCACGTAAATGCTACACCACTCACCAAATTAACCATGTTGTCACAGAAAGTCAATTATGAGAAAGTGCAGGCCAAGAGAAGAACACAAGAGTGAAAATCACGGCTCTCAGCAGGTAGAAAGCTCTTACACACCCACACAGCATGAAAGAGAGAGAGAGAGAGAGAGAGAAAGAGAGAAAGAGAGAGTCGTGCAGTGGACACTCAGCAGGGTGGAATGATAACAAAGTTCATTTTTAATGATCGCTTTATCTGCTAATCAATTAATGTCTTTAATTAATGTGTTTACAACAGTGAGGAAAATTTAAGAGGTGTTGTCCCGGCAGCTGGGGGAGGAAGAACGGCAATCCGTGTCTGTTTTGTGTGTGTGTGTGTGTGTGTGGTTTTGTTAGCAGGTGTTGCAAATGTGTCTGTTCGAGAGAGACAGAAAAAAAGCCCTCCTAAATTTTCTCCTGCTGTTCCTCTTTTCATCATTTGCTTCTTTATGAAGAGAAAATGTTTTTAATGGAGCCGAGACTGACAGTTAGACTCTTTTAGAACGTAACATACAAACCCATTAAAACTTCCTCTTAGCAAAAATAATTCTCTCTCTCACTCACACTCTCTCTCTCTTAGAAGCTCAGTTTTTATTCTGTTCAGTTCTATTGAATTATAGAGCCGTTCTAGTGTGAATACCATAATCACGTTTACAGTAAGCCACACTAACTATTACGTCAAGTATATCCTCATCTACAAAAAGCCAGAGAAACAGGTGAGTCTGTCCACATCCTCCTGAGTTTTTTAAAGCTCTAACCACGGCTGGGTGGAGTGCTGAGGGTGTTAAATGGATGCACTCGCCCGGCGTTTGTGGGGCGAGGTCGTCCTTTGTGCTTTCACAGGATCTGATTCTCAAATTTCCACCTGCAGTCTCGCAGCTGCTACAAAACCCGACAGGAAAACAAATAAACTGCCTTCGTCTTATGCGCACATATTAAGGACAAGCCATTGGGTGTTTTATTTTTGTAGCCTGCTGCGCTTTAATGTGCATCCATATTAAAATCGGTCTTTTGATAATTCTATGCAGAGATATGGCAATTCATACAGCTGTAAAAATGTAAAACAGTTTAAAGCACAAACTTCAGAGTTTAGAAGAGACATGCAGAGGAGAAATAGTACTCCAAGCTTCAGATTCCCTAAAATAAGGTCTGTGGTAACATTACTTGAAGAGAACTTCTCATTTTGTTCTGCAAATTCAATTACGCAGCCTGTTCATGTGAATTTTGAAGCCGCAGTTATTTTAAACATAAGTTACTAACAAGGAACCACAAGTTCCACAAGGATCTGACAACTGACAATTTAGACAGCTGTTGTAGTTCTTCTATATTACCTTGTTAGCAGCTTACAGTACATACAGCTGTTTCCAAATCTATATTCTTAAAAATTCATTATTTATGACTGCATGCAATCTCTGCTGTAGAACAAAAAATACAAGCACAAATACAAGAACAAATCTCTACAAGTAACAACAAACCTTCATTTAATCATAAACAGAAAACCGTTATTCTTAAAACCCAAAAGAGAAATCCAGAGGAAACCGATGATGAATTAGCCTTCCAGTATACAAAATGACATCACAAGTGTACATCTTCAGTCTAATTGCTATGTTTAAAAGTGTGTGCTTGAACTTTTGCCTCATCTTTGGTTATAAAAGCGGCATTTACAATATTACCAATAATTAATGCCAAAAGATTCAGTCTCCGGACTCTCTTGCTTTCTTACTTTTTTCTTTCGTTTTTCTTTCCAGCCCATGAGAGATAAATGAACATTCAACGCCATTACATTTCTTTATTATGTTCAGAATTAGGCCATATGTAAATGACCACTTCCTGAGAGAGAGAGAGAGAGAGAGAGAGAGAGAGAGAGAGAGAGAGGAAAGTAGGCAAGAAAGGAAAGGTCAGATCATGCAGTTTAACTAAAATAAAAAGCCTTTATTCAAGATACTGATACACTGTAATTTAAGAAAACAAACACTGTAAACATGACATTGCATAACTCATGGAGACACACACACACTGCGTACATATATATTAAATGCACAAGAAATGTTATTGTGTGTGTGTGTGTGTGTGTGTGTGTGTGTGTGTGTGTGTGAGTGAGAGAGAGAGAGAGAGAGAGAGAGAGAGACAGAGAGGAGGAGATAGTGAGAGATAGAGTGTAAACAGAGAGCTTCATGTCCCTATTGATCATGTATTGGTTGACATTGACCACTGTATTCTGTGGAAAAGACACTCCAGTTTTTGCAGGACTTCAGATGGAGTGATATAAGAGAGGAATGCTGAGATAACAGCACAAAGAAAAATACAAGAGCAGAGGAGAGGAGAGCAGAGGAGAGCAGAGGAGAGGAGAGGAGGAGAATAAAGAGAGAAATAATAAAGCAATCTTTTACTGTGCTTCTTTTCTCTTTGTAAAATATGAAGTTATGTCCAGATTCTTGCCACTAGACAGCTGAAGCATTACAGTAGTGTCTTTCATCTAATTTATTCTAATAATAACATAACATACTGCTGCTTCTTGACTGCAGTATATTAGTTTTCTACCTCCCCGGCAAATTGTAAACTTTATATTGTCAAACAGGGTTTACTGCAGCTCAGGTACATTTGTTGTAAATTGTATATAGTACAGTGAGAATAAACAGCAGTAAAAGCCAGCTGCATATCCCAAATAAAACCACAACAAACTGTTGACTACACTAAAGCCCATCGCCAAGTCGAACAAGACAGGGCTGGTCTGATGTAAGACACTAAACTGAAATGAAATCATTAGGACAGTAACTAATTAAGAGTTCATCTGCGCAGCTTGAGTTGATCCATAGACTTTCTCCTATGGAGCACAATGTGTTGTTAGGGAGGACTAACTGACAGGTAGTGACTGACAGTCTTGTGCCCCATTCACTTTCACAGTATGGAGCAAAGCAGTGTCAGCATTGTTCAAAATGACAGGCCTGTGTTTCACAGAAAGGTACATACGTCTGGAACAGCATGGGGTTGAGTACATGATGACAGAATTTTAATTTTGGGGTGAACTGTCTCTTTAAGGAAACACGGTGTGTGTGCTTTTGTCTTTTCTCTTTGGCGTTCTCAGTTTCATGGCTCTTTTCCTCTTTAATTCTCCTACTCTCTCGTTTTCTCTTTGTCTATTGGGGCTCAGTGAAACAGAGCCAAGGCAGTCCAGCCTCAGCGGCTAACAAGAAAGCAACATCACCCCTCCCTCCTCCTCTTCACCCATATGAATATTTCCAGAATTCATAAACTATTTATCTTAACAATCTCCACTCTCTCCCTCTTTCTCTCTCTCCATCTCTGAGAGAATTTCTTTGCCAAAACCTGAAGCAAACCCCCCAACTATGCAACAAAAAAACAGGCAAAAACCTGGAACCCTCATTTGTTTGCCTGTTTCATGTCTGATGTAGAACCTGGAGACGTTTTCCTGTCTCGTTATCTCTCCCATGCCTCTATTGTAACACTCAGCCTGGTTAAGTTTTCCTTCCCTTATTGTGAGCTAAAGTACCTACTGCAAAGTAATTACTGCAGAGATCTGGGACAGCATTCTCTGTGTAACAGTGAAAAGTGTGGCCCACAGCACTGACATAAACATCTCAGCATGTTGGAGGAAGCATCTCCTCCACTAAATAAAGCTGACGCAGGCTAAAGAAGGAAAAACATCAGGTAAACAGCTAGGTGTGTAAGTCCACACATTAATGAGACATGATTCTGCCCGTTGCAGACACACAGCAAAATTCTTCATCAGTAACGTTGTCTCGGTTCCCGGTCAAAATATTCCAGCATTCTCCTATTCCTTCGGCAGATGTTTTCATTAAATGCATGTATACAATTATTTATATATTATGGAGGTTAATGCTTTTAACAAGCAATCCCAATTTGTAAACAATGCAACAAGAGAAAATAAACTTATTAACAAGTAACACTCTCTTACAACCAAACCTTTTTAAATGTATACAGTTTCCCTTCTCATGTTAATGTTTCCTGTTTTATTTAATCACTTTTACTGGATAAACAAGACAAAGGCCAAGTGCTATCATTTCCATATCTGCAGAACATACACCGCCCAAGTATGTAAATGCTCTGACCCGTTACATCTGCAGTATACAACAGAACATATTGTGCATCATATTACATTCCCCATTAAAATACATTCAGCTTCACCTTCCTTTTAAAAATGTAAGACAAGTATTATCAGCTTTCTCCTTCTTGACTCACAGTTAATTGAACTGCCAAGAGTTTCACTCCACCAGTATCACCGCTGTACTGCAATACTTTCTGAACTCTGTCGCTTTTACGAAATGAACTCAGCAACCAGCAATATATTAATTATAACTTGATGATTATATAATAGCGAGGACATTTAAAAGACGCCTAATAACTAGATGGAGGCCAACAGGTGGAAATAAACTCAAATAGCCACGGCTCAGCAATGAGTCTTTATGAAGGCGTTTAAACATCACGAAACAATGTCACTTCCTGAAGGATCAGAAGTGGATCAGAAGTGGGTCAGAAGTGAACTCTTCCGAGTGCATGGCAATTGTGTCCCATCACGGGGTCGTTTGGCGGGGCAATTCGCCCCTAGTTAAAGGTTTAAGGCGGTGAATTTATTTGCCACCGACGCACCAAACAGAACTGTGAAAATAATAATGATTTAATCAGGTTTACCCAAACACTACAATTTACTGAACAGGTAGTTAGGAAAGTAGTTAGGAAATTAGATTAGTAAGCTTAGTAAAGAGGAGTCTTGTCACGGTGAGTTTGTTAATGTTAAAATGTTATTGCGTTTATGCTAATATCAGAAGCGTCACCTAATGAATATTCATGAACGGTTTATAAGCTTTCCTGCGCTCCTGTTTATAATCATCTGACAGTCAAAGGGAAACTTTTGGTCGAAATAAATATAAAGCAGTATTTTAAAATGCATCCACTTTATCAGTGTAATAGGGCTAATCTGAACTGTAGGAGTTGACATGTTTTTGGTTTTTTCACATTCTCTCGTGCACATTTAAGGTGAGCTTTGTTGTTCCATCCATCCATCCATCCATCCATCCATCCATCTATCTATCTATCTATCTATCTATCTATCTATCTATCTATCTATCTATCTATCCCCACACACACAGATAACCACACTGCACGCACACGCATATGTACAAATGTCACATGTTTTTTTCTGCAATGTGACCTTGGAAAGCTTTTACATGTGCACACTTTTTACATTTTTAACCATGACGACTGAAGATGTTCTGTGTTGCATAAATAACTCTGTGGTCTCACTCCGCACAGGATTAGGGATGCGGTTATTCCCAGTTAGGATTCCAGCTGTCAGGAGAAAGACAAGAGAAGAATCTCACTCAGAGCGAGCTAACCAAAGACTGATCAGGGAACGGAGCCACTCTGGTACGTGACTAATTCAGCTTATCCACTGAATAACCCCAGTTAACTCCCCAGACTGTTCCACATGCAGCACGCTGGTCCTAAATACACATGGAGGAAGGAGAGAGACGGAGAGTGTGTTTAAAGGAGAGAAGAGCATGAATGACTCGCTTTATAGATTTCTGTGTGTGCGTAAACCGTTTGTTTAGAGTTGAGGATTAGAAGAGCTCTCTTGATGTAAAAATCATTTAATTCTCAACTCGCACGCTCTGCCTGAAAGTGGCGCATGCGTACACATATTTCTGCGAGGAGAGACGGTCTGTCATTTGCTGTAATTCAGAAGTGGCAGAATGACACTACAAATGCATTAGTCCTCTTCAAATATACATGACAGAGGAGATAATCTGGTCTATACATCGCTATATTTCTAAATACATTTAAACCCAAAAATGCATTTATTTGAAGCCCCATTGTGTGTGTGTGTATGTGTGTGTGTGTGTTTGTGTGTGCACTAAATTTTAATTCAGAAAGTATCATGTTATACCCCGTAGGAAGGATGAGCACCCACACACACACACACACATACAGTCTATTGTGAGTCTGTAGTTCTAGCAACACTGTAGCTATGTAATATTCATTCACTTATTAAATATGTATTGTATCTTTTGCTACCTAAACTAGAAGTTTGGGAGTTCATTCATACCCTTAAACACACACTTGTTCAAGGATATCCATCGAAACCATCACTATATTTTGTTGCCTGCATTCGAATCCTGTCTGCCAGTGATCTGTATACAGTGTTTGGTCTGACCTTTCATCTGATCATGTTGAACATTGTGCTGTATGTTAAGACTCAAGTAGGGTCCAACAATATACAGTCTTATATATACAGCTGAAGACACTGTAGACACACAGACATTGTGGCCACATTCAAACAGTAGCAGGATGAAGCTGTCAGTCCTGTTTGGAGTGTTCACACACAATCAGGTTTTAAAAAGAGTGACACCTAAATTCCATAGCAAAGTGAACATTTCAGGACTAACAACCAACATTTTAGAGCAGGTTTATTGGCATTCTTTATTAGCGAAACAGTGGTAGACTAACTAGTCTGTCAGGTTTTGACAGAAAATAAGGCATGCGCCTATTCTTTTCTGTCAATCCCCAATGTAGGGCTATTAACCTCTCTCAGGTTATGACAAATGGCATGGAGAGAAAGCGAGAGAGTCTAAACTCACGTTAAGTGTTCGGGTAGTGGAGAAATAACAACCTGCACTAGATGGAACTGGAGAGCTTTTGGCTGCATATTTAAAAGCTTCAAAAAAGTAGGAGAGTTTAAAATAGAAATTAGACTCACAAGTAAATCCTTAAACACACAATATAAACTCTTGATATTTACTAATGTTATCTGTCGCTATGGATACAGGCATTACTCAAGACCTCAATGAGTCTGATATGGGGATTGACTTCGGTTACCCTTTCACACAGACATTATTCAATCCACTCCAGTCTGATCCGGTCTTCTGATCTAAGTACAGGATAATTTAGGAGTGACACCTACCGTATTAGTAAATACAGTGTGAACATAGTCTCTGTGTTACTCTAGCACATCAGGAGGAAAAGAATTCTTTACTGCCACCAGCCTTAGCAGCCACACTCATGCTGGGAAGGATAAAAGATCTTATTCAAAGCATTACTTGACCGCTGAATGAATATCTAATGCATATTTTTGCACACATGCACACACTCAGGTGTGTGTGTGTATGTGCGTTTCTCCTCATGCGTGTGTAACAGGATGATCTGATGCTCTCAGGATGAAATTTTTAATGATTTGAGTCATTCACGCTCCAGCACGTCTGCTGCACTGGTGATTGTGCTGTGTATGTGTGTGTGTGTGTGTGTGTTTCATGCGTCAGTACTTCAACACACTCAATCTGCATTACCCACTGAACGTAAGGAAGCCAATTATGTGTATATCAGTCTGCGTCTGTGAGATAGCGAGAAGGAGAAGCAGTGTCTTAAAGCATGTGTCATAGACAGTGACTCACTGCATGTCTAAATGCTTCTGTATGTGTATACTAAAGAAAGTCAATGGCCGTGCTAGAACGCATTATGGTCTCTCAGGGGAGTCAGTGTGACCTCACTCACACATTTGTTCAGGTAAAACCAAAGAAAGAATTTTACCAAGACCTAAAATGGCCGTAGAATCAAATTCTTGTGTGTTGTTTATCAAAATACTCTGTTAAATTTTTAATTGCATTATCAGAGGAGCGACCTGTTGCTGGAAGCGTGAATAATTGATTATAGCTTGTGTGAAGACAAGCCTTCTGTGTAGCAATCAACATCACTCTGGTTCTTATGCAGTGTGGATTTCAATACCTCGGACAGGGACACAACAGAGGCACGTGGAAGCAGGTGACGTGGAGGAAAACACATCTGACACAGATTTGAGCTCATCAGCAAAAAAAGATGCTGGTGCCCCAGTTTTGTGAGGATACCTCTGAAGTATCTCCCTCTCACTCTCATTCTCTCTTATGCTCCCCAGACACAAGCTAAACAGAAGTGGGCCAAACAGCAACCCGTGGGCAATGCCGACTCCTGTTCTACACTCTCAGCAAGAGATCACCCCTTTTCCACCTCCAGGATCTTCAACAAGCTTTCTTTTCACGTATTCCACACCCCCCTCACAACCAACCTCGTCCGTTTTGAGCACTAGTGCGCCACTGCCAAAAGAAAGAGTTTTATTTAAAATGAAATAGTGCTCACCACTTTGAAGCATATTCATAAATTTCACATTCACAAAATGTTTCCCAAGGTTGGGTTGTCACTATTTTAATCCTATGAGAACACCTGGGTTGCTGTCTAGCAGGTTCTTATTGGAACCATTTTATTTGCATTCTGCAAGGGGTGTCAAACTTAACCAGTCAGCTGCACCAAAAAATTGGCTCACAGTGGAGGTGAATGAGAAGCCCTGGGGCTAGTGACCATTTCAAATTCAAGGTGTCGCAGTGTAAGAGGTCTGTAACCTCCGGCGTATTGATTCGCTTAATGTTATCTTGCCAGCTCGCTATGAAGGGAAGTTGGAAAGGCAGACGTGAGATTATGTTCATATCTTGATGTCAGTGACTTTAGCTGCTTTCAAACTGATCCTGTAGGATCGCTTTGGCAATATCATGCTGCAATTGAAATTATATTTGTTGTGATTATAAGCTCATTGTTGGCTGTCTACGGTAAATAGATACGGTATCTCAATGTAAATAGGACAACCCTGTTAATTTAAGTTTTTTATTTAAATTAATTATGTTTCATGTAAAGTCTGTTTTAGGTCTGTTTTATCACAGTACATTAGTTAATGTTCCAGGTTTAAAACAAGTTAAGATCTATTAGTAGCATCGGTGACATGCTGTTGATTGCAACAAACAATATTTATAATTGTTCTGCATATCAGGTTTACACTAATGCATGTAAAATGGCAGTATGAGGGGCAAAGCATTTCGTAGGGTTTAAAAGCAGAAATGTGCAGTTCATCAAATGTTTCAGCTCATCAAGTGCTTATTTATTCATTCAGCCAAAATATGTGCCATTTGTGGTGTAAAGCTGCCTAAATGATCCTTTTAGCCGTGTGATCACTGTTTTAGGTGAGTGAACCTCTGGTTATGAATTACTGTCGTACAGTAATTCCTGTGGGTAGATGTTCTTTTACACGTAAACAAATCTATTCTGATTACTTTATGGCTTTACCTGTTTAACATGCTTATGACATTTAAAAATTGGACATGAGTTTGCACAGGTAAGTTTCGTAAGCAATTTTCTAACACGAATATCATGTTTTTATGGTAAAAAGCACCAAAAAATGTCCACACCATTTATGAGCTGTATTCCAAGAGCCACATGCTATGAATGAAAAGCTTCTCATTTAAATCCTCCATAAACATGTAGAAAGCAACAAACCCAAATTATTGTTACGCAAATTCATTATTATGCCACCTTGTGGATAACTTATGCCTTCAGTTATTTTCATATTCCTGCCCAAACAATCGTGCTTGTCCACAATTACCTGTCACAGTCATTAAAATCAGGAATTAGCAGAATTCATCAAAGGCCGCGTTCACCGCATCAGCGGGGTTGACACACGAGTTTTTCAGAGGACAGAAGAGACGAGACGAGATGAGACGAGAGGAATTCTGACAGTTACTGACTCTCAGAGTGGGCAGCAGTGCTTTCAGAAAACATCTGTTTCACTCCCAGTGATGCTCAACTGTTTTAACAGCACAGATACTTTAGAAATATCCAGGTAACAGTTTCACAGATGCAGACTAGCTGAAGAAATGTGTTAATATATTCAGGTCATTGCAAAAAACTTCGTCATTTGTAGTGGACACTTTAAAAGAGTATTTCACCCAAAATAAGTAATATTGTGGCATTATACACT
Organism: Chromobotia macracanthus; assembly: GCA_036877525.1. Taxonomy (NCBI): domain Eukaryota; kingdom Metazoa; phylum Chordata; class Actinopteri; order Cypriniformes; family Botiidae; genus Chromobotia; species Chromobotia macracanthus. The sequence goes on from JAZGTH010000010.1 coordinate 3,507,484, forward strand.
TATACACTTATAGCTCTGAACCTGTATGATTTTTAATGGAACACAAAGGGTGATTTTTTTTTCAAAATACCTTTTATATAACACTTTTATATAACAAAAGTTAATAAGAACTGGGGCTGTCAGGCTCAAAACAGCATGTTTAAAGTAATATAAAAGTCTTCCAATGTCATATGATATGCTTTGTGTCAGAAACAGATGAAAATTTTATGTTATGTGCTGACCCAGCTAAAAGGAAACATTCACAGAATGTTAGCTAATGTTCTCTCTAAAAAACCTTCTTGCAGTAATATTAGTACGCTGAACGTTTTTTTTCCCATTATACATCTGTATTAAAAACATAAGTTTTACGTAGGTAGCGAAACATTTTAACATTGCAACATTTTTTGTTTACTTAATGGAAACATTCTTACAACATAAAATTGTTGAAATGAAATTTATAATTTATAAATATAAATTGTGGATTTATACATAAATGATTCCTATTGTTTTTGTGAACTAAACTAACATATTTGTTTAAAAATTCATTGATTATTTTGACTGATATAAATCATTACTTCACAAATTGGAATTGCTACTTTGCCAGATTTATTTTAATGTTCCACAGATGAAAGAAAGTCAAACAGATCCTGAATGTCATGAGGGTGAGATCATGATGACAGAACTGTATTGTTTTTGAAAGAAACTATTCGTTTAACATTCTAGCATCCTTGAACACAGTATACATAAACAGCTGAGTGATTTCTTAGTTAGATTGCTGAGTATAAATGGAGGATGTTTTCTGAAGCTTTCAGCAGTAAGATGTTGATATTTTTGCTGTGTATAGTCCAGATCTCTCATTTTAACTGTGCACAGCTGCCATGTCTGTTTGGCAACCCGCTCTGATGGACAAGGTGTAGTCTGAACCCCTGCTGTGGATTTCCATTATGAGTGTGTGTGTGTAAGTATGTGTTAGGGGTGTGATGCATTTGTGTGTGTATGAGAGAGTGTGTTTGTGTGTACAGTATTGAAGGCTGGAGGCTATGAGGTTGTGTGTGTGTGTGTGAGTGGGTTGTACAGCATTTGTATATGTTTGTGAGTGTTTGGTGTGTGTTGAATTTGTGTGCTTAGTTAAATGGAGTGTAATGTATGTATGAATATTTAGTAGAAGCATGTTATATTTGTTCATGTATGAGACTGTTTGTAAGTTGAGTGTTGTATCTGTATGTGAGTATTTCTTTTTGTAAATGTATATTTATGAGTGTTTGATAGATGTTTTTGTTTGGTAGATGTGTGCTATATTTGTAAAAAAAAAAATATTTATATATATATATATATATATATATATATATTTTTTTTTTTTTTTTTTTTATATATATATATATATATATATATATGAGTATTTGGTTATGAGTATTGGTGTTGTTTGTTCCTGTTTACCATAAAGCAGGGGATCCCAAACAGTTTAGTATTTGTGTGTGGCCCAGTCAGCTGAACCTTTGGCTTATGTGGACCTAATAAAACAAAATTGATTCATATGAAAAACACAAAGGAACAGATAAACAGGCTGTAAAGTAATGTAAAAAAATGTAAGGGTGTGTGTGTTTATCTGTTGGTATATGTGAGAGTGTCATTTTTGAAGATAATAGTTTGTCCTTGTTTCTTTGTCTAGAGCTTTGACATATAAAACACAATGTCTCATCATCTTTCAGCCATAAAACTCTCTCACATACCCAAACACAATTTCTGCACTCTTCCTTTTTCTCCACTGAAATACACTGAATCATCATTTTCCATTCAAAGCAGTTACGCTATTACACTATTAAAGTAACAATTACAGAAAGTAAAGAGGTTAACATTTTAACACTAGGGCACTTAATGTCTTTCTTAAAGTGTTTAGTTCCATGAGCTTAACAAATTCTCACCCCTCGGCACACATACACACGCACACTTTTATGAAGAAGAAATGTCATCTTGCACTCAGCCCCTCACTGAGTTTCTATTCAATAAAGTCTCCTAGTGCACGTTTCATAAGCAGCGATTTTGTACAGACAGTTATATAAGACACACACGTACACTCTCTCTCTCCATTATAACAATAGGCATTGAGACTGTTTCCCGTAGCAACGTGGCACAGACGTGAGAATAGTCTGTACCCTTTAGAGACTTGCACGCCCAAACTCTCTCTCACACACACACACACACAAACACACATATTAACCACCGAATATTTGCAGACTATCTGAATCAGCTCTAAATCCACAGCAAACGTGCTGCTCTCTTTAACATAGGTTATCTCTCTTCCTCCCTCTTTCTCTCATGCTGGGTTAGGGTTAGGGTTAAAAGTTCTCTCAACTGTCTCTCAAAAACACTCATGCAGTAACGTTACTAGAACAAATATATTATTCTTAAGTTGTTAAAGGAATGTTTTAGCTATTTAATGAAAAGAGAAACATTTTTACAACCTAAAATGGAGAGATGGATCATCAGATTTACACTGCAGCTACATACATGATCACTCCTCTTCTAGGTGTTTCACACCATTCAGTACAGACATATTTTGGATATTTATGAAAGTAAAAACTGCATTAGTGATAACTAAATTCACAAGTTGTGACACTCATACTTACATTTAATCCACAAAGTGTGTACAAGACCAAACTGAACAACTAGTTCTTAATGACAATTAAAAATGTGTCTAAGATGTGCATCACTGCAGGCATGCAAATTGCAGACAGGGTATTTGTTATGACTCATTTGAAAATCATTATTTAAATAATTTAAATCCATCATAACCCATATGTTATGGTCCAGAGAGAGCGTGCTGTTTAACAGCAGCAGCTTGATGAACATAAACAAAACAAGGCATCTGCCGATGACAGTTTACTAATAATTGCCAGACATTAATAAGTCTCCACTCGCAATATTTCTTTCGATAAAAATAGGAAACACTAAACAAGTTTAATTGCTGGCATGCATGTGTCTGTTTCACAGCTACAAGATGTCAGAAAGTTGCTATGATATCACGTCAAACAAGCAGGTTCAGGAGTAGCACGTTTCCTGTTTACACACAGAACATTAATTAAGAGGATCCACTCCAGTTTGAAATGTGGTGTCACTCCTAAAGCTTTGTGTCTTTTATGTGTCTGGATTGAGAGTAGACTGCTGTCTACTGCAGCCCTTACTGTGAAAACAGCCCCCAGCTAACAATGAATTAGTAAGAACGTTTCCTTAACATTTTTATTAAGTAATAAAAACATTAAAAATGTTATTTTTAATTGTTTTAACTGTTTTTTAGACATTGTGTTTTAACGTTATTGCTTGGTTGCTAAAGAAACATTTTATTATTTCTGTAAAAAAAATTTAAATGTTCCACTAACTACTAGAACTACATAGAACAATGTTTTGCTGTAGATATTTAACAGAAAAAACATTACTGCAAGAAGGTTTTCAATTGAAGGTTTTTCAATTGACTAACCCAATGTTTTAAGACTGTTCCCTGTTAGCTGGGACTGTGTGTGTGTGTGACAGAGAGTCAGATTCTATCTACATCAGTCTGGGCATGTTAACATAAAACAGCCCATCTCTGAGCCAAATGAAAGAGGGGAACCCTCCATCCCTCCTTCAGACAGACAAGTGGGGTGCAGATAAAGGCGAAGGACAGATGAAAGAGTTCGGCTGACAGAAGGGATCAGAGACGACGAGCAGCCGTGGAAGGAAAAGAAAGAGGCGGGGTGCGGAGGCCATTAAAAAGGGACCGATGGATTGAGGTATTCTGGGGAAGAGTTTCTATGCAGGTGAGGGAGCGAGTGAGAGTGGGAGAGAGACATGAAGGGCTAGAGAAAAAACCTGAAGAAAGAAAGAGGCATTGAATGAAATCATCGCAAAAATGGAGAGAATTCCCAAGGCGGAGAGGAGTAGGACAGGAGGAAGATTGTGAAATAAAGATGAGTGACTTAAAAAAAGGAGGAGGTAGATGGATTCAATCAGGGTGAGAGAGGGGTGACAGCCAACTGGCTTCAGGTAAACAGACCCAAGATCCCTTTACTTTCAGTCTTTATCCTTATATTTATATATAAGGGTAAATACTATATATATATATATATATATTTATGTATATCCTTAGACATAACGTGTGTAAAAAAATGCATCTTGTGCAAATTCATTATAAAGAAAATTATGCATTTCAAAAAACAGCCGCAATTATTTATGCCCCCTGTCCCATACCATCAGAGCTGTTTAATCTTGAAGTGTGTTTACTTCAGGAGTCAGTGCAGCATTGGCAACTCGCCTGGCCAAACCGTAAGATACGCTGCACAACAGACTCAATTTCTGGATTATTAATCAATTAATCATAAAACATAGACCTAATTAAAAAATCTGAAATAATGTAAACCTGGCTTGTCATTGCATGTCATTACCTAGCCGAGAGAATTTATTTTAATCAGAGCGGCACTCGCTGCATAGTGCTGCTACAACCGGCCCCTGATCTGCAGCTCATTCTGGCACCTCAGAACACACCCCATTACTGTGGTAATGTAAGACGACACTTGGAGGCACACACACAGGGGACGTGTCTGAGTACACACAAACAAGACATCTGTCCAGAAAGTGAACTCATCCTCTTTCTCTCTCTCTCTCTGATCATTGGTGGTTTAAACTGATGAACATTAGCTCTTACTGAGTGATTTTTACACACACAGACACAAGCAAACACACACACATGCAAGTATCCGGCCAGCCAGTGCTGATCTGCCAGCATTCCTGTATTAAATCTGTAACCACAGTAACCCAAACAGATGTTTGGCCACACCTGTGCAGTGTTTGCTGTTTACTGTTTATGTGTTTGTGTTGTTCCGCGCCATTGCAGGTGAAACTGATCTCTGTCCAAATGGAAGGCAAAACACACACGCTTACACGTGGCGGGGCGTAGCGCACACACACAATGGCTCACAGATTACTGGAGCATGTCCAGTGTGGCCCTCATTATGACAGGTGTTTTAGAGTCGCTGGAGCACAGCCACTTGAGTGGGACACTGTAACTTTCTGAATTTTCTTCTCTCTCTCTCTCTCTTTGTCTCTCTCTTTGTCTTGCAGTCTTTCAAAAACAGGAGGGTAACAAGAGTTAGCAAAAGCAGCTGCATGGAAAGATGTGTTCCAATTCGCATGCTTTTATGTTGCATTACAATTGCCAAATACCAAAATATAAAATACAATGTGCATACAATGCACAAATATAAGCAAAAACATGCACTGTGTAGTAAATTGTGAAGCAGTGTGTCTGTATTGAGAAATATCATTAAAACGGTGTCTTGATTCCACAGACTTTCTTGTTGCATACATTTGCATTTAATTATTAGCATTTACAGTAGGTCAGTTGAGAATTTGCTCCCTTAAAATTCATTTAGTTTTAAATGAACATTTTTATTTTATCTTTTGCAGTGCAAAGGCTTATGGGAAATATTAGCTGAAAGTGCATGCACAGATGCACACAGTGAAAATCCATTAACAAAATCCTACATTTTTACAAATCATACAATCATACAGACCTTATACATAACTCTTGCATGTTTCTTAAGACAGACAGTTCACAAATAGGGAGCCTGGGTGTGTCTACACTGTAACAGGGTATGTTTACCCAACAATAATGTAGTGAAAACTGAAACTTGTCATGTACACACAACAACTTCAAAATAATCTGCACTCACATGTTTTCAGGACCCCCAAACGGCATTGTAAATGGACAGCCAAAATAAAGTTTTCCATTTTTGGTTGAAAATGTTGTTGAGTAAACATTGTCATAGTGGTGATGTAACGAAACTAGATTCTTCTCATTGTTATCAACAAAGCTCCTGCTATGTGTGTTGCCAGCAGTGTAGACATGCTGTATAAACGTTTCTAACATCTTTTCACAAAACAAAGCTTGATAAAGACCTCTCTTTTGGTATGCAAAGATCGGCTCCTCACAAAGATATACTAACCAGTTTAATTACCCTAACGATCTCATGGGTGAGCGAGGTCAGAAAGACCTGTTTAACGGAGCAGATATAGTGCTGATCAAAAGGTGTTATAAAAACTATAATCAGAGCAGCTCTTTAAGACGAGGAATAAAATGTGATATTGCGGTCTTATGAAAACTTTGCCTTGGTTAATAATTCGTAACGTTGCACTTGTGTATGTCTGCGCAACATTGCTGTAATGTTGGAGGAAGGGAATGCTGATCGAATGGTACAGTATCCCACAGTGCTGTGGTTAAATTGGCCAACGTGCGAAACGCTTTCCAGATTAATTTGCTTGTTAGAACTGCACTTTACAAGAGAGTGTCAGCTCATCAGACGGAGAGGGGAACAGAGATTTCTCTCCACCTCTCGCTCGCCGAGTTTTCATTTCCAGCATGTGAGGTCATACTGGCAGTTTCCTCTAGTGAGGTCATACAGGCAGTTTCCTCCAGAGTCATGTCATCACAGCAGGTCTAACACTCTTTCATTCACACATTGTCTATCCATCCGTCTTCTTCCGTCACTCACAATGCTTTCACTAATTCATCTCTTTTTACTCTCTCAATCCATGTGTCTCACTCTCTCTTTGTAATTCACTCACCAGAGAAAGAGAGAAAGACAGAGAGACTGCTGATGCTTCAGGAAGGATTGCCGTCTTTTCCCCTCCAATTCCTTTTTGGCTCTTCTTTTTTATGCGCTATGCTCTTTCATTTGCCCTTTATCCTCTATTTTTTTCTTTTTTACATTCTTTAACCCCTCTCTCTAGTTGTTCTTTATGCTAAGCCGAGCATATTTAAACAGTGTGAGTTAATAGCCTGTGACTCTGGGGTTTAGGTTTGGTAATATAAGCTCTAAGGATGGCGGAGAAAAGAGGATGAGTCCTTTAAAGAAACAGGGACTTACACAAACTCAGCAGTCAAAACGTGTTCAGAAACGTAACAACAGACCCATCATCTGTATGTGTGTGTGTGTGTGTGTTCGTGTGTATGTTTGTGTGTATAGGTTTGGCAATAAACATGTATCACAGATATATCAAATTTACAGTTTAGGAGATAATCTCACTAATATAGTGAGAATATCTGGTCATATCTGAGTCAGGTTTTGTTGATATTGTAGCGCCCAAATGTAGAAACCTTTTTAAAAGGTGTCTTTTAAAAGGTGGTTTGTGTATGATCAACAGAACAAACCAGTTACTGTCACTTAGTAATTAGCTTAGTATAAAACAACAGAAGTCCCCACTTTGAGAGAAAAACAAATGTGTGTGTATGGGTCAGATTTTGTCTATATAATCTGGGGACCAAATGTCTCCACAAGGAAAGTAAAACATGAAATTGCTGTAACTGTGAAGACCAGCCAACAATCCCCACAAGGAAAACTTAATACACATGCTGAATAATGTCTTAATGGCAATTTAAAATGCAGAAGGGTTTATCTGAGGGTTAAGTTTATGGTTTAGCTCAATATAAAACAACAGAAATCAATGGAAAGTCCCGACCATGATAGAATACCAAATGTGTGTGTGTGTACTGAAGAGATAATATTGTGAATGTGACAGTCGATAAATCAGTCTATCACATGTCCAACCTGTGTGTGTGTACTGGTACTCACTACGTTGTGGGGACCAGATTTTCCCTACAAAATGCCCCCATAAGGAACAAGCTTTTGAATCAAACAAAATTATCTATTTTGAATATCTAAAATAGCAGAAAGTTTTCTGTGAAGGTTAGGTTTAGGGTTAATGTACAGGGATAGAATATACACTTTGTACAATATAAAAACCATACTGTCTATGGAATGTCCCCATTATATATAAAAACCAGTGTGTGTGTGTGTGTGTGTGTGTGTGTGTGTGTGTGTGTGTGTGTGTGTGCGTCTGTGTGCGTGCTTGTTCATCTACCCTTGAATAACCTGTAGCACAATAGGCAACACAAAAGATTCAGAAAGCACAGAAGAAAGAGAGAGAGAGATTCATTCTGAAGGAACAGAATGCTGATGAGGAGTTCTGATGGAAGTCTTCGGCTGTAAGTCTGTGCATTTCCATTTCCATTTATTTTGTTGGCAGACGCCTTCCTGCCACCGCGGCTTACACGGAAACGAATATATTGTGAAGTCACGATATTCCAGCAGGTCACTGAGGGCGGGAGCAGAGCAACAAGAAACCATCAAAATGCTGTACTCATTTCAGTGCGATCAGCTGAGAAAGGGCAGAGTTTGGTAGGAACAGTCAAGGGTTCATGCATTGTTTCCCAACACAAAGAAAGTCGCTGGTTAATATATACAGATGCATTTCACATCCATTCCTGAAATCCTGGTTCCAGCAGAAAGGTCATGATACGCGGCAGGCGGGCGGCATCACCCGGCAACAGGAAATAACAATTATCACGACCGCCCGCACAGGTGATCATGAACAGAACGGCAGTGTGGTAGAAGATTCGGGGTGAAAGCTTATAGCATCCAGGCTGGATAAAATCAGTAATTGATTTTACTAAATCAATGTTTATTTAGTCGCTGGATTACTGTTTTAAAATAATGGATATTCTACATAATATTCGATTTGTTCATGGAAGACATGGAAAAACAAGAATAAAAGTAATTATAGAATTTATGGTATTCCTATAAGTTCTTGTAGCTCAGTTGATAGAACATTCCATTAGCAGTGCAAAGGTCACGGGTTCGATTCCCAAGGAACGTGCTGATAAATTGTATACCTTGAATACACTGTAAGTCGTGCTGGATAAAAGTGTCCGTCGAATGCGTAAATGCAAATGTAATGTTAATTACCTCTAGTTTCAATCTGAATTTTAACTTGTAAGGCACTGCCATCCAGGATCACATGGTCACACAAGGGTAAATATCTTCCTAACAGTGATCATTGTCTGTACACTTTGCTACTGGAAAAATATATAGTGTACTGTGTACTATTATATTGGAGAAGATCACATTCTGTGTGTCATGTCTAAATAAGCATGTGATGTAGTACGTTTTTTTGCCTCTCTTTTTAAAGTGAGAATGTTTGTTGCCATGGACGTGTCCCATGTGTTTTTCTCCCTGTGGTAAAGGGTGGAATTTCACGCTGGGTCTCCCGGACTTTGATCACACCTCAGCCTACACAACATACGGCCCGTGTGTGTGCGGTTGTTTTCTGTGACTTACTGTGTAAGTGAGACGGCTGGAAGTGTTGATATTCACATTTTAATTTCCGAAGCCTGAAAGTGCGTGGGGATGTCTCCAAAAAACTGCATAATTTGAAAGAGCCAAAATGTGACAGTTATAATATTTAGCTTGTGTTTCTCACCCTGAGAGAAAGACAGAATTCCTCAGCCATCCAACAGCGTTTCAACATATAACGGTCATTACACAAAATTACACAACAGCCTGCTGCTTACCAACCGTAATCACACTAACCAAACAACATTTGATAACCCAAATGGGTGTGTGTGAGAGAGAGAGAATAGAGGGGTTTTCAGTAAGAACAGACTGTTGGGACAGACCGTACAGACAGCTCTGAGACCATCTGCTCAGAGAGAAATCATAACACACCACACAGACCTGAGCGTGCATGTGATCGCTGATGTATGTTGCACGCATGTTATTGCATGAGTGTATGTATGTGAGAGAGAGAAATGTGTTTTACTCTGAGTGTGACAGGAGGACGTTTGAGTGTAACAGGAGGAAGAGGTCCTGCTGAAAAGAAAGTGAAGAGAGAAGTGACATGAAAGAAAACAGGAGAGAAGAGAAAGAATGGAAAAGACAGACAGATATCGCCACAGTCCATACAGTAAACCTCTCTATACCATGACTTAAAGGTACGGCAGGCAATCTGGAGAGGGAGCAATAGCAACCTAACTTAAAGCATAAGATCCCACCCTCCATTCAGGGCACTCCCCTTAGCCATGCCTCCTTCAGGACACAGAAGATTGTCTGGCAATTTGACAAGCAAATAGGACATCCTATCATTGCATTTGGACCGAATGCAATGATTGGATGACCATTTTATGGTCCTGCGCCTTCAAAAATATATATATATATATATATATATATATATATATATATATATATATACCACTTAGTCACTGCTATCAGAATGTGAAGAGACTTTTAACCAGCTTAACAAAAAATGTTTTTGGTAAAAAAAAGCCTACCCTCCCTTTAACAGTTATGAGGCACAAGATCCATAAGATATGTTTGATAAATTATTTAACCCATCCAAAAACATTTATATACTAATCAAAAAATCCAAAAATACCCAAAATGATACCCATGGCAGAAATACAAGCAATTTTTTTAGTTCTGACTACATTTATCAAGGTCACGTTTTAACCCTGATAAGTTATTGTAATAAGAACCTTGTTTGTTTAATTAACGTAAATTCAAAGTTTACCAACAACTTTGTTATATGCATTTATTTATATACTTTATTGTGGGTATTTTTTAACATTAATAACTGCTAGAAAATGATTTAAATCTTCGTATTAAACTTTAGACGTATGGCCAAATGTTTAGACAAAAGTGTCAAATCTCAGGGAAAATTTATAGGAAATAAAAAATATTTTAGCTTGACCTCCTGAGATTGACAGTCAGCATATTCTGAAGGTTAAATACCTACTTGCACCAACCATTTGTTGGAAAAGAAAAAAATGACATTGTTTTTTAAAACAAGTTTTAAGACCATATGGTGTACCCTATTTATGGAAATGGCCGCTAACAGACAAGATGAAAAGCAAGATTAAAGGGAGAGAGAGGGAGGGGAAAGGGGGTGGGGTAAGTACTGTATTTTTCTCTTCACCAGTCTCAATCAGTGTTATTATAACCCCAAACATCAGATAATTGACATGCTGGAGTCAGACTTGCCACATCATGTGACTGTCCTCTCTCTCTCTCTCTCTTTACCCACACAGCCGAGCTTCTCACACCATTTTGTAAATTACCCCCATTATCTTGACTTGTTGATTCCTTCAATATTTGTTGAAGTGGTTACCATGATAAACAAACAGGCCCACGCAGTTTTGTTTATCATGGTATCAAGCTGATATCAATGTGTGTGTGTTTCTAGGCAGGTTGGGTTTGTCAGTACAGCCTCATCAACCTTTACAAGGCTTTTCAGTCCAAACAACACAGCAGCACGAACCTTGAAGCGGTCCAAAGTAAATGCAAAAACTCTTGCCAATACGATCAGAATAGAGAGATTTAAAAGAATCCAGAGCTACAGCAGAAGATTGTTCTGAGGTAGACTCACGGCAGCTTCTGGAAATATTTTGCTGCACTACCCCAGCTAACAATTTTAGGCTGTAAGAACATTTCTCTAATGTTTCCATTAAGTAACAAACATTAAAAACGTAATTTTAAAAGTTCTAGGGACAATCATAACATTCAGGTTTTTAGATGTTGTATTGACGTTATTGTTTGGTTATAGGAACATTATTCAAACATTTTTAATTCTGTAACATTTTTTAAAACGTCTCACTAACAACTTAAGAATAACGTTTTTCATATCATATGATATGACGTTACTGCAAGAACAGTTCTGATAATTTGAGAGAACTTTTTTAGCCAGTGTTCTAAGAATGTTTATTTGCTGGGACATGGGAAAAAATACGTGGTCCAGCCCAAAACCCTTTATGTTTTAGAAAGATTTAACTTCATAGTATCATGAGGATTAAGAGTGAGTTGATGCTACCTTTGCTGCTCCTGTGTGACAGCTTTAGCTCTCCTGGGAAGACTTTGCAGTGAATGTTGGACATGGCTGTGATGATACAGCACAGCATCAGTGAGGTCAGACACTGATGGTAGGTGATGGGCTCACAGTCGGCACTCCAATTTATCCCAGTGATGTTTAGTGGTGTTCAGTGGTGTTCAGTGGCGTTCAGTGGCGTTCAGTGGCGTTCAGTGGCGTTCAGGTCTTGACTTTGTGAAGGCTGGTCAGGTTGTTCCACACTACACTCAATAAACCATTTCTTTAGATGGCTTGCTTTGGGCTCAGTATCAGTAGTCATGCTGGAACAGAAGAGCTTCACCCTGTTCTAACAAAAATGTTTGTCTAAGATTGCATGACTGTGTGCTTGCCCAGTTAATAGGAAACTTCTCAGAACGTTGGCTAACGTTCTCTAAAGGTTCTCTGCATTCCTGCAGTAACTAAGTATACCCTTTTTAACATATCATGATCATCATGTCAAAATAATGTTTTTGCTACTAATAGAAACGTACTTGGGGGTTGGCTTTATGCACCTGTTGGTAATGCTAACAAGCAGTTAATAAGCAGCAGCTCCATTTGGTTTATATAAACCTAAAAAATGTACTATGATAACCATAGTTACTGCAAACAATATAACTGAATGACAGACTAATTGAGAATTGAATAATTATACTAAACTAACTAAAGTTGTTATTGTTACCATAGTAAATGTCTTAACTTTGCATAATCAAAGTTATTGTGCCTCAGAACATGTCCACTGTTTGATAATAATCACATTGTGAAGTTTAAATCAAATTCAGCCTTAATAAACTGTGGTACAGTAAACACCTGCTGTGTTGTGCATATGAATCAGGGCACAGAACCATCATGCATTCACAGGGTTTCTGTGTCATCTGTTTAAGATGTGTTTGAAACTGTTTCATGTTCACGGTTCAAACAACCACCTACACACACCTACAGTATGAAAACACTGGCATGTTTGTGAAGAGGCAAATAAAACGCGATTTTGTCTCCGAGATGATGAAAGTAGATGGTTTGTATTCCCTCTGAAAACTTAGACACCCAGTGGGCAAAGCAGGAAAACTTCTTAGTAGAAACATAAATCATGTTAAAAGATATACAGCATTTTAAGGGATGAGGCAAAAATGTTCTTAAGATAGCAACAAAGCCAATTAAAGACAAAAATATTTTAGAAACAATTATTGCACTGTATCCTGTATAACAAAAGAGCAGCGTGAGAGGAGATGAGAGAAAGAGAGAGAGAGAGAGAGAGAGAGAGAGAGAATCATCAGGGTGGAGTGTAAGCAAACAGAAGATCACTGACTCATTGTGGTTGGAAATTCACAGCATTAAAACAAAATAATCAGAATCATTTATCAGAACTTTCCCTGCAGACATCAGAATGATTCTCTGATCCTACATCACTCAAATTAATCTGATCTGCTCTGTAAACTGGAAATGATATTAAAGTAACTATAATGATGCTTTTTAATGGTTTGTTTCTGTGTGTTTTATAATGTCATTCCCTGATTTAATTCCAGCTACTCATCAAAGCACACTCGGTCTGGACACCACAGGGGACAATTTCATATTACGCTTACACACACACACACACAAATTTTTACTCAATCCCCAGGTAGCAGCACTGCCAAATTAGTATTCATTTACTAAAATAGTGATTATACATCATTAGGCATCATTCATTGTTAATTGCTGCATTAAACAAACAAGTTGATCGAACAAATATTCAAATTACAAAAGAACTCAAACAATTTCAAAGTCTCTTAAAGTTCATAACCCCCCCCCAACCAAAAAAAAATACTCCCAAATGGGACTGTCTACATAAAAAACACACAGGCCTAAAAAACTGGATGTTCTGAACATTCCTAAAATGTTTTTAAATGTTTTTAACACTTGTTACTAAAACGTTACAGAAACATTCTTATCTTAACTTCGATAGTTGGGCATGCAGTCGAGACAGGAACACTATACACTGATATTTTGGAACAGACACTTCATTGTCAACATGATTTACAAGAAAATACAACTATTGTGAAAGGAAAAAATATCAAAGCTGGCAGCAAAGAAGATTTATATGAAAATACGGAGACTTAACAGAAAACTGCAGTCGTGTACAAAACCTTGAAGACTATTTCAAGGCCCTGAAGTGAAAAGTCAGTTTCAAAGGACATCAGAAAGCATAAGATTCATTTCAGAGTTCGTATAAGACGTGACTTACAAGTCAATGGTGAATATCCTATAGCCTTACAGATACATTTAAGAGAAACAGTTTGGTCACCCGCTGGCATGCCGTTACCATAGCGATGCCCTGCAGCAGTGCAGATCAATGTGGGACACTGCGTGTTATCAGAAGGATTGGCTGGGCTACCTGAGTAAATAAGCATGTACGTGTATGTAGGTAAAAATCGACTGTCAAATGAAAACAAGCCTGATCAATGCCTCACGATGGTGTGGAACATAAGACTTTGTGACAAGTTAAAGAAGTTTAAAAATCTGCCTTGGGACCTCTGAGGGGCCTTTCACAAAGAACGCGTCTTTCCGTCTAAAAATGCAAGATGCAGCATTCAGGAATGGTTTTAAAAAAGCACAGCGCAGAACGTCTCAAGATGTGTATTGGAGTCGTGATGCAATAACTGAAATAACAAAATAGGAAAAAGTAGAATAGATACTAGACTACTATAGAACAGAACTATTTTCAACATGGAAGAAAGAAAATAATCGCAGTGGCTATGGCACTTGACCTTGATAAAACTCAGATGAAATGGTTGCCATGCCAACTGGTTTTTGTAAACAAAAGCTCGCAACACTCCGGGGTCTTGCGATTGGTCCACTGTTCTGGAACTGACATTGATGACCAGTGTTGTGTGTTAAAGTCTAAATTATTTTAACTTGACACGATGTCTTAAAAAAATGGTGCTCATGTGTGAGAGACAGGAACGCAACGGACAAACACATTAGTCTAGCACGTTTACATAGAAAAACAATGGAAAAGTTTGGCATTGTAATTGAAAAATGTGTTCCGTGTGTGAACGGTCCCTAAGAATAAAAGCCATACTTGTATTGCATTATGAATTGTGGACTGACATTTCAGAATGCAACGATTAATAAAACACAACTGGCATGGTTATAAGCATCTGGGTTCAAATACTTGCACAGAGTGTGGAACTAAAAACTATTAAAAGGTGTTTATTATGTTTCATAGTTGTAGCAGTAAAAGTCTGACCTAAAGCTAATGCTGAATTTTCAATGCTTAAACAATATATGCAATGGAAAAACAAAAAAACTAAAATTGACTACGTGCACAGCTACAGGTATAAACAGATACACTTTTATTGCAAATCTGAGCAAACACACACAGCACAAGGCTGAACGTGTGCGAGTGTACACAGCTGGGGTAGTGGCTAGCAACAGCTCTTTGCTTTTTTCAAAGACTGTCTGTATCTCGGTCTGAGTGTTTTTGGTTACCATGGAAACAAATGCCACAGTAACAGTGGGAAATCAAAGCTCGGGCGACGAGCCGCTGAGAGGAAGTGAGACAGAATTAAAGTGTGTGTGTGTGTGTGTGTGTGTGTGTGATATAAACAGACTCTTAAACATGGATTTGTTTCATCTTCTGTTTGGTGTATAAATGAAGTATGAAAGTCATAAAGTTAGTTTCAGCACCAGATCTGATCTCCTGTGACCTAGCCATTTATTTGGGCCTCTTGCTGGGGACCTCTTAAGTTTAAACTCGGAAGATCTTGTAAGCAACTGTGTCTACACCTCTTGTGGAGGCTTTCCAATAGAAATCCACTTTCGGGGCTGAAACCATGGAAACCTCTCCATCATGGCTGCAGTCTCCATACAGAAGTCTATTTGATTTGAATACAAAACCCTGATCTTGTAATTTATTAATGGTTGATTATTTTCTTGTTCAACCAGTGCTGAAAGGAATATTTCAGGGTAAGTTCACCAGTTCAGTCACCCAGTCACTGAATATAATGAAGCTAAATGTGTGTGGATTCTGTCCAAGATAAAAGGCAGGGTGCAAACTAATAACAACAAAACATTTCAACTTTAAACAACCTTGACATAAATGTAGAATCGGTTTTCATAAACTTCTAGTTTAAATGTATTTCAGCTGCTGTCTTGGGTAATTGTTATTATGTCAACTGTTCAAGCAAAATGTTCTAAGCTTTAGGCTAAATGTTTTCTGAATTGATAAGCAAACCTCAAAATGTGTTACAGTGCAGCTCTCACTTATTTTATTTTGTTTAATTAGTTCTTTAATTCAGAGCACTGGTCTTACAGTTTTTGCTACATTTACATGAAGGCATACCTAACAATCTATATAAGTGTATTTATCTCTTTTCTTTCTCTCATATGTGTGTGTGTGTGTGTAAAGGTCCATCTGTAAATGTGCTGTATTTTTCTGCTACGTGTTAAATTTATACTACTGTGTGTATGTATGTATATATATATATATATATATATACACAGTAATATATATATATGTGCCATATTTACAGAAATATAGGTATAAAAATAAATGTGAAAGCAATGATGAGGGAGTTTGTGAGCGAGCAGAAGTCACATGAACTGAAATAATAAAATAAAGGACATGTTTGATTACCGGTTGACTATAGAAATGGGTTTCTCACCCGGCAGATGGAGGGAGAGGAAGAGAGACAGAGCAGATTTGAGCCCAAGAGTTAAATAATTAGGATTTGTTATGATCGACAGATGGCTGAAGTTTGGCTCTGTGGAAGTTTATGGAAGAAAGTTTCCTGTCTGTATGTTCGTGTGTTGGGTTTAACTCAAAGCTCAACTCCCACAGACTGAATGAGCTGCTCTATCTGAGGACTGCTCTCAAACTCTGGAGGATTTCAGTACTAGAATGGCCATTAGGGTGAAGTTTAGTTAAGGTCTAGCCTTAATCGGGAAAATGGATGTCTGTTGTTTCCAGCAGACAGAAGTGAGATTAGGTGGAGAGCAAACTGAGACTTTTGCTTTAGTCTCCTGCTCAGAACCACAGAAATCTCACTTCTCCTCTAGAAAACCTCAGACCTCTATAGCATTTCTCATCAAGCTCTCCCAAGTCCAAATGATGTCCATATTAATATCCCTCTTTTTGTATGTCAACAATTGTGTAATGACAGGATCTAAGATAAAGGAAATAAACTTAAATGAAACTGAAAAACTTTAAATGAACTTGAAAGAGCTACAGAAGCAACCTCTCAGCATGATGGAGGTTCTTGAGGGTGGGTAAACTTGTGTTTTTGTGTGTATACAACAGCATAATCTGTCATTTCACCCAGAATTCATATCCTCTGATGCAATTGTTCAACATACACAGAAATCTGTCATTACATTTTCATCATAATCTCTCTCTCTTTTCTTTCTCTCTCTCTAATGATGGAAGGTAAACTGCCAGTGAGAGAACGGATTAGGCTTTAATTCAGGGATTAAACCTTTGCTTTGTAACATTAGACTCACTTTATGTCACCTGAAGAGCAAAACCGAAGAGTTTCAAAAACAACATTCATTATTCAACACACGTCATTCTTCAAACCCATATCTCTAACTTTGTGTGTTTGTGTGTCAGAAATGAAATGTCTTTTTATTAAAGGCCAGTTTTCCTTCTGAAATTGATTTTCTGTGGTGTTTCTAAGGGGCTAGTTTTGCAATCCATTCTCAAGTTCAACAATTTTGGCTGTTATCCATAAAATCAGAAACCGCTTTATATTACATATACGTTCAACACCGCTCACCTTTGAGGCAGTGAATACAGATATCGAACAGCTACAGGTCACTGTGACGTCTGCAGGGCCTTTAATCCTGTAATGTCCTAGATGGACTAAAAATAGAATTTTAATAAAATATATTCAACGTAAGAAAAGAGATAAAAAGTCAGAGGAATATACCAGCGGCCCTTTTTCATGGGCATTTTAAATATCTGGGGCACTTTTGTCATGTTGTTCTGTGATATTTTTGCCCCCGAGCCTTGTTTAATTTTCAACCTTGGTGTGTGTGTGTGTGGTTAGGTGAAAAAAAGAGGAATCACATGATATGGCGTAGCATGTCTGTTTCTTTTTGTTACTGATGGTGGCCACTGTTCGACTAATGCATGACCTGAACAGAAAAGCAGGGTCTCTGATTGAATGAACATTTTGTATTTACTGGTCCAGGAGACTGCCGAGCATTAACTCTTTCTCTCGCTCGCCCCATGTGTCCAGTCCCTGGTGCCAGCTCTATGAACCCCACCGGCTGGAGGATGAGGGGAGCGTTTAAGCACAAAAATGGAAAGAAACAGCACGAAACGAGAAGAGAGGAGGGGGAGGTGCTGGGGCAGGAAGGAAAGGTTAATAAATTATGTTTCGGTGAGCTAATTAAACTTTAATTGATTGTGCAATATATAAACAAAATAGGTAACCAATAAGAAGAGCTCTTTAGATCTGAAACGCAGGGAAATGCCCCTTTGAGGCTGGTAGGCAATTACTATTCGCATTGTTGCTTATGCTGTTTTCCAAGCAGATACATTTGAAAAACAGGTGCATGTCAAAGCCTGTAACAAGCTCGTCTAGCTTTGAATCTCTATGTTTTCAAACGATTGTCACACAAGTCATGTGCCTCAGGCGAGTGTGTGTGTTTTGCTGAAATCATTTTGTACCTGTGTTTGTGCATATGTGTGTTTGTCTGTGTGATCATGTAAATGTTTCAGATTTGTCTGTGTGTGTTTGGTGAGGGTCAAAGTCATTTCCCCTCTGTCAGTTGTGTTTAAGTATTTCTGCCATCTCTTAATCCCCAGCGGGATGTGTGTGTGTGTATGTGAGTTGAATAGAACAGATGATTTATTCACTGACAGACACAAACCTGTTTGTATGCCCGTCAGAGTGTGTTTGTCAGAGAAAACGAATCTACTGATCTAATCATCGTCAAGCCAGCCTTTCCTGCACGCACACGTGTGCGAGTCACATGTAAACATGAATGAATAGTGTGACCTCATAAAATACATCTTTATTCAGTCAGCCACCCAGTAAAGAGCATTCAGCCCATCCGTATCTTTCATACACACCCGCCCAACCACAAGCACATGTATGATTTTTGCTAGATTATTTATTTATTCCACTAATGCAGTCAGCATATACAGTATGTTCATTATTAAAAGCTGCCATCTGTAACGTCTGTGATTACAAATTTAACAAATATCAGGTATTGAGCAAATATATGACAGATCAGTGTTCAACACAATCTCCTTACCTTACCCTGATTTATGCCTTACCCATGGTTTATAATTTGAGCTGTTGGGTCACATTTCATGGGAAATGTCCTTCTGTAAACAGAATGAAGAGGATCCGGCTACTATTTTGCATGTACAGGCACTGTATATGGTGCAGAATTTGTAGCTTGTTCTTACAATAGTTGTTTAGAATTTAAACTTGTTACTCACATTAAGAAAACAACTGCAATTAACCTGCAATTCTATGTTTTAAACAGAGATGGCAGTAGAAAGGCAAAAGTTACAAATTGCAGCTTTAAAGCAAATTTGTGATGTTTGTGAACCATGTCGGCTCCTTTGTGTGAACGGTCAGATTTTTTTTTTTGCATTCACTGAACCACACTTCAGTGCTCTCTGGAATATTCTCAAGTCCTGCTGGGAAAACATGGATCATCTGGTTTTGCACAAACTTGTGGAGTTCATGCCAGTTTGAGTGCTGGCAGAGACTTCACAAATTAAAGCAAAATGGGGACATGCCAGATTTTATTAAAGCAAACCAGGGACATACCAAAAAAAAATCAAACGTTTGTTAACTTTTCAATTCCATCTTCACTCAAATTGTTATGCTGAGAGTACAAATAGGAAAAAATGCAGAAGCATTTTCATAGGTAGACTTGGATTTTTAAACAGCACTGTGTGTGTCCATTAAAATTGTGAAATTGTTTCTGCCTCCAGCAATCCTGAAATGTAATTTCTTAGCAATTTCAACAGGTTTTGAAATACAAGAAGCACAGATGCGATCACTGGTTTTTCTCAACGGTGAAACTGATTGTGCTTGGATGATTCGCAAAAATCACTAGAAATAATTATATTGTGTCATCATCAACAAAGCATCCTCAGTGATGTCAACTACACGAGGAAATACAATAATAAAACCTTTCAAACAACCTTACTAACTAGGTAAGACAAGGCTAGTGTAAGCTTTGTAGCCTAAAATAAAATGCAATAGGTTTGAATTGTTTTTGACCAATAAATGTCATTATAAAAGTAACAATCTCCAACAGTGACACTGGCAAAGGAGGGCAGCATGTCTTTTGTCTCTCTGTGGTAACTATGAATACAAGTAAAGACACGTGACAGAAAGAAGTGCCCCCATTTCATCTGAATTTTGAATCTGTGAGTGAGGGAGTGAGTCAGTTTTAGTGACTGTGCATTAAATAATAAAGGCCACCTTAGTGGTCGCTTACATCTGCATTGTACCCTGTCAATTTCCATCAGTACAGATCTTAAAAACTGTCTGTTAAAAGTGACAAAACAACAGTCAGTATTAACAAATAAAAACACATTAAACTCAACTGATTACAGTATTGTTGTAGTTGATTTTCACGCTGTATTACAGGCACAGTTACAGACACAAAAGACTTTGATGTTGCTGCCCATCACCACTGTTGTGAGAATCCAGTGGAACTTCTTCTCAAGTCTATCTGAGGAGATCAATTTATTCTGCTAATACTGGCTTTGAGAAGATCAGCTGATGGCACTACTTCTTATAACAGTCTAAACCACTGGCAGTCATTCTGTGAGATACTTTATTGACCTACAGAATTAAGGAGACGGATGTTCCAAATATATCCCACCAGTTTGTTGAAGAAATTGGTTAAGAGAGGGTCACTTGCTCTTCTGCTCAAGGAAGAGGCTCATAGTCAAGAAGAGAGCAAATACTGGTGGAGCGCTCTCCATGGTGCTGAACAGAAAACGTCTCAGTTTGAGGGGGTTGCTATCTGTGGTGCTGAAACTGGGGCACTCACTCCACAGAGGGAGGTGTACATACAAGGTTGCAATTTACAAGGGTGTTCCATTCTCACCCTCTGAGTCGCCCTCTAGTGTTCAACACTATTACACAGATGGAGTCAAGACCTCCATGATGTGGAGAAAAAGGGCTTGTTGTGAAATCAAACTTTCTGATGATAAACATGAATGTTAGTCTTAGTTAATGCTAAAGCCACATCTGACCTCTACTGATGGTCACCATTAATGCCTGTCAACATCTCCTTGAAAATCAAATATGAAATTAAAGACGGATTTGATCTAAGGTTCTTAGTTTTCTTTGGCACAGTGTTTGGGCGTAACTCACACCCAGCCTTCGTTTTTCTTGCTATTGTCACTGTTGGGCATATTTATAAAGACTGGGTAGAATGCCAGGACTGAACCCTCATCCCCACTAGACATCTTTTGTTTTCTTGTTTTTGGATGCACCTCACATTGTTCACTGCAGACTGTCAGGCAGGTGGCACACCTGCGTAACCTGTTATACATGCAATTACAGCACCCCATGGATTCATAACAGTGCTGTGACGATTTTTGATTTGGTTTTACAGGGGATGCTTTCTCTCTGTTTTAAACAGTGTTCCACCCCAGACAGTCCAGTTCTGCTTTTATAAGTGTGCCAAGGAGAAACAGGGTTGATTTCCTGCTGTTACATTTGAAAAGCTGACTGATTAAAGCTGAAAATCTAGAGGAAAGATCTATAACACCCAGTGATTTCATCAAATGCAAAGACAGTGATGCTTATGGTGGACAGACAGACAGACAGACAGACAGGCAGAGATAGATAGATAGATAGATAGATAGATAGATAGATAGATAGATAGATAGATAGATAGATAGATAGATAGACAGACAGACAGACAGACAGACAGACAGATAAATAGATAGATAGATGCCTGACATACAGACATACAGACAGATGCCTGGAAGACAGACTGGAAGACAGACAGACAGACACCTCACATGCAGACAGACAGATAGTTGCCTGACAGACAGGCAGACAGATAAAGATACAGGGTGTTGATGCCCTTGAGCGAGACACGAGGTTGCTTCAGGGGGACAGTCCTCTTGATAAAAGTGTTTCTAAATGACAGGCACGTATCCACAGCTGTCTCTGTGTGTATGTGCCAAAACAAATTAAATTCAGGTGTGCAATACAGCTTTGATCCTCAGACGTGATTGATATCGCTTTGAATAAAGAGCTTCTAACCCTGAAAGACACATTTCTCTTCATTCACTAAGTCTCTGCTTTTTGCTTTCTTACGAGAAGTTTGAACCTTTTGTTTTGGATCAGGGTGGTTGTGTCACGACTTTTTCAAAGCGTATGTTATGAATATAACATCAATATGGACAAAGATCTAACAATCTCACAATAAATTATGCAGGACGTTTTTTGGCAAGCCCTGCTTTCCAACAGCGAACCCCACGGCTGGCGTTCATCGGAGAGAGAGACGGCTTTTGCTTCTGTGTGTGTGAGAGCGAGAGAATATGAGGCTGTATTTATGTCATTTGAAGGTGTTGTGTCTCTAAGCCGCTGTTAGGGTCTGCTTGGGAAATAATAAGACAAGCTTTCAGGGGAAGGTGAAAGCTTCAAGGCAAATGAAAGCGCAGTTGAAGGGTGAAATCGGTCTTGGCAGAGTTTAAGTGCGGCTGCTGCGACCGCTGTCAGAATCGGTGGCAGAAGGAACTTCAACAAAAATCCAGAACCTCTTTAGTTCTTCTAGACATTTTATTCATGACCTCAGAGTGTAATTTACTGATAAAGGTTCACGATCACAGCAGCCCCGAGGGCACACGACTGCTGTCTGTACTGTCACTCAGTGCATGCAGAGGACCCCACTAGAACTTCACTCTTATGGATTTTGATCTCTCCTCTTTCACCCTCCCAACTCTCTCTCTTTTCTCTTCTCTCTCTTTTAACAGGCTGGTGTGTTTTCAGGTCTGTGCCCCGAGGCAGCTGTTCAGATCAGATTATTTGGGAATAGTAGTGATAATCTGCTCAGATCTCAGGGGACAGGACACATCAGGACCAAATGGACCCATTAACAGGCTATTCAACTGATGGATATATTGTGATGCACAACATAATGACCAAATGACACCAACACGCAAAAGTACACATGCTAAAATTGCACTCAGTGCCCGGCAGGTACACTGAGTTCTTTCTGTGACCATCTTTTCCCTGATGCCGGTGTGCTGCCTAAAGTCACCATAAAATGTACATTATATACTATTCTTATTTTCTCATAGAATATTAGTGTTTTTTATAAATGATTTAATCTATGCATGTCATTATTTTTTAAATGTCATGTGCCCTCTTAATCTTTCGTTAAAATCCTGGAATGTCATTTCTTCTCTGATGACATGAGTCTGATGGCTTGGGCGGAGCCAGAGTCATTAACCACTCCCCTTTAACAGCCAGTCTGATGCAAGTTTTGAAACACCAACTTTTCTACTGCCAATCAATTCCCGGGGAAAAATCAAACCACGCCCTCCATATTTCCATTTCACATATTTCCAACACTGAAGCAAAGCCAATGGCAATTTCCGGTTCACATGGACTTTAATCAAAAAATGTTCGAATCACATGCATTGAAAAATCTGTCTCATTTCCAATTTATTAAATGAATCTCAAACAGTTTCTTGTGCCTCTAAACTGATTGGTTGTGGCTGATGACTGACAGATGTCATTTTAGATCAGTAATGGGAGACAGAAAAAGGGCTTTTCAAAAGTGTCTGTCTCTCAATCCGCATGAGACAGACACACACCTTTTTTACAGGTCTCAGTGTTTCAAATTCTTATAATAATAAAGATTAAAACAACAGCACAGACAGAATATTCTCTACCACACAAACATGACTAGTCCTGCTTAGTGTGTTTATAAATGAAGGATAGATTATGGCAACAGCAGAAAGAACACACACACTCTTAGAATATAAGACAACATTTAGTGTCACCATGTATAAGTGATTTAAGCTTGAAAATGTTACAGTACATGACAACTACATGCAGAATGCACTTTGCCACAAACACAGCTGCACAAACAACCACATACACATGATCTTGTGCTGCAAGACAGCTGGTCACAGCGCCTCACCAATCTAAGCATGAAAACATTACAGATTATGACAGCTACATGCAAAACATGCACACACATACACGTACAGTACATACAGTAACATTTCGCTGCGGTTCATAATGTATCCTGACACTTTCCCAATAGCAAAGCTCTTATCATCTAAAGGTCACTGTGAACCCTTCTACACTTATTTAGATTTAGAGAATTGGTGAGATATCTTCTGACCTGCTTTTTAATCTTGCCAAAGGGTCTGTCAGAATCATCACAGACCTGTTTTTTTTCTGCTGCGTTGTCATGGTGATGTGATTATTGCCTACCAACAAGAGAAGAAGAGGGTGTCGTGTTCTCTCTGTACAGTTTGAGCTGTGGGAGAGTCTTCTATTATATCTAGCTACAGAGGTGATCAGTGTGACTCAAAGCAGAATGCATTTCATATATTTTTCATTTGCTGCATTATATCCTGGCTCTTTTAATTTAGGACTTTTCTAAGCATGTGCTCAGATGGAAATACATTCATTGAGGATCTCAGATGATCGGAGAAGATAGTAGAGAGGTGAAATCTGCTCTCTGGGGCAGAGTGTGTCACATACAAGAAGAGTGACGTGCATACGATGTGACGACCCTGCTTGCTGTTTTTCCTTTCCCACCCGCTCTCTCTCCTTCACTCACTCGCTCACTCACTGACTCTGTCACCTTTTCCCAACCTCTCATTTTTTATCCTGCTTTTTTCTTTTTATTGCCCCTTTTACCTCCACTCCTCCTGTCTTTGGCCTCAGTTGCCCCCGGCAACTGCAGCAGCGGGGTGAATTGGGGGGCCTGACCCCTCCCTTTATACCCGGGCTTGCGCCGGGCGTTTATGCCGTGAACGCCTCACACACACAGAGTTCAGGTACAGAGGGGCTCATTTATCACGGTGTCAGTGGTGTTGCTGTGGTAAATTAGCCGTGTCTCCTCTCCACTCTGGATTCCCTCTTATAAACCAGCCTTTAGGGAAACCATCCCTCTCTGCCTGCACTCGTTCTTTCTCTCCCGTGGACACAGGGTGGGTGGTGGTGGAGGAGAGACACAGTATTAAGATGTGGGCATTGAAACAGTAAGAGCGACATAGATTATTGGTTATTAATTAACTTTGATTTCCCAAACTGATCGGACACACTGATGCTGTATAGCTTTTTCTCCGAGGATCTTTCAGCCAGATCTCAGAACAGTAGCAACCACCTGCTCTAACATCCACTGCTGTTTACAAGCATATGTACATCTCTAATTAAAATGAATTGAGTTCAGTCCTATGACTCAACTGCTCAACTGGTACAGTATTGTGCTTGCAACAAAGGTTATGAGGTCGATTCCTTGTAAACACACAGAGGTACAATGTATATTTCTGGTTGCAACCAACCATACATCAGTGTTCTGATGTAATTCAAAGTGAAGGGTGTGTCTTGCTTTTTCCCATTGAAATTGATCGGCTATAGAAAAGTATACGTTTCAAGGATCGCAGCTGACTAACCGCTGGAGGGGAGTGGTTAACAGCACTGGCCCCGCCCATTTTCAGATTTTGATTAAAGACTACAAGTTCACATGAAAAATGACATGCAAAGTCAATTTTTTAAAACAAACTGCAATGTTGAAATAAAAGATAAGAATGGAAAAATAAGAATAGAATATTATGATTTTATGATGACTTTCAAGGGCAGACAGTAGAATTAGACCTTGAACAAACTCCTAACCCTAGATATTAAACTTCGAAGTGTGTCTCACACTGTCTGTGATACAGTCATGAATGATACCCCAAATCATGCAGCTTACTAGACATGTGTGCAATTTTCATTTCCTAGGTGATCAGACTTACAATTTCCACCTGGCAGATGATAAAACAGCTAAAATGATCCTAGAATTACAATGAAGGTGGCACCTGAGTCATATCTAGAGATCAGAAAATAACAGAGACTTGGGAATGAGCTTTTTGACTTGGGAATGAGCTTTTTGACTTGGCCCAGTAAGTAACTACTGCACCCATACCACCCAGGCAACCACCTAGCAACCATGTACTAATGTGCTGAAAATCACTTATCAACACCTTAGCAACGGCCTGTCCTTGCAAGCACCCACAACACTTTTGCACAGGCAAGCACTGCACACATTCTTTATTTGTGTTATTAAAATAATGTTATTGGCCATTATGAAATAAAACTTGCTCTTCTGTGTTTGAGGCAACTGTTGAAGGAGGAACCCTGAGTTTGCACGTCTGAATTGATTTTGCAGGAAACTCTTAAGACATTTGTAAGTTAATGAGACCTGTGCGTGTGTGTTTAAGCAGTCTTAATTCCCAAGGGGAAAATCCATCAACTGAGAGAGAAAACCAACACACAGCAAAAGCCCAGAAACACAGCCAAAGCTCTCAGAAAGTGCTGAAATTGAAATGAACGACAATGAAACGTCCTTCAGTCTTCGGGAAGTTTTGCAAAACAGTAACAGGCTTGTGCATTCTGATAGCAGGGTAATATTTTTACTGACCTTTGCCACTTTAGCCTTTTGCATTATAAAATACTGGTGAATTTTCAAAAGCACAGTATTGCTGGCTTTGTTCTGCAGTCAGTCAAAAGACCTTGCAGTTCAACGGTTCATATAATATAAGGGGAGTGGGGTAAGATGTGCCACGTTCACTTAAGTTACCTTCAAAGAACTTACATAATCTGTAAGGAGAAGAGATGAAGGTTAAACTAATATGCTACGGTATATTTCAGGATGTCTCCTATCAAATGAAATCAAAAGAAGTCTTCTGTTATATGAAAAACATGACTTTCCAGAAAGGTGGCACAAGTTTCAGTTTAATTGCGTACGCAATTTTTCCACTGACACGAGCAGTGGAAACGAAAAAGTGAAGACAGGTTTATCTTGTCATCTATAATGGAGGTATGAGTATGAAGTATGAGTATGACCTGACTCAAGGTCCCTGTCTCCCCCCCACCCAGTGCCCTGGACATAAACCCTGAGTATGAGTGGGTGACGGATGACTCTCAGCAGAGGGGAAGGATGTGTGTGCCACAGGTGGCCACACTGTAGCTGCTTGGAAACAACGCAACAATTGCTGATTGCATTTTCCGCACATAATTGTCTCAGTTTGAGCTTCGGAGGCGTTCGATTGTTTACGCAACCAGCCGTGATGAAGATCCCCCACCGGGTTCGAAATTACAAATTTATTGTCACTCACGAGCTCTTAGTGCAGGCACAATCTGTAAAGACACCAAATAATGAGTGAATTTATCTCGATGTACATTAAAGACACAAACCATAATTACTGTATGACATTGTAGAACGACTTCACTTACAATTGAAGTTTATGAGATAAAATGTTCATGAAATGTGCAGCTATTTCTTTTTGCATTGCAGTGTGCCACAAACAGACAGACAAATAAAGAATGAGACAGACAGACAGACACATCACAAATGGCCCACTGTTCTTTTGTTACAGTGTCATATCCAGTTCTGCACTCACTTCTGCTAAATATTTGAACATTTCCAACCGTGCAGATGGACAACACTTTTATTTATGGGAACATTTATAACGATAACCTGCAGCAAGATGGTCCTTTAATGTCTGCTCTGTAGGTTCAAATGGCGAAGGTTTTGTTTGTATTCCGCGCGTGACAGCGAGAAAATGGAAAAACTAAGCATCACTGAGTAAGGCTATCACCCCCGCTGAAAGAACATGCAGATTTTATACTGTGTGTGTGTGTGTGTGTAAGTGTGTGTGCATGAGGGGTATACTACACATATATATATATATATATATATATATGAAAAAAGCACTGTTAATTTGTGGCTTTCTTGTAGGTATGACCTGTAGGTATGTATCTGATGGTGTGTGCGTGTGTGTGCACACTATTTTCCCTGAGTATGCAGGGTGTACAGCTTTCCCAGAGGACAGATCTTAGAGGGAGCGAGCAAGTAAGAACCAGGCTTAGTGGAGATCCAGCAGAGAGAGGGGGATTTCTGACAACTCAAGCCCAGTGGGGAGTGAGGGAGCTGGGCTAAAAGAGCAGAAAGAGGGAGGGTGGGGGTCTGGATCTTAGCTTTACTAACAAACTGAGCAGCAGTGCAGAGATGGAACTGAGATAGGCAAGAATGAGGAATAAAAAGGGTGGAGGAGACAGAGGCGAGGGAGTGAGGAATAGCCATGATTACTTTCTTGATGCAGTTTCGTTTTTCGTAGTCTTTCTCTACACATAACCGCCTCCTCCAACACCATATTCAACATATTAAATCTGGAAAATAAATAGATGCTCAGAAAGAGAGAGCGAGAGAGAGAGAGAGAGAGAGAAAAAAGAGGAAGTACGTTTAAGCAGCATTTATGTAAAGCCGCCTTATTGTAATTGGAGGGCAGAATTTAGGACCTTAGCAGAATCAAAGGATTACACACATACACAAACAGCTATATCACTGAGAACATATCACAGACTTCTGTTTTTATATAAAGCTAATTATAATGACTAGTTTATTTATTTAATTTAGCATTCCTCAAGCTCAAACAGTAGAGAATAGCACACAGTGGTCAAAATCATGGGTTCAATTGCAAGGGACCGTATGATCTGCTAAAATGTATTAGTGTCAAACAATATATGACTTTGGTTTCCACCTTAAGATGTCCCCAAAGATAGGTTTTGTCGAAGTGACAAGTGAGCTAATTTCTGGGGGCCAAATCATAGCGAAGTAAATCCGCACACACAATTAGTTGAGCTGCTTACACACCAAACAGACAAACAAAATGAAATCAAGCAATCACAATCAAAAAGAACAACATGTTTAGAACAGAACGCTCAGAATACTGCAGCAACGTTTGCTTGCACCAATTTACCTTTATTTAATTAGCTCTTCTTCTGCTTATTTTATCAGCCCTGTGAAAAATTAATTTTACCATCAGATTCTCATTGTAATAACGTTCTTTATACATTGTATGTGACAAGGAGAAAGATGAAGAACATGTTTTAAAGCTATCATTAGCTCCCATTGAGTCAGCGTTGCATCAGTGTGACCGCCGTTGGCCCTATATGTATGTGTGTGCAAACCTCGGCCCAGATCTTGAACAGGCAAGCATACAGATTGACTAACATAATGGACCGCTTATTGCTTTGCCTTTTTTATTGATCTGATTTCAGAAAAAGCAGAAACACACAACAACTATTTAACAGTACTGGAAAACTAAAGACTAAGACTAAACCTTCTGTTTAATAATGGGAGAATCCCCCAAGACCCTGTAAGGCAAGCCAGTTTACTTGGCAGCCATCTTGTTAACACCTCGGGCAGCTATCTTCTATCTTGCCAAGAGTCAAGTACAGCCTTAATTTACTTGAATAGGGAAAGGCAGAAATCTCCAAAAATGTTTGTTAAGTGGTAGTGTGCAGTGTATCAGCCAGGTACCCCCTTCAATAGGCTACTGCCCCCCAACACACACACACACTAACACATGCACACACTAGTGAAACATAACACAATTTCCTAAACAAATTTGCAGAACTTTAGGCCAACATTTCTGCCAAGAGTTAATGCCAAGCGTCTGCTAAATGAATAAATGTACATGTAAATATACCGCAGAACACAGTCAAAATCAAACTAACACGTATCTGCTTCATTAACAAAATACCAAACTCACCACATGGCCCAAAACCAGAAATCATTCTGACCTTCAGCTAAATCCTCTGAAAATAAAATTTTAGTGGAGAAATTACAGTGGAGCACACTGGCTACATCCGCACAGAGAAATGGCAACAAAAAGGCTACTTAAACACTTTACTTTTTCAGTAGTATTTTAAATCAATTTTTATTAGCAACAGTAGTACTGTTAGTAGTTAAGGTTGGTCATTAGACTGTAAAATTAATTTTCCTCTTGGCATCTGGCATGTGTGTAGGTTTGTGGATCAGTGGTTGGTTAAGGGTTAGACTCTGAGGTTTGATAATGAATTGTTTGGGCGGTTGTATGATTACAACTCCCGCTAGTTTCAATGTTCCCCAACAGAGAGGCACTTTGTAAACCTTAAGTACTGAGTTTTAAAAGATCCGGCCACAGCAGGGAGCCTGCTAAGGGTTAACAAAGAAAAATGAGTGAGTGAGTGAGTGAGTGAGTAAAAGAGAGAGAGAGAGAGAGAAAGTCTTGTTTGGTTTGATCTTTTGCCCCGTAGAGATGTGTGGAATTGTGGGATAGCTACAGCCTCTTTCCCACATTTGTATCTCCACGGTAACGCCCCATGGGGAGGTGGAAGGGTGGAGGTGAGCTAATCTCTAAGTCGATACGGAAGAATGTTCAACTCTAACTAAACTCTGTGAGTGGGGGGAGTTAATCTATCCTCACTTCCAACACACCGAGTGTCTGTGTGTAAGTGCATTTGTATTGGGGGGCATTTGGGGGGGTTGTTTTGGTTGGCAGGTGATGGATGCTTTCAAATCCATAATTAGGTTAAAACTAAAAATGTTTCTAAAACTAAAAATGTTTCGCTGGTTAGTGTGTCACAGTGTCATTTTCCATTACATGTTACTCTATTATGAAACCTCAAACAGAAACAATCCAGTATATATTCCACAGATTTGAATATTTTCCTTTACATTTAAAATGATCTCAATATTGATCTCAACTTGATTTCTAATAACTATAATCCTATCATTTTAATATCTTAACACACAATTGTCTTTAAGTACAGTTGTCTTTTTCTTCACTATATCTGATGGCTCTTTAAAGAAGTTGCTTTAATGACCAGTATGCATGTTTCCCCAGTTCAGCTCAGTTTTCAGAAAAAGTAGCTTTCTCATGATAAACAAATTACCTCACTGTTATAACATATAAGAGAAAGAGCGACCATCCTGAAACCCAGACAAGAGTTAGCATTAGTAAAATCGTTGCTAAGAAGTTGCTACATAAGGACTTCCAGTTAATTTCCTAACCAGGCAATTTTATTTTTCATTTCTTCATTTATCACTGTCAATTAGCTGCTGTCGGTGTGTAGTTCATCGAACAACTATTGTTGTTCTTGCATAGCAATTTGTTAGTAACTTATGTTTTAAAATACATAACAGTTACAAAACTCATGCTTGCATTATAATGACAATCTCCTCGAGTAACGTTAACCACAGACCTTATTTTACTCATAAATTGAAAACTATTCCAACAACCCATTAGAAATCCCCAACTGAACTCATAGTGAATTATCCTTCTGGGTTGACCTGCCATGACTGAATAGCTCTCTAATACAGAACAGTTTTGACATGCCGCAAACCAGATTCAAACCTGTAGCTCAATTGGTAGAGCACTACATTAGCAGCGAAAGATTGCAGGTTCGATTCCCAGGAAACACATGTACTGCTAAACGGTATACAGCACATTTGAATAAAAGCATTCATCAAAAGCATAAATGTTAAATGTCATTCTCTCTTTCTCTGCTGAATCCTGGAAGTGTCAAAAATGGAGAATTTGCTGGAACCAATCTGCTCAAATATTTGAGAATGATTAGATACTGGTCAATCAGTTAAATGCCACATGGGTGTGGAAAGCTTTGTGCCCATTTCAACGCTGATATTGGCTCCAATCGCCAAAGTCAACAACTCTGTTCCAAAACCTAGTGAGCTGTCTCGCCCACTGTCTGGTCTTCTATGGCAGCACGCTAATTAAAATGGAACCTCATAAAAGATCGATTTGGAACGCTTTTCACAGGAAATAACTCTGTGCATAATACAAATAGTGGCACTCATGCAAAGCCCATAGGAGACTCCACTCACAGTTGATTTCAGTACTAGTAATGCGGTGTAGACCTAAGGCCGCATCCAAAAGCTGTAAAATGCTGCCACCAGAGGACGCATTCTCAGGTAGGAAGACATCAAGGCTGTTTCCTGAGGTATCTTAATCTAATTAATTTTTTAAGGCAGCATAGATGTAGTTTTCACTGCCTTTAGTATCCCACAATGCTTTGTGTGTACGTCTACGAGGACGGTGATTGGTCGAGTTGGTTCGATTTTATTTCTACTGAGAAATGAATATTGCTGTTTTTAAATATTCAATTGGTTATTGCCAAATCGATCTGTTTATATTTTATATAAAGTTTCATTATGCTACCGATGAAGTCTGTCCAAAACGGAGGTGCCTTCATGCTCAAATGTTGCCTGCGAGGTCACTGCCTGAGAGGGCAGCGAAGCAACATGTCAGCAAGTATGAATGTGCAACGAACGTGCTAATTTTACATAACATAATCTCAGTTTAATTTCAGTGTATGAATTGAGTCTATTCGTGATAAACATTTCTCTCACTTCCACCACTTTATTTCTACTGAGCTCAGCGCAATGCATTCTGGGATAACCTCCTCTGATGCTGCTGTGGAATAGGGCTAAAACAAGGTATCATAAAAGACAGCATAATAAAGTTGCCTAGCTTTTAAAACTGCCTTCACATCGGAAGCACATATACTTGAATGATGTAATAAATTGCAGCCTACAAAGGCAGCTCACCAGGGTCTGCAACAGAGCTAACATCTCAAATGTGATGTCAATTATGGAGAATGAAGCCGTCAGTGAAAGAGCTTGGGAAAGTTTCACGTGTCAAAAACATCTTGTCAGGATCCAACAATGCTGTTGTAAAACACTGCCTTTCTTTTAATGAACAGGTGTGTTTCACCCTTCCTAAAAAAAAAAGGTTTCTTTTTGTGGGCATTTATTTAATGTAGTGTACGATTTGTCAGCCCACAAACTCTGCAACACTTATAATGTGCAGATCTAAACTAGAAAACTGCTCAATAATGAAACTCCACATACAGAACCAATCAGAAATGAGTGACATTTAAATTCCCAGATCGGAAGGCTGCAAAATACACAGAAAATGGGAAAAAACTGCAGTAAGAGCAGGCAAATCACCTGATGTGACTCTTAGAACTGGAACTGTAAGGTAGGTGTGTGTGTTTACAATTATGCACCCAAAAGTCAGCAACATGACAAATCCGAGCAAAACCTCCTTTAGGGGACGTCCTCATTTGTAAAAACACCATGAAAATAGTTTTTAGGTTATCATGCAGTACGTTTTCTGACAGGGTTGGAGTGCAGGTTATGGTTATAGTGTTTATAACTAGCTGCATATAAAAACAATGGAAGTGTATGGAACGTCACCTGTTTAGACAGATAAATAAACGTGGTGTGTGTGTGTGTGTGTTCAGGGACTCATGTCAGCAGAGGGGCTGGCTGACGGAACGTCAGAAGCTGCAGATGAAGGAATGAGAAATGATGATGAGCCGAGCTTGGCTGTGTGACACTGGTCGAAGGCGCATGAGGGAGATGTAAGCTCTGTAGATCAGATTAATCTTTACTCAGATGAGACGAAGAGGAAAAGCATCAAGGCTGGGTATTTTTTCCTGATAAGTTTGTTGCTGCTGTCCACTGGGCACCGAGATTGAGGGGCTACAAATTTGGTTCAATTCAGTTCTGACTTTATTTGTGTAGCCCCTTTTGTGCCGACAGTGCAGTATGACATGCTCAGAAATACATGATAAAACAAACACAAAGTAAGTTAAACAAATGAGTGGGCTTCTGAAAGGACGACTCAGACAACTATAAATTTCCATGCTGGCAAAGTCTAGTTTATACTGGTTAGTGCTAATGTAATGCTAATGCGGTTGACCAGTATAGCTATGGTGTTCACGAGCAAAACTAAACTGGTGAAGCTTAACAGCCCTTATTGCCATTTCGGTGGTGAAGTGGCATTGTCATAAGTGTCTCCATGACGCTGATTATTCTGATTAAAAGTTACAATCTGTAACAAAAATCAATTATTGTGCAAGTGAAAGATCAGTGTTCAAAATGCTGTCCTTACCTTAACCCAATTTAAAAAGGTAAGTTTATAATATTGATTTATAATTTGAGCTGCCAGGTCTGATTTCCCCAAAAATGTCAGTTTGGCTTCAGGTGACGCCAACAAACGTAATAAAAATTACGTACAGTAACCTGCAATTTTAAGTTTCAAACAGACAATATGGCGATAGGCAAAAGTTGCAGACTGCAGCTTTAAGAAGCTTAGTGAAGACACCAGAACATCCAGGCATCCATGGGGACCAGCATCCATCACTCTGGGGACAAGCATCCAAAACACAACATATGCTGGTCTTTTTAGCAAGTTAATTAGGTAAATGCTCTACTCAAAAAAGTGTTTAAGTTTTGTTGAACAGTATCAGTGTTCACACCTGGGGGCTGTCACACAGGACACGTTCTTTTGTCCATCTGCTGTTTTTCTTAACCGTTTACGTAACATTTGCTAGATAGACGTCTTTGACTGGTGTGACTCGTCTCCCTTTGAGCATCTTGCTGCTTATTCATTGTTTACTGATACTCTGAAGATGCTGTGTTAAGCTAAAACCAGTTCAACTTTTAAAAAAACATCTTGCATTTTGTTTTTCATTCCGCAGCATCTTGCTGTTTTTGAAAGCGAGACGCGCGTCCTGTGTGAACAGCCCCTCAGAGAGCCTGATGTCTTCTGCAGAATGTTCCACAGCTGAGGGCTGCGCAGTCCCGCAACTGTTAGTTCTGACTGTTAGAACAATGTTAGAAGACCACAGAGACGGGTTTGGAACAAACTTCACAAGCTTATTAGATATGGATTTAGCTGCTATTAAGGGATCTGAATGGTCACAACAGAAATCTGATATCAATTTTAAAACATACAAGTTTCTGATCAGGCCACTTTCTCAGCGAACAGGGAACGTTCTCAGAATGTTGTCTAATATTCTCTAAAAGACCTCTCAAAGTTGTCAAAAAGCTTCTTGCAGTAACGTTAGTAGTAGCAACTTTTTTAATGGTATATATTATATATATATTATATACAAAAACATTAAACAACTTCTAAAAAACTGGATGGTTGGATGTTTCTGAAACGTTAAAAATAACCTTTAACATTTTTGTTTCTAAAGGAAACGTTACGGAAAAGTTACAAAACTGCAACTGTTAGCTGGGCTGAGACCTGCGCAATGTGATAATGCCACAGCATTCCAGGTAGTTTCTTGGGAAGGGCAGGCAGAACAGCACTGCTGAAATGAGGACCTGAAACAGGATGAGGTCCGGTGTAGTCAGATGAGGAGAGAAATGCTGAGCTTGAGGACCAGCTAAATAAAAGCTTTATGGGATTTACCAGGAATTTTACGCTTTACTACGTCTGCCACTTTTGCCACTGCTTCCTGTTCATCCCTTTTGTTCACAAGGAGATTTTATGCACAAAATCGATTAATGTTAATGAGAGATGGGTAAGAGAGAGTTCTCTCTCTCTTGTTCTCTCTGTCTCTCTTTTCTAATTGCAACGCATACACACATTAAGTGATCCATATTTTTAGACCTACTCGCTCTTTCACTCCCTCTCTCTTTTGTATCTCTTTTTCACCTCATTGCATGCCCACATTAACATGTATTTCCATTCGGCTAAAAGCAGGAGTTTTGTCTGCTGTCGACTGTCAAGAGATCGTTCCTGCATGTTTATGAGTGATGGGAGACGTGGGACATTTATGAACAGAAAATTACAATTTGTTCTCACTGGAAACAGAATGTAAGTGTGGTAGTGGTGCTAAAACGAGTGTGTGTGTGTGTGTACAGGTTTGGCTATACAGTACTTGTGAGGGTCAAATGAGAAACATATTGTAAAAAATACTAATGAATAACTGAAGTGGTCCTCATCATTCTGCATGCTCATGAAACAGCCAATTAGCGGATCATGCTTTGCTTTATACCAAGCAACAGCAACAGGTTTCTGTGAGGGTTGGATTTAGAGCTAGGGTATAAAAACTATACCTCACTAATATAGCTTCTATAGACTGTGTGTTTTGTTTCGGCTTGATCTAACCCAATTGCCCCTACAGTAACATCTGAAATCATCTACATCGTGGGGGCCAATTTTTCCTATAATTCAAGTCTTAATAAACATATTAAGCAATGCCTTGATGAAAATGCCAAAAGGTTTGTGAGGGTTAGGAACAGGGGACATAAAAATATGAGATTAATATAATACAATAAAAATCAATGGAAAGACTTAGCAACGAGAGTGAAACAAATGGGTGTGTGTGTGTGTGTGTTTGTGTGTGTGTGTGAGAGAGAAAGAGTATTGTCATTATTTATTGATACAGCAGGCTTAAAAAATCTAGCATATTTTTTGCCATGTCACGATCTGGGATTAACAAAGTCTGCATGGCCAAACACACACACAAAAATGCAATCACTTAAGTATGGCAAAGACCTCATATGCATGCAAACACACGTTAAATTAATTAACTATAGTAATTAGTCATTCCCATTTAAGATACGACATTACAGAGAGCAAACGAGACAGAAAGAATGAGAGAGCCATCGACTGTGGAAACAGAATTTAACTTGGGCACTTGGTCACCATGGGAACCGCTGATGCGCCCGACAGGGGGTCACACATGATCAGGTCAGCTTAGGGCCCCCTTATCGACTTGTGCTGTTTACAGATTTCACTCTGGTTCTCTGTCTCACATCCATGCGACGGGGGGCCGCTCTGTTTTTATATGAAAGAAATGACATTGTACTTTAAAAGCTGAGAAGCCTTTGATTTTTCTGACTACCATTCATTGTGGTCTCTGCTGATGAAATGTCCTGTGGTGTGATGTGGCGCTCTGATGTAGGACCAGCTGTTCGGCCTAAACATTATCAGAGAAACCACATGGCTGCTCATGGACCAGTGGACACGGGTAGCCACTGAGACCAGTGCAGACGGTGGGCGGAAAGAGAACCACAGCACTTCCTGTATTAAAACAGAAGTATTGAACGGTCAAATAAACAGGAAAACCAAAGCTACTCACAAACTTCATAGAGAGAGAGAGAGAGAGAACGAGAGAGAGAGGGAGAGAGAGGGAGAGAGAGGGAGGGAGAGAGAGAGAGGGAGGGAAAGAGAGAAAGAGAAAGATAGACAGACAGACAGACAGACAGACAGACAGACAGACAGACAGACAGACAGACAGATAGATAGATAAAACCAGTATAAAACCAGTGTTATTTTGTGCTACCAAGCCCTCTCTTCTGTATTTTCCACGTATTTCGCCTTTTTGAGCTTTACTGTCTTCTAAATGTTTTCTTTTGATCTTTCTGGATTTCATTTAAACAGTTCACAAACCTTACTGCTGTAAAACATCAGTGTAAACCTACATTTTTGTGACATATTAAAATGATTTTGCATTCCCATCAATTATACTGACATAAGTGCAAAGATAACTCACTTTAGACAAATCTTACCAGAATGTTTATTGGCTCTGAACCTGATGGGGGCTGTGTGGGTGTCACATACAGCCTTAACAGTTTTGTCTTGAGACTTGTCTGGTTTCACTCCCTGTTTCTCACAAACCATCTGCGGGGCTGCTGATTTATCGATCATCCATGCAGAAAGACAACCCTACAAAGAAAACGTCAAACAAACTTGTCAAGAAACGGTTCCAAGAAGTGATTCACAGCAAACAATTCTTCACAAGTGCTTCGAAAAAAGTGAATCAAAGCAAATGATGTCATTCAGTCCAGGAAGCTGCATCAATGGCAACCAGCTAAAGCCAGTGTTCGGTTCCCTTGTTGGAGAAAAGCTGTGGCCTGTGGCACGCCTGTGTTTCATTTGTACAGCTGGATCAACAAATTAGTCCAAGCAATTACCACAAGCTGTTAGCACTAGTGTTTCTATGTCCTTTTACATTAGGTGTATTAAATTAAAACTTACTTTCAGCATAAATTCAATACGAATGTTGGGGATGTTATTACAGAATAAATAACTAACATTGTATAATGATTATTTGGGGAAAGGCGTGGTGGGGTGTTCAAACCGGAACATCTCCCCCAACTGGCAACAGAAGGAAATGCAGCCAGTCAGTGGTTTAGTCTTGTTCTCATTTAGAAATTTCTGTTCATCAAACCTATTTTCTTGGAAATAATCATTACCTTTCCTTTAGAGGAACAAGAAATAAAATTATAAAATTATATCATTATAACTTCCAACAAAAAAATTATATTATATTCCAAACTTCCAACAATAAAATTATATCATTATAACTTATTCACCATCATTTAGCTCCAAACCAGTTGACACTTCTGTTTTTCTTATAATGAAAACAATGAATGTGGGGCTAGTATGTGTGCGTGCATAAAGCCTATCAGCCTAAAAATGACAAAAACACCATAAACGCTTTAATAACTCCATATAACTTGTGACTATAATATTCAAAGCCATACAATAGCTTTGTGTAACAAACAAACCATAATTTAGGTTGTTATAAAAATTCAGAACATTTTGGGAACCAAACATTCAAAACAACCAGAACATTCTGAAAACCAAAAACTAATGTTTCCAAAACATTCTGGGAACCAAAAATTGTTAGCTGGGTTTGTGCATCATTGATTTCAAACCTGGTATATCAGGGTTTAAAATCATGATAAAAAAAAGCACAATTTTCCAAGAATATCTGAATCCACACATGTAATTTCATGCATTTTCAGTTGCCATCTAATAAAGTGTAGCTCTAAGCCAAACGAACAGCAGTTGGTAAAGAGAGAAGCTCTTCTATACAGCTCTCAGCAGTATGGGGCTGCAAAATTTTGTGCTAAACAGACTCTATTAAACTTCAGAACACTAATATCCTTCGTCTGAAATAATCTCGTGAAAAAAATTAAGACATGATGTTCATATTCACAATTTTACATTGTCCCCAGTGAAACAGAGTTAATATTTCAGTGTGCACAATGTTTCTCTCTCTCTACGCTGCATATGTTTTATGTAGTGTGTTTGCTTGAGAGAGATAAGGCACAAAACACATTAACACCTGCATTCACACACACACACACACACAGAGATGGATGATGTGGGAGATTGGATTTCTGGGCCAGTGAGCAGGAAGCAGAATGTAAGAGTGTGACTGCGGTTCTGTCACAGCAGGTCATTTGGGTACTAATGAATGTGTGTGTGAGTGTGAATGTGAGTGTAAATGTGTGTGTGCATGTGTGTGAATGTGCATGTGTGTGTGAATGTGCATGTGTGTGTGGATGTGTGTGTGAATGTGCATGTGTGTGTGAATGTGCGTGTGAATGTGCATGTGTGTGTGAATGTGCGTGTGAATGTGCGTGTGTGTGGATGTGCGTGTGGATGTGCATGTGTGTGTGAATGTGCGTGTGAATGTGCGTGTGAATGTGCGTGTGTGTGTGTGAATGTGCATGTGTGTGTGAGTGTGTGAATGTGCATGTGTGTGTGAGTGTGTAAATGTGCATGTGTGTGTGAGTGTGTGAATGTGCATGTGTGTGTGAATGTGTGTGTGACTGTGCGTGAATGTGCGTGTGTGTGTGAGTGTGAATGTGTGTGTGAGTGTGAATGTGTGTGTAAATGTGTGTGTGTGTGAATGTGCATGTGTGTCCGTGTGCATGTGTGTCCGTGTGCATGTGTGTGTGAATGTGCATGTGTGTAAATGTGCGTGTGTGTAAATGTGCGTGTGTGTGTGCCTGTGCGTGTGAATGTGTGTGTGTGTGTGAATGTGCGTGTGTGTGTGCATGTGCGTGTGAATGTGTGTGTGTGTGTGTGAATGTGCGTGTGAGTGTGCATGTGTGTGTGAATGTGCGTGTGAATGTGCGTGTGAATGTGCGTGTGTGTGTGAATGTGCGTGTGTGTGTGAATGTGCGTGTGTGTGTGAATGTGCATGTGTGTCTGAGTGTGTGTGTGAATGTGCATGTGTGTGTGTGTGAATGTGCATGTGTGTGTGTGAATGTGCATGTGTGTGTGTGAATGTGCATGTGTGAATGTGCATGTGTGTGTGTGAATGTGCATGTGTGTGTGTGAATGTGCATGTGTGTGAATGTGCGTGCGTGTGTGAATGTGCATGTGTGTGAATGTGCATGTGTGTGAATGTGCATGTGTGTGAATGTGCATGTGTGTGAATGTGCGTGCGTGTGTGAATGTGCGTGCGTGTGTGAATGTGCGTGTGTGTATGTGTGTGCGTGTGAGTGCTTGTGTGCGTGTGAATTTGCGTGTGTGTGTGAATTTGCATGTGTGTCTGAGTGTGTGTGTGAATGTGCATGTGTGTGTGAGTGTGTGTGAATGTGCATGTGTGTCTGAGTGTGTGTGTGTGAATGTGCATGTGTGTGTGAGTGTGTGTGAATGTGCATGTGTGTGTGTAAATGTGCATGTGTGTGAATGTGCATGTGTGTGTGTGTGTGTGAATGTGAATGTGCGTGCGTGTGTAAATGTGCGTGCGTGCGTGTGTGAATGTGCGTGCGTGTGTGAATGTGCGTGTGTGTATGTGTGTGCGTGTGAGTGCTTGTGTGCGTGTGAATTTGCGTGTGTGTGTGAATGTGCGTGTGTGTGTGAATGTGTGTGTGAATGTGTGTGTGAGTGTGTGTGAATTTGCATGTGTGTCTGAGTGTGTGTGTGAATGTGCATGTGTTGAGTGTGTGTGAATGTGCATGTGTGTGTGAGTGTGTGTGAATGTGCATGTGTGTGTGAGTGTGTGTGAATGTGCATGTGTGTGTGTAAATGTGCATGTGTGTGAATGTGCATGTGCGTGTGAATGTGTGTGTGAGTGTGTGAATGTGCATGTGTGTGTGAGTGTGTGTGAATGTGCATGTGTGTGTGAGTGTGTGTGAATGTGCATGTGTGTGAGTGTGCATGTGTGAGTGTGTGTGTGAATGTGCATGTGTGTGTGAGTGTGTGAATGTGCATGTGTGTGTGAGTGTGTGAATGTGCATGTGTGTGTGTGAATGTGCATGTGTGTGTGAGTGTGTGAATGTGCATGTGTGTGTGTGTGAATGTGTGTGTGTGTGTGAATGTGCATGTGTGTGTGAGTGTG
The DNA here is from genome assembly GCA_036877525.1 of Chromobotia macracanthus. Taxonomy (NCBI): domain Eukaryota; kingdom Metazoa; phylum Chordata; class Actinopteri; order Cypriniformes; family Botiidae; genus Chromobotia; species Chromobotia macracanthus. The sequence goes on from JAZGTH010000010.1 coordinate 3,548,106, forward strand.
TGTGAATGTGCATGTGTGTGTGAGTGTGTGAATGTGCATGTGCGTGTGAATGTGCATGTGTGTGTGAGTGTGTGAATGTGCATGTGTGTGTGAGTGTGTGAATGTGCATGTGTGTGTGAGTGTGTGTGAATGTGCATGTGTGTGTGAGTGTGTGTGAATGTGCATGTGTGTGTGTGAATGTGCGTGTGTGTGTGTGTGTGAATGTGCGTGTGTGAGTGTGCATGTGTGTGAGTGTGTGTGTGAATGTGCATGTGTGTCTGAGTGTGTGTGTGAATGTGCATGTGTGTCCGTGTGCATGTGTGTGTGAGTGTGTGTGTGAATGTGCATGTGTGTCTGAGTGTGTGTGTGAATGTGCATGTGTGTGTGAGTGCGTGTGAATGTGCATGTGTGTGTGAATGTGCGTGTGTGTGTGAATGTGCGTGTGAATGTGCATGTGTGTGTGAGTGTGTGTGTGAATGTGCATGTGTGTGAGTGTGCATGTGTGAGTGTGTGAATGTGCATGTGTGTCTGAGTGTGTGTGTGAATGTGCATGTGTGTGTGTGAATGTGCATGTGTGTGTGAGTGTGTGTGAATGTGCATGTGTGTGTGAGTGTGTGTGAATGTGCATGTGTGAGTGTGTGTGTGAATGTGCATGTGTGTCTGAGTGTGTGTGTGAATGTGCGTGTGTGTCCGTGTGCATGTGTGTGTGAGTGTGTGTGTGAATGTGCATGTGTGTCTGAGTGTGTGTGTGAATGTGCGTGTGTGTCCGTGTGCATGTGTGTGTGAGTGTGTGTGTGTGTGTGAATGTGCATGTGCGTGTGTGTGTGAATGTGCGTGTGTGTGTGAATGTGCATGTGTGTGTGAATGTGCATGTGTGTGTGAATGTGCATGTGTGTGTGAATGTGTATGTGTGTGCGTGCGCGCGCCCTGGGTAAACCCTATAGGTGCGACTGAGACGCGCGCACGCCCGCACATTCAATTTGCAAACCCCGATTTTTACACAAAGCGATGTGCCGTCTAACCAGACCTCTCCCCCCGCACCACAGCCCTCCTCCCTCGTCATCTGTCGCTGCGCTTAAATAACATCTGCGGTAACCTTAGTCGGACGCCGGCCGGCAGCTCATCTCTGCCCGTTCAAGTGTTTCTTCGTGCCTTTAAGACAACCGGTGTGTGTGTGTGTGTGTGTGTGTGTGTGTGTGTGTGTGTGTGTGTGTGTGTGTGTGTGTGTGTTACACGTTAAACAGCCGAGAAGGGAACGGGCTGCGGTGGACGGAGCGGCGGCACAACAGCGCCCCCGTGCGGCGAAGCGAGAGACTCCGCACGGCTGCTCAACAACAACGAGAAACGCTCGATTTGTTTCAGAGTAAATGTGAGCTGTGACCACATGTGATAAATCTTTCTGTTTAAAATAAAATGTCTGTACAGTATGTAGTAATATCATCACATTGACAAGGCATGTATCACAGCGCTCACACCGATATATATATATATATAATGAGTATCACTGGTAATACTTTACAGTAAGGTTCATTTTGTTATTGCTTTAGTTCATCTTTCTGGTGTTCATTTCAACATTTACTAATATGTTTTACCATACAGTTGTATTCGTTAACATTGGTTAACAATGAACTAACATGAACAACCGATAAACAATTGTATTGGTATTAACTAACATCAACCAAAATAAATACATGTAAAAAAATATATATATATTGTCCATTGTTATTGTCTTATGTTATGTTAGCTTACGTAACTTTTTCTTTTATTAAAATTGAACAAAAATCAGTTACTGAAAAAATACATGACCAGTCAGCGTTCAACAAAATGTCTTTACCTCACAAAGAAATTGCAACGGGAAGTTTTTATTATTATTAAACGATTTATAATTTGAGCTGTCGGGCCCGATTTCGCAGGAAGTGACGTCAGTCTATAACCAGAAAGAAGAGACTATACGGCACATCCGGGTAGAGAGGCAAAAGTTAAGGATTGTAGCTTTAACTAATCCATTAACTGAAGTAAATGAAACCGTAGTGTGAAGCGTTACCGTATCGCTAAACAACAATTCGGACTCATTTTTCTTTAATGGTTTAGTTGTATTCCTCACCTTGATTTATTTCTGGTCTTGCTCTATATTAATCCGAATCAAGTCCACCTGCACCACGTCAGTCAAACCAGGTCTGTCAACGAATAATTGATCTGCCTACACCAAAGAAGTCCACGACCTGTGGACTCAATTCATTTCAGTCGCTGTTGACTCCCATTGTAGAAAACGATTTGTGTACCGCCGTATTTACACAGGTGGGTAATTCGTTTTCGGCACGAGAGGCTCCGAGCCAATCACCTGCAGTCGTGAGTGTCACGTGACTGATCGAAATATAATTTTTAGTATAATTTTTATCGCTTGCAAATAATAACAATTTGAATACAATATTTTAGTATCCTAGCTACTATTAATAATAAAATGATTGCAAATTAAACAGCTGATTTCGAATGACCGTCCAGTTGGTCTGCGTAGAAGAACACATTTCTGTGTTAATCATTCATAAATCTGTTCTATATAATTTACTGTATGTTTATATGAGGGGTTTTATGAGCATTTACAGAGATTGGGTTTCTAGATTAGATTTTGTGAATAAGAACCTGAAAACAAAAACCTTGCTAACAAAAATCTGAACTTAATTTAAGTTGAAGTCGAAGTGCCTTGAATGACACAGTAATGTTGCATACGGCAAACGAAGGGAAAACCATCAACAACCAGCTGATTTAGTTTTTTAATAATACTGAACTTGTACATATAAAGATCAGGAAAAGGTTTAAAAGTTTAAAAGAGAATTTTTAAAACGGCTTGAATGCAACATTAAATGCCACATGAATGTAGAAAAGAGCTTAAGAAGACTGGATGTGTAAAGCTACAGATCACATGGATTAAGGTGTCGATCACAAAGACCTTCAAGGTACAATAACAGAGTCTCAGGCAAAAAGCTTTTCATTTATAAAACACACAGATGAGATCGGAGCTAGAGCTGCCCCTTTCAGCATGCTAAATGAATGCTTTTTCATCAAGAAACATTATGCAAAAAAGTAGCTGCCAACATGTATGCAGCCCATGGGATGAGAGTCAATATTGTGTGGAAGCGTTTGTATGTCCTAACAGCTTTTGTTTTGTTGTTATTTACATATTTATTTAAAAAAATCTGGTGTTGAGTCACAGATAGAAGAACAGAACGGCAGAGCGTTGTAGAGAGGCGTATGATTATCGTAGTGCTTCAAGATGGAGGAGTGAAGAGCTCAAGAGTAATCAGACTCGAGATTTCTTCTCTTTCCTGTCCGACGACACTTCGGCTTTACGCTTGTGAGCCTGTGAAAAACAAACATCAGATTTATAAGAAAGGCAGCAAGATAAATAAAGGAGACAAGTTTATTAGATAAATCGAAAGATAAATAAAGGAAAAAACAGCTTATAAGATACACAGAAAGATAAGTATAGGAATAAACAAGATTATAAGACAGATATGAAGAAAAATAAAATCAATTTAATTAAATAAAAAGAAAGTTTATTAGATAAAATACATTGAGGATATAAGATGAATATAAAGATAACTGTTGGTGAGTAACTAAGCAAAAGTAGTCACAACAAACTAAACTACAACTTTTAAAGTAAAACTACAACTAGTAGAACATTTGAACTACAACTTATTTACATACTATATATTAAGTCTGATTCAATTCAGTGAATCGGTTCTTTTGGACTGTTCATTTAAATGAACCAATTAAAAAAAAAGCTCATCAATTTGGCATTTTATATTGTTCTTTTTTCAGCGATATACAAAACAATACGCTGCTGTTCATTGGTTGCTATGTTCTCTGTTTTCAAATTTATAAATCGAGTTACATAAATGATGGTGTTTTGGATTGTGATATTTAGTGTGAACTAATCTGCTCAAATGCTGTTCTCATTGTTTTCACAGCAGATAAATACTGCACTGCTCTGTGTGCTCTATATAATCTAAAATCAAATAAATATCATTAGCTCCCGAATCATTAGGATATACTACACTTGACTGCGGACAATAAATCAGAGGGGAGTTTTGATCATTTGCATGTTTTTCTGTTCACTTGTTCAAGCATGATTCTGAACTAGAGGAAACGTCTCTGGGGACGACGAGTGCGGAGCACAACAACAGATGGAGAGAAAAGACAGAAGACGGGAGGTATTACTGATTGTCCTTTGGGTGTTCGTCTCTTTTTCTCCGCTCGCTCTTTCTCCTCAATCTCCATGTTCTCTTTCTCAATGAGAGAAATGAGCGTGTTGCAGCGACGCTGCAGTTCCTGCGAGCCACATGAAACATGTGAATACAAACTGATGCCTTTTATCACCTCAGAGAAACAGTTACACATCATATCTCTTCAGCATCACGCATGCATCCGCAACCCCACACACACACACTGTGAATCGATGCGAGATGATTATAAAAGAATTTTGTAGGCACACACACACACGTTTATGTAAATGATGATATGCTTTTGTTTTTATTTAAAGCTAATTACAATGACTACAGAATAACCTTAATTTTCCCCCTGAAGAAAACATCTTGCAATTTTAATATAAAAAACATGTTTAATTCAATGATTAATGATTAATTTCTGAATTTATGATTTTCTGTCAGATTTATTTCTAGGGGACAATTTTCTCCCTAAACACACACACACACACACACGCACTACCATGCACTTTCTTATAGGTTTTTCCCATTCTCCCAGAAGCTAATTAAAATTGTTACAGACTAATCCTAAGATTAGTTATAATTAAGGCACAAGTAATGCCTTTATCAAACTTTTATGTCCTGTGGGGATGTCCCTAAAAGGTGGTTTTGTTCTAGAAACAATTTGTTTTTCCCCATGAGAGCCTGCACACACACACATGCCCACACACACAAACACACACATCCACAGACACACCACAAACGTGCATCCACACACACACCACACACACACACTCTCACCATGGCTGTCCTGGACTTGATGAACCAGTCAAATCTGAACTGAGGTGCATTCCTTACACACTGTCGAAGTTCTTCATACACATACTCTTTATCAAATCCCATCTTATGCAGCATACAGATCAAAAACCTGTCCTCCTCCTGCAACGCACACACTCTCAGATTAAAGTCATCGCTCTTTCACAAGTAAACACACAAATGATTAACTAACATGCAACATTTCAATGACGTTTTCTCACACACACCTCTGTGTAGTTCTTCCCTTTGTTGGTGCCGTACTGGATGCGGAGCTGGTGGAATGGGGCTTTGTAACGTGCTATCTACAAGTACACAAACACAGCCCATCAAGCAAGAAATATTTGCTAATTATTATTGCATCAAAAATGAAATTTCCTCCGTAATATTTGTGCTTTGTATGATAAGGCTGTGACTTTACTGCACGAATATTGAGGGAGTGAAACATCAAATGCGAAAACACCAAAATTACCACACAATCATAATTTAGCAGCCATTTAAAAGAATCTCAATCGTCAATGTAATTGAATTTCGTTCCCTTCACACACTGAAAACATCTAAAGCCTGGAGGTTTATTATTAGTTCTAACACGCGTTCACACCTAACTTTCCCATAATTTGTTTTTTCCAGTTAATTCATTTAAACACTCAGGGTTCCATGTGTGAACAAAGCCACAAGATTAACAGATTGAGTTTGGATGCTCGGACGTAAGAAGTCTGCTGTCAAAAATTGTGAACCTATCACAAAGGAGTTACAATTAACTTGCTTTTAACGCAAATAATAAAATTCCGATTACGGCAAATGACCAAACAAAATTATCAAACCAAACAAATGCTGATTGGAAACAGCTGCTCTCCATTTGGATGAAAAAATTACCTGACAAATTACTGAAACAGTTAACGATTTAAAACAAAATAATACCATCCTTGGGGAACGAAACAGCGCAGCAGTTCCAGCACACAAGATTGTAATGCTAAACTGTAAATGGTAGCAATACAGATTAAAAACATCAAGTCGTTGCATGAGTGAGAAACAAATGTGACATATTTACTGGAAAAGAAAATCTGGGAATTTTACTAAGTGAACAGATTTGATGTGTGAAAGTGGCTGTAGAGAAGTTTCTTCTGTGTGGTTTCTGAACTCTTGACCTTTGCATCCAGGGCTTTTTTGATGCTGATGCGTCTCTGGATGCGAGCTTCTCCACGCTCTATTTGTGCCATGATCTTCTCAATGTCTTGCAGCTCATTACATCGTTCCCAAAACACAGCTGTGATAACACAACAAACACACACGTGAAGTGTGTACTTAATGTACAGTAAGTGTAAGATGTGTTTGAAATATATGATTGTTTGTGCTGATATAGCTGGGAAGTGTTTGTTTTGTGTGGTGGTTTGTGTGTGCTTCAAAAGGGAAGTGTATTTGTCTGTAAGGTGGTCTGTGTATTTTGTGGTATTCAATATTTTGAAGTGTATTCTATAGTGGTGTCGGTGTGTAGTTAAGGTAAGTATAAGGTAATTTTTACTGGGGCTGTCAATTTAACGTGTTAATTTACTAAATTAATTGATGCATTTAATTATGCCGCCAGACCCATATGTAAATTCTATAATTCCACTGGGGATGTTTTCACCAACAGATCAATTCAGGTTTGATTTATCACCTTCACTGTGTTGCAAGTCATCAGTGAGTCCAGTTCAAACTGCTGCTGCAGGTAATGCGCCACACTACATGTTTAGACGGGGGACATGTTGTTGCATTCAAAATTAGCTCAAATGGAACAGAATGCAAGTTTGAACTGTTTTTAAATTGAAATTGTGACTTAAAGACGTGGCACTTGTGGTGTGAAAAATAATTGTACACAAATCAACAGTTAAAAAACAAATAAATAAATAAAAGACGCAAGTTATGTTAGTGTGTACTGTACCAGAGTACTCCATGACCTCTTCAGGGGTCTTGCCCTCCACCTCTCTGGCGATGTTGTCGATGTCATCGCGACCGTACTTCTCATTGGCTTTAATAAACTGATTGAAATCACGCTTGTTCCAGTTGGTGAAACCCTGTAAACGAAACAAATTTTGCTGCAGCACAGCTCGGTAACTAGCACGTCCAGAAAAGTGTGAGAATATGTGAATGATGGGGATGATACAGTGTGTGTGTGTGTGTGTGTGTGTGGTCCTGGTATTCACTACATTATGGGGACTAAATGTCCCCACAAGTATAGTAATACCAGTAAACTTTGACCTTTTGGGGACATTGTTTTGTTCCACATGAGAAAACAAGCTTATAAATCATACAGAATGATCTTTTACAAGCTTCTAAAATAGCAGAGGATTATCTGCGATGTTAGGGTAGATGCTGTAGTAGGGTTAGTGTGGGGGGATATAATATTTTTATACAGTTTATATAAAGTTTATACAGTATGAAAACATCTATGCAATGTTCCCATGAAAACCCAACATATGTGTGTGTGTACTTGTGTGAGGAGCTTCTCTTTCTCCTCTGTCTCTTCAGGTGACAGAGGCTCAGCCTCGTCTATCTTTGCTTGCTCCTCCTTCTGGACCTGGGCTGAATTTGGAATATCAGGATTTCGTGGAACCTGGAATATACACATGCCACTTCAAGCCAGATGCTCTCTACACCGCTGTTTCCATTCTCATTAAAACAGACTGTTGAGTTCCTGGTCCCATGAAACCCCTCCTTCAGAATTAAGCATTGGGCTTAGACTGCTTGGCTGGCCCAGTGTGTTACAATTGGCTAGGGGCCTAGTGTGCATTGTCTGAAAATGTAACAAAGTTAACAAGAAGGGGCAGAGTTTATTCAAATTCTGGGGATCATGACATCACAAAACCAGGAAAAAGGAAACGGTAGTTACTTTCAGCTTTTTATTGTTGTCCTTAAAAAGTGATTTCTCCTCTGTAGTGGCCTTTCAGTGTTTAAACTCTGCAGGTATTGTTTATGCTCATTACACACTAACTATAGTTGATAAAGTGAAAACACATAATAGGACCCTTTAAGAGCTTTTAATAGAGCAAATCCATAGCCTTGGATCCTGTTTTAAAACCATCTATCTCAGTGTTTCTCAACCTTTGTGTCTTTATACACCCCCACAGCCCCATTAGTAAAGCTCAAATACCTCTTCATCTCCATTACACCAGAAATGGGCTTCTATAGTACCACATTATACCACATATCATTATCATTACCGTAAATATTATTAAATGCGAGTGATTACAATGATTCACGTTTAAACTATAAACAATCTTTAAAAACAGACTAATTGTATAGCTTCTTCTCTAACTGAAGCAGTCTGAGAAATACTGTGGTTCTGTAACTACTATTTATTCTTCTTCGCCCATTCGCCCATTTCGTTCTCCTGTAGCTCAGTGGTAGAGCATTGCGTTAGCAACGCAAGAGGTCGTGGGTTCGATTTCCAGGGAGTACATGTACTAAGAAAATGTATAACTTCAATGCACTGTAAGTCGCTTTGGATAAAAGCGTCTGCCACATGCATAAATGTAAATGTAAATGTACTAATAATTATAAAACAAGATAAATAGGCTAACAAGTAAACTATTTGTAAACAAGTAAACTTAATTTCTGTTTTGTCTGTTGGAACCTGCTCTTATCTCAGGACAAGCATCCTGATCTACAGGAAAGCTGCATTAGTTGCTCACCTTGTAGCCAATAGTTTTCCTGTAGTAGAGAATCTCCATCTCCAGCAGCTCAAAGAGACGTGGAGGAAAGAACTGAAAGTCCTGGATGTTGGGCTGCTTTGGAGGCCGTGGAGCCTGAAGTACACACACACACAAAAAGTTTTTATCATCTCTTTTTATAAATCCATGTGCTTTTCCCACAGAAACACATTTAACACTTGATGTATATAGTGCCAAGGCACAATGTTCATGGCATCTGAATCTAAATCTGAATATATATATAGTGAACTGTCTATGGTTGCATCAAGCCTGAAATCATCTTCCCTGCTAACGGGAAACGTTTTCAGAATGTTGGCTAACATTCTTCAAAAGTTTTCCCACACTTATCAAAAACATTCTTGTAGTACATTAATACAATCTTTCTGTAATGTTATATATTTTCAAATATATGTATCAAATATCAAAAATTGTTATTCTTAAGTAGTTACAGAAGATGTTACAGAATTATAAAATGTTCGAATTACGTTCTTATAACCAAGCAACATCAAAAAAGCTGATGTTTTAAACGTTCATAGAACTTTCAAAATAACATTTTTAATGTTTTTGTTATTTAACGGAAACATTACAGAAATGCTCCTACAACCTAAAATTGTTAAATGGGTTACATAGAGTCATGTGATTTACCTATACAACAGGAAAACAGCTTATTTAGCATACACTTTTCATTCTCATGGTTGTTTTTGTGAGTGTCTGCAGTTCACTGTTCGATTAAACCGCACCTCGGGACCAATCGAGTGTTAAGTGTCTCTCAAGGGCACGGCAGTGACAGGAGGAAGAAGAATGTCCAGTTTGTGAGGTCATTTCCTGAGTCAGCGTTTGAACCCACAACCTTTGTGTTTCAAGCCTAACTCTTTACCCATTACACTAGCCCCAGTATCTGATGACACAGCACCTTTCTTCTGAGTTACTCCTACATTTACTGACTCCAGTGCAGCTGTCAGTCGCAAGAAAACAGTGATGTGAGTGCATTATTTATTGTGTAGTAGGTTGCGTGTTCATATTACGGGATGCTTATGCAGTCTTGAGTAACGCTGACAAATATCATTTCAGTGTCTAAACTCTGTGTGTGTTTGGGTGTGTGTGAGCATGTGTGTGTTACCTTCGGGGCTCTTGGCTCGCTGACTCGCAAAGCTTCTCTGAAGTAAGCATCTACAGCATAATTGGCCTTCCTCTCTCTCTTCGGAGGCTCGATCCATTCGATCAAACTTAGCTGTGCAAAACAGAGATAGAACAGACACGTATTCACACTTCAGTCTTCACAGAAACACCATCAATCTATGGCATATCCAGCTAACAGACAACGGTTCTCAGAACATTGGCTAATGTTCTCTTAAAGTTCCCTCAAAGTTATCAAAAATGTTCTTGTAGTAACATTAGACGAACATTTTTTAATGTCATATATCATATTTCAAAAATGCTATTCTTAAGTTGTCAGGGGAACGTTTTTAAAACATTACAGAATAAAAATTCTTGAATAACGTTCTCATAACATTATATACCTCAATAAAGGTACCTCGTACAAAAAACTGAACGTTTAGAACATTTCTAGAACTTTCAGAATAACATTATTACTGTTTTTTGTTACTTAATGGAAATGTTACGGAAATGTTCACACAACCTAAAATTGTTAGCTGGGTGCACAAGCACATAAAACTCACAACTGCATACGTTATAAAAACAAAACTGATTTGTGCCCGGTAAACTCCCGGACCGACACTCACTTTCTGTTTCTCTCTGTAGTCTTCTCCCTCAAAGTTGTAAAGGCTGGTCTCCGTTCCACCCGTGTCCATCGTAAAGTTTCTCAGCGAGCTCTCACCGAGATTCTTCATGCGCTCATTCATCTCAGCCGTCTGAGAGAAACAGCCATCAAGTTAAATGGAGTCAAATTGAGTGTTAAAACCTCAAATGAAAATCAGAAAATCAGTTACTATTTAGTCAACCAACCCTGTAATGTGAATGCTTTCGGGACTGGACCCCAAAGCGAAATCTAAATGATGTAATTTTCCAGTGAATGTTATCAAACAACGTGTGTGTGTTTGTGATCACCTTCTTGGCACCTCTCTCCAGAATGGTGTCGATATCTTCGTCTGTGAGTTCACTGTCCTTAGAGGCAAACACGTGTGTCGCTCCATGTCGGATCATTTGCAACATTTCATCCTTCCCCAGTTTATTCTGCTGGTCAATCAATCGTCCTACAGACAAAGCAGAAACAACACAAGACACTTTTCTCTGATATTCTTTTAACTGTGATGTAGATAAGCTAACATGAGCACACAGAGGTCAGACACCTTCTTCTCTAACCCAAAATCTCAAATTTGTATAAAAGAGATGCTTTTTATTGTGTTGGCTTGTTAGGACTGTGTGTTAAGTGTGTGTTTGTCTTTGTGTGTTTACTTGGAGACAAATTTGTACCCAAAAGTCAGCAAAACCTGACCAATCTAAGCAAAACCTCCTTTTGGGGATGTCCTCATTTGTAAAAAACTTACTACATTTTTACTATAAAAAAATAGTAAATAAAGTGTTTGTTCAATTGTAAAAATGCAGAGTTTTCGGTTAGGGTCAGAGTGTGGGTTTGGTTATAGTGTTTAACAAGCTGTGTATATTAACAACAGAAGTCCATGGAATGCCCACCATTTAGACAGATAAGTAAATGTGCGTGTGTGTGCGCACCCTGCTGGATGACTATGGAGTCCAGGCGTAGTTTCATCTCGGCTCTCTCCACGATTCGCTCCTCCACTGTGTTTTCCGTGATCAGTCTGAACACTTTAACCGGTTTCCTTTGTCCGATTCGGTGAGCGCGATCCTGAGGTACAACACAACACCACAAACAACACCCAGAAAAATACTGCCGCCTTTTACATCTGTAAACTTTAATAAGCTCAGTGTGTGTGTATTTCTCACCATGGCCTGCAGGTCCACCTGTGGGTTCCAGTCCGAGTCGTACAGAATTACCACGTCAGCTGTAGCCAAATTAATCCCCAGCCCACCTGCCCGTGTGCTCAGCATGAAGATAAACTTACTGCTGTTCGGGGCGTTAAAAGCATCGATGGCTTGCTATTGCACAACAACAGAACAGAGGCATAAATGAGGATTTTCATTTTGTTTGTGTTTCAAGAAATCGTTCACCCAAAAATGAAAATTCAATCTACAATGAGAAATGAGGCGTGAATAAAATAGCTGAAATCAACAAACTCCTATTTTACCCCATATTTACTTAAATTTCACTAAAAACAACAAAACCTGAAAATCGGCTGACAAAGCTGTTGTCAGATTTAAACTGGCTAAAACAGAAACTAACTCGCTCTCAGATTGTTAAGAAAAGGCAGATTAGTTGGTCTGGCTGATATGTTGGTCTATTACTGCTTCTAATTTTTGATATTCTAATTTTTGTGCATAACAAATCCATGAAGCCTCCATGAGTTTGTATTCACCCCGTTCTGATCAGTGGTTACCATGACAACCAGGTTGGTTAATCAGTGTCGGTAGATAACTCTGAGATTCCATGTGAAGTATTTGCATTTCTCTCATAAATTTTCATTATTCCTCTTGGTGAATGTGTTTATTTCTCTCCATGTCCCTCATTTGTGGATTTCTATCTTGTTTATTGGATTTGTATGTTGTAAATAACTTGTTTTAATAATTATTAATCATGTACTGGATCTGTTAGAAAAAGAAACCCGTGTAGCTGTCGCACAGCCTGCAGAGTGATGTGTGTGTGTCTGTTTCGCTGTATGAAACTACACGCCTATGCATTTGAGAGTATGTATGCGTGTGTGCAGTAATGCAAATTTATGTGTACCTCTCTGGCCTCATGAGGCGTGTTGCCATCCAGTCTGCAGTACTCGTAGCCTCTCCACATGCAGTAATCTTCCAGAATATCCAACATTCGTGTCATCTGGCTGAATATTAACACTCTGGAACCTGAACGCATACACACGGAAACAAGAAAAATCATTAAAACATGAAAAATTCACAATTATACATTTAAGGAATAATTAAAAGCGTGACAATATCTGCATTACACACACGCACTGGTTTAAAAGCCCATATGCTGCTCACCTTGCTCCTGCACTTTAGGCAAAAGCTTATCCAGCGCAACCATCTTGCCGCTGTTGGTGACCAGGTGCGTGTCGGTGGTGTACGGGGGGCCAGGCTCTGCCCCATCAAACAGGTACGGATGGTTGCAACATTTCCGAAGCTGCATCAAAATATTCAGAAGTCGCATTTTGTCCATCTTCCCAGCGGAGTTTAAGATGTCGATATCCTTCATCAGGATACGTGTGTACCTGTTAAATCAACAAGAAACAAACTCATTCACTTCCTGTTTTGTTGTTCTTCAGTCTCCATCCTTTCCATGTTGATAGTTTTAGGGCTACGTTGTGCATCTGTGTATCACTGACGGCGAGAAACCCATCTAATGGACATGATCCAAAACCATTTTATATATATGAAAAACCTTAACACTAACTAAAAGAGAAGAAAATCTTGGAAAAACTCCTACTGAAGGAGTTTAAAGAAAACTGGATAAAGAAAACTAAAATAATTAACTTGTTGTATAATGTATATGTATGAGTAAAATTCTGGGTGATGTGCAAGAAATGATTTTTTAATTCATTTCCTCGCACAGTACACAGGCATTATGAGTAATCGCTTAAAGAATTTATCAAACCAGATGGCTCTGCTTAATTCAAAATTCAGTTCAACTGAACTCACTCATCAAACTCAAGTGAACACAAACAAACACAATTAATTATAGTGTCTGCTGAGTCTTTAGATAAATGTGCTTTATTATCCTCGTTTTTTAAGGGGTAAGAGAATAATCTGCGCAATATTCATCTCAAGAATAATCGTTCTTGAGTTCTCAAGAATAATAAGTTCGTACCATTCTCTCTGCATTTTGCTGAGTCCCAGGTAAATCTTCACCTCTTTCTTGGGTGGAAGACTCTTTTCCACGTCCGCTTTGATGCGACGCAGCAGAAACGGACGCAGAACCTGAAAACAGACACTCAGCATAATCATCATCCAGAAAAACACCTTTAGTGCTGAACTATACTGAAAAACATGTTGAGTGAATGTGTGAGACTTACCGCATGAAGTCTTTCCACTAGCTTCTGGTCACCCAGACAGTTATTTGTGTCGAACCATGAATCAAAATCCTACAATTTTATACACACACAAATAAGGCGTGTGAAAGAAGCACACACAATCTCAAGGACAGCCAATAAAAATTGTAACAATAGCAACAAAAATAAAACTTTACAGAGCATGTTTAATTCCTGCGTATGCGCTACAGTACATACTACTATACTACATATTTTATGTCTTCTATACATGTACATGTATAGAAGCACGTTCTCACAACGTTCTCTCACCTTTATTAAAAAGCTCTTGCAGTAACATCAGTAGAACATTCTGTTATCGTTATATATTGTATATCAAAAACAGTATTTTTAAGTTGTTCTTACAACCTAAAATTGTTAGCTGGGATTCTGTAATACAGCAACTAAGTTGTTTGGTTCCTAAATGTTTTATTTTGGGAGTCAATGTCTCCCCAGTGATATGTTCCAGAGCCCTGGGATATCTTACTCATCCCTACATTTATGATGTCCTGCATGCCGTGCGTAAGTTTACTGAGCTTCAAACGCACAGCCGCGCTGGCACACACGCAGCCGGTCTCAAAAACTTTGCCTCATAATCTAGGGTGCAGACATCCAACAGGATCCTGACAGATACAGCTATAAAACACACGCATGAGTGGAAGGAGATAAAACAGGATGCAATATTCAAAAAAGATTGACTCACACTGGCGGAATTGAAAACATCAGGCAGCAGGAAGTTCAAAAGCGACCAAAGCTCATGTAGATTATTCTGCAGCGGGGTGCCAGTCAACAGCAGCCGATTGGTTGTCTTAAACTCCCGTACAATCTCTGACAGCTGAGAGCCCGAGACAGATAAAAGAGCGAGCGAGCAAGAGCAAAGAGAAGAAAGGGGGAAGAGAGATTAAAAGAAGGTTATTTTATCTGCATCAGATCATTAAATCATCTCAGATGTGTAATATGACTGATTTGGCTGCTTTTTATTCACGTTAACTCAGCCTCAGTCATTATCTGGGTTTAGCTACCTTTGATTTCTCGTTTTTGATGCGATGGGCCTCGTCGATGACCAGATAGCGCCAGTTAAACTTCTTAAAGACGGATTTCTCTCGGATCACCATTTCGTATGACGTCACGCAAACATCCCACTCACCGGGCATCATCACGTCACGTATGAACGCAGCCTGAAACGCACACACATTAATTAGGCCGCATTTTCACATTATCACACGAGCATTATGAAGAACCTTCTGTGTAGATGAAAGAGATGAGAAAGGGAATAGGAAGGCAGGTATGAAAAAACAATTTTGAAAAGGATGTGAGTCTTACTCTTTCATCTTTATCCCCGATGAGACAGACAGCCTTTATGGTGGGTACCCAGCGCTTGAATTCATTCATCCAGTTATGAAGGGTAGATTTGGGCACTAGGACCATGTGGGGGCCTGGAATGTTCCTGTAGTGTTTCAGGTAGCCTAGCAACGCGATTGTCTGCAGGGTTTTACCCAGACCCTGAACCAATCAGAAGACACAAATCCGATGAGTCACAGTCCATAGACGTCAACAAGACAGACCCAGAAAAATCACAGTCATTTAAACCTTTGAAAAGATGATGGAGCCATTTTCTCATTGTCATAAGTCTACGTGCTTCCACAGTGACGTATATTCAACAGACTATTTCTGAAAATGTAGCTGTTCCACTAAGAATAGAACCGCTGCTATGAATGTCTTTCAATAAGATTATCATTTCCTGCAGAATGAGCAGGTCACATTTTCACTTGCCCTAAACTTTTATTTACAATTCATGATAATCGCTGTGTTATTTGAATAAAAACATACAAATACAAAAAACATTTATACAACAGGTTTCTTAAAACTTTAGTATTAAAAGTATTTGTTTCTCATTTTACCTGTTAAGTGTTTTTAGCTGTTAAATGTTTGTGTGTTGCTGCAATGCTTTTGATGACTGTTGGTCTATGCTGGACTTGCGCTAAATTAACGTGTGCAATGCGTCGCACTTTTTTAACATGCCACTGGTGACGCGTTTGTGAGCTTGCATATGTAAAACGTTTTTACTCCCCACCATCGTTCTTTTCCCTGTTTTGTCAGTTGTCGTCTGCTCGCCCAACCTGAACTGACAGCCTAAATGGTAAAACACTAGAAAACATTACAGCATTAATGAGTGACATTACCATTTCATCAGCCAGGATCCCATTGATGCCATTCTCATACAGAGAAATCATCCAGTTCAAACCTCTGATCTGATAATCTCTCAACGCTCCGTTCTTAACATCTATCAATGGATCAGAAAATAATAATTAATAAAATCTTATCATTGCTTTTGGCTTTCATTTAGACAGGTAAGTGAACTATGAACTGGAGAATTTAAATGATTAAATGTAGCACCAAATGACATGACGTGGACACCTTGTTTTTTTTTAAGTGTGCAATTTTAGAAAATTAAAAAACAACAATTGCTTTCAAACATACGGAAGCCCACGGAGGCCATAAAATAAAAGAGGCAATATAATTCCAGCAGTGATAAACATAATCATAATGATTAATAATAATGATACATGGCCTGCAGGAGCATTTTAATGTTTAAAAATGTATATTTTTGCAATACTGTTTGGTCCCACTAGTGCAGAAATTATACTTCCCACCTTTACACAATCAATTCAGTAATGTACAATTAGTAATGTGAGACACTAATACACTGTCACTGTAATACACATGGAATCACACTGACTGCTCATATAATCAGTAAACATTGACTCATACATGAAGGAGACTCCTCAAATCGAACGAGAACATTAGCAGCCTTTCTGCTCTCAGATAAGAGTTCCTCATCTTCCTCCTGCTCTGTTCTACGATGACGATTACTGAAACACACAACCACCAGCCAGAAACAAATCAGACCAAATCACCATGACAACCTGTGTTTGACCAACAGCTTCAGGACTAATTGTTAACCTCATGGATGGGATTGCTTCTGAGGAACACAAAAAAAGATATTTCGTTGTAAGATAACTATGTTGTTCACCACACAACAGTGGCACTCACTGACTTCCATTATATGGACACAAAACCACTGAGACATTTCTCAAAATATCTTCTTTTGTGTTCCACAGGAAATATGTCATATGTCATATAAGGTTGAAATGACGTGTGATGTGTGTGTGTGTGTGTGTGTGTGTGAGAGAAACTTACTCTCCGACAGACAGCAGATTCTGTTTCTCATCTTGTTTTATTCGGGGTCTCCCCACTTTCACCTTCAGGGGTGATGTGGGGGATTTCTGACTGGCTGGCTGAATGAAATGAGCGAACAGTTCAGTCTGCTTCAACAGGAACTCGAACCTGTTCGCACGATCCGCTTTCTTCATGTAAGAAAAAAGAACACTTGTGAGTAAATAAATTTACTTAAATGATTAAATGAAAAACTACCTTAGTTTTAGTTTGCTGTATTGGTCAGGAAAATAATATTTTGATGTGGCATTTCAACATAGATTGATTATTGGTTTTCTGACTGTCATTTGTTCTCTCAGGAGAATTTTACATTCTGTCTGAAGGGGTCTAGTCCAAAACGTGGTGAAGTCCTTCTACTGCGGTACGTGTCATTCCTCAAAAATGTACACAAAACAGAAGCCTCTATCTGTTTCAGATGTTAAAATGTTTTAGTACATTGTTGTATGCATTGTTATAGAATTCTTCCTACTATAACTACATTACACCTCTAGTGTATGCTAAAGCACTCACTCTTTTCTCTTCATATTCAGGGTCTACCAGGTTCTCCTTTACTGCAGCTTTAGGAGGAGGGTCCAGGAGGAAGGGTGGGTCCTCCTAAACACACACATTATATATATAAATATATTTATAGTACTGGTACTATATATATATAGTGCCAGTACAGCACAGGCAAAATGGGGCTACAATCAGTTTTGATTTAACATTTTGATCACTGCATAATTTTGTTTTCACACAGTTTTCATCACTGTAATGTTGTTCTACAATGTAGAAAACAGTAAGCCTAAAAAAGAATGAATAGTATAGTATATAGTATTGTATATTTGCTTTTGACACGTCCAGAAATCTAGAAAGCCATACGCGTCCCCTCATGTTCTGGACACTGTCAACAATTTTAGGACACTCACTTGAAACCTCAATTTCAAGTAAAAGTTACAGGGTCCAGGCTGTGGAATGGCAGCAACGCTAGTTATGGTAACCATAACTAGTTATTATAATTATTGTCACTAAGATAACATCAGATTAAACAGGATTCTTGTGAATGGATGTCAGTGGAGTCTAATATCAAGTTATCACACTTTTATTCTAATATCAATAACTATAGTTATGGTATCCGGATGAGGCTATGGTTGCCATGGTAACGTTTCGTATGGACGATGCACATATGCACACACATGCCCATAGTTACCGCTATAGCAATACATAAACACAAAGTCAAGTTATTAAACTATACTTACTAACATTTGCAAAACTGAAACGTAGAGCATCCTGCCTGCCCGAAGCTACTTTGTATGCAACATTTTGATTGTGTTTATTTTTCTGATTCTTGGCAGCTACCCTTTCTTTAATAAAACCACGTCTGACCCCGGCCTTGACCGATCCAGACCCGCACAAAGCACAGATCCGGGCTCACATTCGGCGATCATGACAGACGTACTGCGGGTCACGGTAATGCTTGTGAGTGTTTATGACATCGAGCAGCGCCTGCAGGTCGGTTCGGTTGCGGATGGGAGATTTGCATGCGTCTCTTATGCGCGTGCATAAAAGTGGCGCAGATCTGCGCAGACGGAAAACGCAAAGCAGGCAACATCTAGCGCTGTGCAGACGTGAGGTAAACGCCTTCCCGCCATGTTCCCCAAACGCAGATCAACTACAAACTTCTGCATCCTGTTTTTCACGTCCGTCTGCACACAGAATACGCACGCTACTCTCTCTCTCTCTTTTACCTCCTCTTTCTCCGCGTGTGCCTCCCGGGAAGTAGACGGTAGCTCTTCGTCGGACATGCTGATCAACGCACGAAGCTTTTCATGAGTTATCGGTAACCGGACCGTAAGTTATAAAGCATAAATGTGGCGTTTGCGTCATAACAGGACCGCACGGTCGCGGCGCGCACACGCCCCTTCCAGAGCCGCGTACTGAGTCTCGCGAGATCAGCGCGTTGCGTGTAAGGGGGCCGCGCGGCAAATCTCGCGAGAGTATCCAGCGCCGAAAAACAAACTGTCAAACGTTGCGCGAGACGCGCGACGAGACCGTCTCATTTTTACACAATGCAGGTAGATGGAGCCAATATTATCTTACTGAAATAATGTATTTATTTTTAATAACGTCCAAATGAACGATATTATAGCGTCTGCATAATTTGGGGGTGTTTAATGTTAACCCCGAAAGTATGCGTGTTGTTGTTTTTTAATCGCAGCAGACGCTAGATGGCGCTCGCACACCGGCGCTTTTTGTAACGCAACACAACCTGCCATTTCTCACACTGTGCAGAAAACAAAGTGGTGTTGGTTTTAGTCCTCATAAATATTTGTTAAACGGATTATGATGACATACACAACATAGCATGTTAGAATGAAAACCTCCACTGAAATTATTATTTCTCCTAAATTCAAACAAGCCTTTATTTGCCTGACTGTGGTACAGGACCAAAGCAATGTCCTTTATAAAGAGAAATATTAAATTACTTCACAAAATATTTGAAAATATTTCTTTCTCTCTATTTCTCTGTCCCTCCTTCTCTTTCTCTTTGAGGCTCCAACGACAGATGGCCTAGTAAACCAGTTAAAATTCCCCTCACAGCATTTTCCAAACTGACCTTGGGTTTTTACACACACACACATAAATGCATACACTCACACACACATCACACACACACACTCACGCACACACGCACACACATTCACACACGCACACACTCACACACACACACACACACACATACACCACACACACACACACACACACACACACACACACACACACACACACACACACTCACACACACACACATACACGCACACACACTCACACACATACACACACAAGGTCATGTGCTGGTTTGTTACGAGATACTGGAGGGAGGAACATCTTTTCTTCCTCCACCCAGAATATACACACACACACAGAGAGAGAGAGAAGGCTCACTTGTACATACATGTCCTCTCCAAAATTACATACAAATAGCTACAAAACACACTCACTTTCTCCTCCCACCCTCTGTTTGTTCCTCTCTCTCTCTCTCTCTCTCTCTCTCTCTCTCTCTCTCTGTCCCTGATCGATGCTGAGTTCCTCCTCTCTGTGTTTGGGGGGTTGAACACAGGATTCTCACTGCTTTCCTCTCAGTCTGCAATCAGCAACGGACACACGCACACAGACGCAGCTATGAGCGCAGGCGATGTGGTGTGCACAGGATGGCTCATAAAATCCCCTCCGGAGAAGAAGCTGAAGAGATATGTGAGTAAAAATCTCTGGGTGTGCGTGTGTGTAATGTATTCAGCATTAGAAGCAGGTACTGCAGTATGATGATCCACTGTCATTTCAGTGCTGGAGTTTCTCTGTGTTTTTATAACACAGGGATTCCCTGCATCTCTGTGTTGTGTTTCTCTGGGCTGCAGGTTTTTAAATGCTACATCTGCATAGTCTGTGCTCAACTGTGTGCACTACTTCTGTGCTGTGTTGTTTACACTTGTGTTCTCTCTGCTGCTCTCCATCTCTGCCAGTTTTTAATACTATTTAACTATATTGTGCCGAAGGCTGTGCTTGGCTGCATTTAAATTTCTGTCGCCTGTGGACTTTAGATTTTTGTAATGTGACGCTTTACACGTAAATGCTCAGCTGTATATGTGCAGCATTTGTTTGCCTGCTTGCACGTGGCTGTGCTGTTTTGCATTCCCTCATGCCTGTGTCAGATTCAACCCTGTGCTTTGTGACAAAGCAATTTACCTGCGCTGTATTGCTTGCACAGCTCTATCTAACTCTCATAGTGAATATAAACCTGTATGTTTTGTGCTATATGGTGTGTGTATGGGGGAAAGAGCATTGTGCTTTGTCATGTAACTGCAGTCTCTTTGTTATTTGTGTTTTGCAGCTTTCCCTGTGCTGTACCCCTGTGTTTAATCTGCCTTCCTCATTTCACTGTCACAATGTATCTGCACTTTTTCTGTGCTGCTGCTGCCTTCACCAAGGTGGTGTTTTTGTTATGTGTGATTATGTACTGTGCTTAACTGTTTGCCTGTGCCTGACCAAATGCTACAGTATGTTATGGTCCTTATCTTTGATAGTATTTCCCTTGAATTTCTGTTCAGACTGATACATAAATAAGAGAAAGCGTTTTAAAAGAAAACAGTTAAGGTCAGTTTATAATATAATGGGATATAATTAACAAATAACTTGTTGTTTGTGACAAGAGTCTTGTGTTTTGACAAATACAAATACATTTTTAAAAGTGCATATATCCCTTTTGGCCTCTCAATTGATATGAGGTAAAAGAGTTGAGGTAAGAATTATACAACAACTTAAAAAAACATTTGAAATAATTTTAGACCAAGTCTACGTAGTACTGCAGAATATTATTATTGGCGTTTAAAATGTAATGTCGACTATGCATTCACTAATGCAACTAAATCACATGAGCTGCTTTTGTTACTATTGTGGCTAAATGCATTAATGTTCTTATATTTTGCCTGCCAATACAATACAGGCCTTTCTAAAAGTGTAGAAGCACAAGCAGACTCTATTGTTCAATAGCTTAATATACTGAAACACACTGTTTACTGTAATAGCTGCATATTTTTCTGCATGAATATTGCGGCCTCAGTTGTTTGGTTTGTACGGAGGGCAGGAAGGACCACCGGTCATAAGATGTGTGTTCAAAGTGTCACCCTGACACCACAAACATGTTCTCTCCCACCCCTCTGTTTCGCTCTGTTTCTGTGAAATTTGGGTGTGTTGCAAAACATGGGAAGTGCAGGGTGCCAGGCAGTTAAGAGTGACCCTGCATTCAAAAATGGCTTGTGCTATCAGAGACCACATAGGCAAAAATGGGATGACTGCTATTAGGACTTGAAACTGGATGACTGACAAGTCAATGCACATATGCAAACAAATGTGTCTGGAGGCTAAGAGCAGTGCGTCAGTGAGTTTGTGTGTGTGTATACTGTAAAAGTGTTTTATACTCAAAGAAGCAGGTGAATTACATGAAGATCAAGCATTCTCTCTCTCTCTCTCTCTCTCTCTCTCTCTCTGGTTTTGTGGCCTCATCTGGTAGTAAAATGTGAGACAGTGGGAAGAAGTGTTTGGTGTTTGTTGTGTGCCACCTGTGTGATTTTTTTTCTTTGTCTTGCAGAGAGAGAAAGTCTCTCCTTCATTCTGCCTTTGTTTGTGTAGTTGCTTTCAGTGAAATGGGGAAGTACAAGGCGGTGCTGTCCCTTGATTTAAATAATTGTGATGGCAAAACAATGTTCTGCTATAGGGAAAAAGCACACACACTAATGTAACTTTAGGAATTATGTTGTGAAAATTAAAAATAAGGTAAAATAGGACATATTCTAGCATATTCAATATAGTCACCCTTGGTCTAGAATTGCAAAACTTTTCTTGACATTTTCCATCACTCAATTTCTTGAGTAATCATCCTGAGAAAATTTTTAAAGAGTGCTGAAGGAGCTCCCCTCTATCCTGCACTCTTATTGGCTGCTTTTTTCTTCATTATTTGGTCCAAATCATCTGCTTCAAAAACATTTGTTTTTAAATTGTAGTTTTCTAATAACAAAAATTAAACTGAAATGAATATGTTGGTACAATTATATTATATTTGTATTTTTACATTTTTAACATTTAATCAAATGTCTTCAGATTAAAAGATTTTTAATCTCACATTTCAGCCAAGTGTGTCCAAACTTTTGACTGGTAGTGTATATTGTTTTTCACATTGATTTACATGTATGGAACAAGCTGTTTTTACCCTGCTTTCCTTTAAAGAGGAACTAACATGGACCAAGGACAAGGACAACTGCAAAAAGCTTTGAACACTCACAAACAAACACAAATGCAGAACATAGTTTACATATGTACACACATATAAACACATACATATTAACAGAACTTTGTATGCTTGCTTGTCACAGACAAACTTTAGGCCAGTTTCAGACTTCCCTTCTGTGAAGAGTTCTGGGAAAACATAACTCCAGTTCCTCTCTTTGAGCAGAACACACATAAACACACACATACACATTCATAAAGGGAAGAAAATGTTACCATTCCAAAAGAAAGAATAAAGAGAAGGTCTTTGTTTAAGACGGAGGTAAATCGAGGTCATGGGCTGCCCCTGCCCCTCTGAGCATGCTCAGAACAACGTGTGGTTACAAATTCTGCGATAAACCAAAGGGTAACGTAGTGCGTGCAAACACTGTTGTGCATTTTCAAATTCAGTGTTATTATACAAAAAATGAAAGAACAACAGGGCTGGTGACTGGGGGTCACCAAACGTCTTTGCTTCTGTCAATCTTTGGTTGAATATTTCAGAGTTTTCATAATAATCTCAACCCACTTTACTCATTACCCTGGTAAGACTAAAATGGACGTTTTTGCACTTCATGCAGCATTACTGCTATCTATTAAATATATTTAAAAGAGGTTATATATTTAACAGTTGTTACATGTAGCATTAATGAGATTAGATTAAGATTTTCTGGTCATTTGCTTTCTCTTACTGTAATTATTTTTATAAGTGTAATGTGCAGTGTTAATTATTCAGCACAATGTCAGATACACAGGATATATCACAAAGCTCAGATATCAGTTATTATGATTCATGCAACATCTTTCTGTGTGTTTGTATAGCATCATAGCCTGGCCCAAAATGTAGAGAACTGTTTTTCATGATCTTCACAGACTCTGGGGGAAACATATGGAAGTCTGTGGACAAGATTTATAAACAATTTAAAGTTTAAATGGAGCGGAGAGTGCTGAGAGTGGAGTGAGAGTTTTAATAACTTTTAATAATCTGTTAGATATGTAGAACTGAGACATCCAGGCTTTCTGTTTAGATCATGCATGCACAGATTCCATTCAGGCCTTGTACAGTAAGTACACAGTTAGACTCTCTTTGGTCACTGGTACTCATGTACTCACAGTAATTACCCTAAGGCCACAGTAATTACCCTAAGGCTTGATCTAAATGGGGGATGGTTAAATCACGTTAGAATCAAAAATCATCTGCTAAATTACTAAAGCAATTGGAGAAGTTTCGAGTATATTCTAGTCTCATCTTGTTTAATCTGGCTGTCAGGGCTCATGTCTCAGCACTTAGTTTGAGTCTCTAAGAAGAGGAAGAGAGTGTGGCTTGTGACGCCAGAGGGACAGAAATCATGCAGCTCTGAGGCTTTCTTACTCACAATGCATTTGTTGAGCTCATCTGTGACACGTTGAAACGACCTCAAGGGAAGAACTGGCAAGAGGGACAGCGTGACCTTTTATTAAATATTACTGCAACTTTGCTCATCTTTAAAGAAACAAATGTAACATTAATAAACACTCAGAACACTGTTGTTTCTCAAGAGACGTTAAAACCTTAATGATACTTTGCTGCTGGTGAGTTAATTAGAGTAAGTAGATGCTTGACCCAGCTAATAGGGAATGTTCTCAGAACATTGGCTAATGTTCTCTCAAAGTTATCATAAAACATTCTTGTAGCACAATATTTAGCGCTACATATAATATATATCAAAACGTTATTTTTTTATTATTAGTGGAGCATTTTACAAACATTACAGAATAAATTTTTTTTTGAATAACGGTCTTATAACCGAGCCATAATGTTAATACAGCGCTAAAAAATAACTTCTGAACGCTTCTATAACATTGAAAACAATTTTAACATTTTTGTTACTTAACAGAAATGTTAGGCATACATTCTTACAACCAAGAATTATTAGCTGGGTGGGGCTGGTTTTGAGATGTTTGTATCATCAAGTGACGTGTCATGGCTGACTGCAGTGATGAAACCTTGGTTACAGCTACAGAATAAAAACAACAGCCAGTTCAGCGAAGACATTTCAGCATGAAACAAGAGATAATTGAATGATGTCAGAGACAGAAGCAAAGCAGAACACAGAAACCACTGATGACTCTAGAACATTCAGGATTCTGAAAATAAGGGGCCGTCATGTTGAGAGCATGTACGCATAATCAAGGACAAGCTATACTGCTGAACTGTATGTTTCACTGCAAAGATATATTCTGATAGATGTGAATAATGAACGGCACCTAAAGCTAGTGACAGTGATCACTGATGTTAGTTTGGAGAATATTTGATTTGTTTAAAGCTGCAATCCGTACCTTTTGCCTCACTGTTGCTATATCTGTTTGAAGCATGAAACAGCAGGTTATTTTACCTACTTTTCTTAACATAGTGTATATTAAAGTTGAATGAAATTAATCCAAACTGACATTTCCTGTAAATCAGACCCAACAGCTCATATTATTAATCATTATTGTAAGCATACCATTTCAAATCAGGGTAGGGTAAGTTATGTACTTTGATTGTACATTGTTATGTACTTTTTGTTCCTTTAATCCTCAAAAAGAATTGCAGTATTAAGTTTTAATTGTGAGCAAGTTTTTATACAGTATCTGTTGGTCAGGTGGGTTCTTCTACTTCAGCTCACTGACTTAAGTTTGTATAATTTATATATATATATATATACATATATACTTTATATACCTTATTTTAGTTCTATATCCTGTTGCCTATACAATATATTGTGAATGCACTATTTATTGTATATTTTTATTATATATATTTTATATATTTATTTTTTATATATTTTATATATATTATTTAATTTTGCTGCATCCCTTGCAGGAGCAAAGTCATTCTGATTCTTAAAGAATGAAAGAGAAACCGAGTTAACCTGCGACTGAATGGGAATTGCTTCTCTCGCTCTTTCTATTTGCTGAGAAAGTTTTTCTGCTGTAGTTTCTGTAACAGTCATTTGCGAAACACAGTGTCACATACTTTGTTACAAGAAATCGTTAAAAGAATCTTTACAGATTTCTTCAACACTGGAGGCAGGTGCAGCTTGCACTTATAAGTGCTGGGAAAATAACAGATAATATACAAAAATCAAACAATGACCTAATAAGCTGAAAGTAATGTTTTAACACCATAAACCCTTATTAACCTAATTACCTCATGATGTCATAACAACCTCTCAGTAATAACCTAATACAACTAATGATCATATTTTAGCAGAAGATTACACTACCGAAACTGGATTTAGTCACGGATGAAACCTGAGGATTTTGTACCTGGTGGTGATTGTTTATTTTGGTAACCATATGAGCAACCTGCTCTGAGAGATTAATCATTTCTGTCTGTGATTTTTGAGAAGTTAGTTTGTTAGTCATTGTTGACTGTAGGTCTGACTATTACTGTCCAGCCCTGGTCAGTTTAAATGAAATAACTTGTTGAATTTACACTTAGCATTCACATTCAGACAGTTAAAGCACAGCACTTACGGTACATTCGATGGACTTATTTTTTATTATATTAGGTTATATTGAGTTTGTTCATGCCCGTAAACAAGGGAATTTGAACTTTCACACACCTTTTAATTTCATCAGTAGACTCAGATACATTCTCAAAGGCACTTTTATACTTTGTGTTGTGTGCACACATTTAATGTTAAAGGCAGGGTACACAATTTTTTCCAGAAACATTTTCGTTCTTCTCTTTATATCCTGATAGCAATCACTAACTAAACAGAGTGGTGTAAATATATTTATTTAAATATATATCTTCTGTGGTAGGTGTAGGACCATAAAATGTTTGTCTAGTCATTGCATTCGGTCCAGGATGTCCCAGGGATCTTATGCTTACAAGCTAGGTTGCTATTGTTAGCCTCTCCGAAATTGCCTTCCCTTCCTTTAAGATTAAAATTATATTTGTATATTACATTCATTTTAAACCTAAAGATTGATGCAAACTCAAACGTTATACATAAATAAAAACTGACCTGAACCTAGTTTGAACCTTGAGATGTATGAGATGTACTGTTTGGTTTAGGTCAGGCAGGAGACCAGCAGGTCTGCTGTTTGCTGTCTTAAAGAGAATGTAAGGCAGCACAATTTATACTCACCATAATTTTATTTCAAACCCATGTATCATTTTCCTATGGAACACAAAAGAAGTTTCAGAATCTTCACGTTCTGTTCACTTAGGTTATGTCAGTCAAACTTCAAAACACATGAACAAGCACATTAAAAGAAACTGTAATTTTTTATTTCGGTAAGTTTTCCTTTAATGTATTTGTGTGGAAAATAAGAAAGGACTTTCAGACACGGAAAGAGTGGATTCTTGTGTATTAGAAAACAAGGAGATCCAGATATCAAAGGAGGCATTTTAAAGGAGACCAAAAGAGACGTTTTAACTTTCTTGTTGATTAGTGTGAGTGTGTCTGTCTGTTCAGCTCCACAATGTTAATCTTATTTTCTTCTCATCTCTTTTTCCTCAGTCCTGGAGGAAGCGATGGTTTGTTCTGCGGAGGGGTCGAATGAGCGGGAATCCAGATGTTTTGGAATATTACCGTAGCAAAGCTCCCGTAAACCAATCAGAATCATCGACCTTCAGGAATGTGAGGTAACCATTGAGGCAGAGGTGCGGCCCACCAAACGCCAGTACCAGAATCAGCACCTGTTTGTGGTCAAGACCGCCACACGCATCTTTTACCTGCTGGCTAAAACAGCAGAGGAGATGAACAGCTGGGTACAGAACATTGGGCAGATTTGTACATTTGGAGGACTGGATAGACATGCAGGTAAGACCTCTGGGTAAAGAATATATATATGTACATATATATGTGTTTATATTTAGAGCTATTTATTATATATAAAATATTTAAATATTTATTTTAAATATTTATATATAAATATTTATATATGATCAACTGCGCTCTGAATACTGGGGCATGATATTAGCACATACAATAAGAAGTGAGGTCAGAGGCGTGGCAAAGCTATTAGTGTCTGTGCTGTACGTGACACATTAAGGTGCAGTGCACATGCAGGTGATGTTAGTTTGAGTCAGGCTCTTGTGTTTCCCCACTCTCGTTTCCTTTTTGTTTTCCCATCATTTTCTGTCACCACCAAACTACCGTAGTCCATAAAAGTGGCAGTAAAATAAACAAATAAAAATAAATAAGATAATGTGAAAGGTATCTTTACATCTGCTCACAAACTGTGCCATAGTAACACACAAGTGCAGGTGAGTGAAGAACATTAATAAAACACAAGCGCATACCGTATGTTGCTGTTAGGAGGTGGTGACATTGTTAGGTTTTTTTTTTGTTTGACCCATAGTGTGCACTATGTTATGCCAGGATGCTTATAAAGACTTGAAATATTCAAGTCTGGCCTACACCCAGCTAACAATTTTAGGTTGTGAGAACGTTTTTCTAACGTTTCCATTAAGTAATCTAAACATGAAAAATGTTATGTGGAAAGTTCTAAAAAAGTGTTCATTTTTTTTATACATATTGTGTTGTAATTTTGTACAATTTAAAAACATTCCACTGACAACTTAAGAATAACAATTCTGATATATAATACATAACGTTTTAAAAAGTACTACTAACATTACTGTAGGAATGTTTTTGATAACTTCGAGTGAACATTAGCCAGCTTTCTGAGAGCGTTACCTGTTAGCCGGGGTGAAAAGAATAAACAAAATCCCACTCAAAACTAAAATCCTAATTAAAATAAAGTTTTTTTACTTTCTTCTTCTGCAGTAACCACATAAATACATACATTCTGCGTATGAGCGTGGGTTTATGAGAAACAGAAGTGCTACAGATGAGCTAAAACTAACAAAAAACCTTGATCAGAACATTCCTCCTACAAAACAGCCCACGATCATTAGAATGAATAAACTTACACAGGGATATAATGAACCACAATATGTTTCTGCAGAGACACGCACAGACTGAGAGATTCAGTGAGCGTGTGATCTAGGCAAGGTCTTATTTTAATATTCTGTTCCATTGCTCTCTTTCCAATAGTCTGCAGAGCAACAGCGGCGTCACAGAGAAGTGTTTGAACAGACACTGAACACACACGTGTGTCATACCATAGACAGCTCATAACAGGCAGCTTTCAGCATCCCATATCCTACAACTAGTATCACAATTTCTGTCCACACTGCACACACATACATAGATTTTCAAATTTACAAAACATACTATATTTTACAAGGTTATTATGTTAATATTTTAAAGGTACACTTAGTAATTTTTTATGTTGCAATGGCTGATATGACAGTTGTCTTAGATACACCTAGTGCCATGGTTGCAGCATAACACTGGTTACTATTTTCATTATGCAAATGCGTATAATGAAAGTGTTTACTAATATGAGGTTCACTCGTAATGTTCATAATGTTCCTGTAGCTCAATTGGTAGAGCATTGCGTTAGCAGCTCAAAGGCTGTGGGTTTGGTTCTCAGGAAACACACATGCTGATAATCTGTATTTCTTGAATCCACTGTAAGTTGCTTACACCTTTAAAGCTGTTCTAGTAATTATTATACCCAGAAATATGGTTAGCAGTTAAATTGGCTAATGTGATACACTAAACACGAAAACTTTTTGGAAAGATAACGGAAAGATGATTGATACAGCGACAGGGAGGGTTCAACACTTCCACACATACACGGTTACTGTTTGATACACACAACAAACTAGACCGTTGTACACGCCTCTAAACTGGGAAAAGCAGATTGTGAAAGATAAAGCGACTATATACAACTTACATGTCAGTGCACTTCTGCTCCTCTCCACACACACACACACACACATACACGTTGTGTTCTTTATGTTACACATGTCATTCTTTATGTTGCTTATGCCTTATAAAGGCCACCAACTTTTCTTATTGTTTTTTTTGCGATTCCATGCTTATTACAAAACCACACAGGATTAAAGCCGTCAATGGGAGCTTGGCTTTTTATTTACAGGCAGATTCTTTAGCAGTGAGGCAGATGGGCAGTTTATTGATAAAGGATTAGATCAGATCAGAGAGATTGTATTCACACCTGGAGGGCTGTTGTTTTAGATTCTGCTTTGACATTGAAAACACGCTGGATTTAAACAGCAAACAGTCTTAAACCAAGACTTTTGAAAGCTCAAACCTTGATCCCTAGCAGGACTACCAAGTTATAGGACACAGTCAGCGCTTATGTCATTACCATGACAACCACTCACTGTATTTTTTCATCCTTGGTCCATCCTTAGCTGTCACTTAGTTGTCCCTATGTAACCATGAAATCTCCTTATTGTATTCTCATTGTGAGACCCGTCACTATGATGACCACACACTGTATCTGTATCTGTACTTGACCTGTGACCCCATCAACATGACAGCTGCTCACTGAGTCTCTGCTCTCCCCAGCCCATCACCATGACAACCTATCATCTCCTTTCTCCCTCTGATTCCCTCACCAGGACAACCACACCCTGTATATGTACTACCCTTTTGACCCCACCACTATGAAAACAGTTCATTGCATCTCTACCCACCCTTTGGTCCTGTCGCCATGACAACTGTTCACTGTATGCTCTCTCCTTGCAGCCATGTCACCGTAACAACTGTTCTTTGTATCTCTACTCTTCCTCTGGCTCTGTCACCATGACAACCACTTAACATATCTGCTCTCTTTCTGACTTGTCACCATAACAACCAATTATTGTATCTTTGACCCCATCACCATTCACTGCATCTCTGCTTACCCTCTGATATGTCACTATGACAACCAGTTACTGTAGTTTTGTTGCAGCTGTATAAAAATGTTACACCTGCAGAAAAGGTATGACATTATATGTTTTAGTAAAATTATGTTTGATTACAGTAAATATAGGATCCTAAAAATAAATACAACCATAAGCCTGGTCAGAAATCATTCACAGACAAAGCTTATGAGATATTATCAGTCATTCAGAAATATTTGTGTGATGGCACACAGGTCACAGTTTTGAGATAAACCTTCTAGCTGCAGTGTGATCAAAAGCCGGTTGTCTGAGACTGTTTACCCACAACATTACCTCAACATTACTCACAGTTCCCTTCAAGCAGCAGCAGGTTAGATGTATCAGATATCAGAGGTGCATAAAACCATCCCAGCCATGAGTCAGCAATGTAAATCTGTTACTGTTTATAGGCAATTAAAACTATTAAATTATTAATTTAGCCTGTTTGACTGTATTTCCCAAAAATGAGAAATGTGTCACTCAGATATGAATAAATGAGCTCATTCTGACAGGACACAGCTACACACATGGCTTCTGTACAGCTACATAAAGCTACAGCTACACACAGCTGCTGCACACCTATACACACAGCTACAGCTACACACAGCTACTGCACAGCTTTAGACACAGCCACAGCTACACACAGCTACTGCACAGCTTTAGACACAGCCACAGCTACACACAGCTACTGCACAGCTTTAGACACAGCCACAGCTACACACAGCTACTGCACAGCTAAACACAGCTACATCTACTACAGTTACAAGCACAGCTACACACACAGCTACTGCACATCTGTACACACACAGCTACAGCTACTACAGTTACAAGCACAGCTACACACACAGCTACTGCACATCTGTACACACACAGCTACAGCTACTACAGTTGCAAGCACAGCTACACACACAGCTACATACACGGCTATTGCATAGCTACACAAACAGCCACGGCTTCTACTTGGCTATGCACACACACAGCTACAGACCCTGAAAATCACACACTTTTCACTAAGGCTTACAACATATTCACAATAAATTTGCTTTTGAATATTGTGTCAATTTTAGTTAATTTTTTTTTTAATTTATTTAATTTTAAAGCTGTTTTTTTATCAGCTCTAAAATTTCAGAGCTGTTATTTTTCTGTATCACCCAGCTCTATTTTCAACAATGAACTTTTTCTGCATTATTTTAGTTCAGCAGTACCACCGTCCAAAAAGTAAATTAAGAACGATTACACCCCTCTCAAAAACAACCTTCAACTTGTCATGTGCTTGTAGCGTGAGTAACAGGCGTAAGTTTCACGTGCTTTAGTCATCTGTGGTACTGCGAAGTTTAGAAATGTCTGCCCACTAACATACTGTTGAGTCTAAACAGGAAGAGAAACAGAGATGTGTGTGTGTGTGGGGGGGGGGGTTCTGGTTGGTGGCTGATAAACGGGGGTGATTTGGTCTGCCATCTTCTGGTAATTGAAAGCAAAAGCGTTTTATGAAGGATAATTGAATATTGCTGTTTATTTATTTGCTTTTTTTTACATGAAACATTGAAAGTACAAATTATTTTATTTTTAATCAAATTAAGAAATCTCTCTCTCTCTTTCTTTCTCTCTCTCTGGTAGAATCTATGGACAGTCTTAATCGCACCCCCTCTTCCCAGCAGCCCTCTCCATCCCTGTCTCCTCATGTTTCTCTTGTGGCCAATCAGGACACGGTTACCGTCGACAACCACGCTGTCCAAGACAGGCCTAGCGAATCAGAAATCAGCCCTCCACTTGACTACCTCTTCCTTTCTCAATGTGAGACCGGCAGGAAGAGCATCGTCAGGCAAGGCCCACTCCATTACTTATCACACGTTATAAGAATAATAATTATGGTAATCTCAATACGGAAATGAGATTCATTCCATATAGCTTCCTTTCCTCTTATCTGGTTTAATAAATAATAGGAACAGAACATTTTTCACGCTTTTTGCTCCAGTGAAATCTTTTGATCTTGGTCACTGCAGCATAACACGCTGTGATTAGATTCAAATAAAATCTGAGAGGACCTGCATGTAAAGCAGAGGAGCACTGTGACTTGTAGCACTGATGTTATGAATACTAAAATGTCATTATGGAGGTTTATAGATGATTTATGAAAGGCCAATGAAGATTTCACACCGCAAAATTTGTTCCTGGAAATCTTCTTACGATGTAAAATGAGTCTTTAATTATCATTGTCAGGATTTGGTGTGGATTTAAAAATCATTGGATATCTGATCCTATTTCTTATTTAAAGAGAGATTGTTTTCCAAATGTCAATCAGATTAATCAAAAGTTGCATTTAAGCACTAAAATGACTTCATTTGTAATTTTCTGTGTTGTTGGGGAATAAGCAGATTTCTTATGTGTGTGTGTTTGTCTTCTCATAGATGTGACAGTGTCTCTAACTCAGAACGCTCCTTTGAGCAGAGCTCATCTGAGTACGCAGAGGATGTGTTTAGCCCCGCCCCACGCATTGACTCCTCCTCCTCTCCTTTCATTCTGGGCGGGGCATCCGAGCCACCCTTCAGTGCCCCATGTGGACCGCTCTCTATCTCTCTCTCTTCTTCTCTCTCTTCCTGTCTCTCTTCTCCTGTTTCATTACGCCAGCCGCCTGACATTTTCAGATTTGATCGGCCCTTCGCAATTACATCAGACCCACAGACCCCTCCTCCCCTCCCGCCCAAACCTACGCACCTGTCTGATCTCCACAGCAATGACGACACTGGACGTAATCAGGTGCAACCGGCTCTCCTTCCTCGCAGGACGTCACTGTCAGGAATAGACCATTTTAGGAGAGGTGAGCATACAAACACACATTTGCACTAACAAATACACACACATTTGTATACATAACAAATATTCTCTTTGACTGTCTGATATAAACACACAACCACAAATCACTCGCCCTCATGTCATTCCAAACCCATGTGACTTTTATCCATTAACACAAAGGGTAAATTTAGAACTGGCTAGCCAAAAATGCACAATAAAACTGTCATAAAAGTGTTAAATAAGTATAATGGATAAGTATATCCTTATTTATTTTTATATACTTTCTTATTCTATACATTTCATATTATTCAATATATAAATATATATGAAGTTTAATGACAGAATTGTCATTTCTAAATAAACGATTCCTTTAAAACATCTCCATAATGTGTCTTTATGGCTCTTTATGGCTTGTTTCAGGAGAGTTTGATAATACTAGAAGAAACTGGAACAAACGACTGAGTCTCAACCTGGTAAAGAAATATTCAAATATAAAATAGTCAAATGAACCGGGAGAAAGTTAAACAGACGCCCAAAATAAGCATGTAGTTTGAATTTTCAGTGCCAGAAGCCACATGTAACATAATGTCTTCCTCACTCTCTCTTCCTCTCCAATCCTCTCTCTCTTTCTAGCCCATATTTCTGAATACTACAGTTACTGAAAACAATCATGAAGATTCGTATGTGCCCATGGCTTCCCCACCAACCAGTTGCTCTGATGTTGCTTCAGACGGCTACATACCCATGAGCCCCTCCACCCTGCCTGTCTCGTTACTGACCAATGGAAAAACAGAGCTGCCCTCGCCTTCGAATTCCGACCTCGAGCCTCCTCCAGTCGACCGCAATCTTAAACCCAGAAGACGAGGTAAATGTTTTGGGTGAAAATGCAATAACAGTTTAAATACCAGTATAATTCACATTTAAAGAACATGGCAGTAAATACATTAAAAGGGTAGCTTGCGTGACTATTCTGCGAAGCCTTTGGAAGGAATGATTTACATAGGAAACAATTCTTATCATATAATTACTATAGTACACACGTGTGTGTGTATAAATTATATTTTATATAGATGTGTGTGGGGGGGATTACTTAACAATTTGTACTCCATAGTCAGCAAAACCTGACAAACCTGAACAAAATCTCCTTTAGAAATGTCCTCATTTGTAAAAACACAATAAAACATTATATATAAAGTTTATTTAAAGTTAGATGGAGTTTAAATAAAGTTTTTAATTTCAAAGATGAAAGTTTTCTGTTAGGGTTAGAGGGTGGGTAAGGATTAGGTTATATTGTTTATAATTAGCTGTGTATAAAAACAGTAGATTCTAGTCTATGAAATGTGATGTGTGTGTGATTCTAGGACTGGTGTAAAATGTTTTGGGGTATAAATATTAATTTCTGTGTAAATCATGCTGTCTATATATATATATATATATATAGTTTTACCATATGCTTCACCATATTGATGGACATATTGCCAGTGACTCATGTAGCTTAAAACATAATGTGATGTCATCGTTTCAGGAACTTAAAGCTTTTTACTGTTTGTTGTTTTTTGAAGTGGTCTGAATCTGCTTAGCAACTAAACAATTTCAGAAACTAAAGATGTTAGGTACATCACTAAGCAAAAGAGAGAGAGAAGTGGACTGAGAAGATCATCTCATATGAGGAAAGTTAAAAAAACAATGACGCATGTGGAAGATGAATATGAGGAAGATGAGCTATAAATAAATCAGAGAAGACAGTGATGTCATGATCACACATCTATAATTCAAGCTCCCACTTCATGGGTACAGTGGACTCTCTGACCTATGCATATTATATACAGTTCATAGTTCACGTGACAACAAT
Organism: Chromobotia macracanthus; assembly: GCA_036877525.1. NCBI lineage: Eukaryota > Metazoa > Chordata > Actinopteri > Cypriniformes > Botiidae > Chromobotia > Chromobotia macracanthus. The sequence continues at coordinate 3,583,367 of JAZGTH010000010.1, forward strand.
GTCTACGTTTATTAGTTAACATTCACAATATTGTTTTACATACTATATGAAGTATATACTGTAGTATGCGGTAAACAGGACTGGTGGTAGTAGAATGGTAGTATTCTATTCTAAACATGCTAGATATTTCTCAAGGGGAGTTTGCAGAATGTTTGTGATGTTAAAAAACACATTTTAAACGTTCAGAGACAGGAAGTGCAGAACACTGTCAAAAACAGAGCAGGAAACGCAGGCTGCGATGTGTCTTAAGAGGAGACACACAACCCCTGTAGGTCATGCACCACACACAGGAAATGCTTCATTAATGCCACTGAAAGTGTGTCAAAGTGTGTGTGCTTTGTGTGTATACTTGTGAAGGCCAAATTTGTGATGATATCAGCACAAACCAACTGAAACATATAATGTATAAATGGACAGAATTGTGTTTTAGGATATATAGAAAAACAACAGGTTTGTGTGAGGGATATGTTTACGGATAAGGTTGGGAGATTGAAAATATCCTTGCTACAGTGGAAATCTATGAGATCCTTACTAATGTGGTAACCCAAATGTGTGTGAAAGTGAAAGTAAGAGAAAGAGAGTATTCTAGAGAGTATTCTTCGAGTATTCTACTTTCTGTTTGCACCTACAGCACGGCCGCCACCCTTAGACCTGCGAGGCTTGTCCACCATCTCTGAATGTCCTTTCCACGTTCCTCTTACACGCACCATGACAGAACCAAGGTGAGATGTGCAGAACACTGATCTATGAAACCCTCAATAAACCTCAAAATCACAGAGCGAAATGACTCCAGACTGATTCTCCACACTCTTCTCTCTTTTCTGCCATTTTTCATTTGTTTATCTGTGTCTTGAATCAGTCTCCCCTCCCCGTACACCTGATCTCCCCTCGTTCATATGTTTGTGATGTTTAAGTATGGCACAATTTTGTTAGTTTTATTGGTTAACTGTTAGATTGGCAGATCGTCTATGTTTACCTATGGCTGTATTTGAATGTTGATGTGTTTCTGTGTCGGTTTCTGTGTGTTTGTTTTGTCTCTAGCACATCACTTCAGTGTGTTCCTTTGGACAGGAGACGGGGGTGGGGATTAAATGGGACTGAACAGGAAGACGGCCTAACACCGACGGTAATGTAACTTCCTGTTTAACTCGTCCTCTCACGTGTAAATGTATTGCTCTGTTTTCCTTTAAAATGAGAATGGCTTTGAGGACAATAGGGAGGAAAGTAAAACAAAAGATTAAAAAAAATGAAAAAACACAGGAAGCTATGGTTAATCTTTTTAAATGGTTACAGAGGAGTATGTAAACTCCGGCCCTTCAGAGTCAAGTTCCAACCCTAATCCCAATCCAACACCCCTGCCTGTAATTAAGTGATCCTGAAGACTCTGATTAACTTGTGTGCTTGTCGGATTAGAGTTGGAGCTAAACCCTGCACTTTAGTTGGATTCTGGACTGTAGCTGAATAGCCCTGACTTACAGTGTGTAATATCGGTGGTGATATGGTTATATTTATATATTGACATTAGAGTGTGTGCATTTGTTCAGGACTCACGGCAGATGTTGTTCCCAGTTTGTGACTCCGCCCCCTGGATGAGACCTTCTCAGCTAGATTACCTGTCACTTGACTTTAACTCCGCCTCTCCTTCACCTGTCCAGAAGGTTAGTGGTAGACATGAAACAACCAGGTCAAACAGATCACATTCACTTCATGTATTAGGTTTGTATAGTCGTTTATGACACTCGCAAACACTCGTTTGGTGAGTATGCTCAGGGCTTTAACCCAGCTAACAATTTTAGGTTGTAAAAATGTTTCCCTGATGTTTCCTAATGTTTGTCTGAATGTTCAAAACGTTCAGTTTTTTAAACATTGTATAACATTTTTGCTTATTATTCAAACTTCTTTTTAATTCTGTAACGTTTTTAAAACATTCCACTAACAACTTAAGAGTAACATTTTTATATATGATGTATAACGTTAAAAAGTTCTACTAATGTTACTGCAGGAACATTTTTTATAACTTTGAAAGAACTTAGAGAACGTTAGCCAATGTTCTGAGAACATTCCCTTTTAGCTGGGTATGTGGGCTCTGGTGCTGTATTTGTTGTGCCCCCTTTTGAGGGCTTTCTGTAGCCGTTCAAATGAATCTTCTGGCAGCAATAGCAATGACTCAGCTCCAAACATGACATGTCATGAATCTGCCCGCGCACAAAATGACGACCCTCATTTTGTCTGAGTCAGTTCTCTCATACCGTTTGTTAATATTGATGCTTTCAGAAACCACTGCTGGCAGATGAGTACAGGGTGGACTATGTGCAGGTAGATGAGAAGAAAACGCAGGCTTTGCAGAGCACCAAAATGGAGTGGAAAGATGTTCGTCAGTCAAAAGCCTAAAAGCCTTCTGGGAAAAAAATCTGTTTAAATTATTAACATGGTTCAAAACTTGACTTGTTTTCATCTACAATTTCAGGTACCTTTTGGTCTTTACACTGCTGTGAATGGAATGTAGTATTAGCCAATAAGGAGCTGGATATGAAACCTTCAGAAATAAAATGGCAGATTATTCAGGAAATTATTCCACAATAAAAGACCCCAATGCAATGCAAAAACTGGAATCTTGTAGTGAGGAGTTGAATGGAAAATCCAAACATGTCTAACAGCAACAATCTGAAAAGAATTAGAATTTGTTTAACAGAGCACAAGTGAACACGCACTCCATCTGAGACAAACAAATCTTTAACTGAAACAGGCCTGTTTTGCACTTCCTGGGACATTTACTTTGAAATAATTCCCTGAATACAACAGCACATTGTGTATGTGAAACAGGTGACACATTGCCTCTTCATAAATTCCGAAATAATATTTTCAAAGGTGTTATGAAGTCTTTATGTAGATATGCTGAATGTTACATATTTATGATGTGTACAATCACAGAAAAGTTTCAAAGAAATATAATACACCAATGAATGTCTTTTGCACTGGTTTAAAACACCCTTTAGATCATGTTTAACATGGACTTATGTTATGTTTCATGAGAGCTGGACCACTGAAACCACACACTGTGATTGGTTGCTGGAACAAAGATGAAGACATCAGAACTTTTGAAGAAAGTTAATGTTTTGTAGAAGGGAATTCTGTCCTGATAAATCTGCAAGACTGATTGTTGAATATGTTAGACTGCTGTCATATTGTTGACCTAACAGTGATGCAGGTCTTATCAGAATGTATTTTTCCGATTACTTTAACTGGTTCACCATTACGAGGCATTACGAATGTATTTTTGGGTTGCAGAATTCTAGTGCCGTGTCTCGCTACGTTTTGTCATTTTTTACAGTCGTCAAATTGTACTTTTGCTGTACTGACAAGAGCACAAAGAATCTCATGGGAAACTATCACTGTGACATCATCAGATTTTAGCCTGATATTCTTCAGTGTGTGCTTTACGTCTCATGAACTGATGTAATAAATGTGTGAGAGAAAGAGTGAGTGAGTGAGTGAGTGAGTGAGTCGGGGGGGGTTCTGAAATATGGAGACCTTATTAACCTCAGTGAAGCAGTGGATGTCTGTACGTAAGCAGGTAATTTATTGTGACGCATATTGAACAGAACTTTAAAAAAGAATTCAACAGTTCAGCTCAATAAACTGAAAAAACCTCAAGGACAGACTCGTCTTTAATCTCTTCTTTCTCTGAAAGATAAATACAGAACTTAAAGTCTGCTCTTGGTAAACTGAATTACTGTCAATCTTGTGACGAGTTGCTTTGTTTGCGGTTCCTCTGAGAAGTTCTCACTATTTTCTCAAGTGTTTTCTAAAAGCTCTGGGCCATTAAAACGTACTCCAGTGAGTCTATCAGGCAAACACAACATGTTAGGTAACTAGACCATTTGTTCAGAATTTTGTGCACACTAATAAAACATTAATGTTCAATCTTACAGTATATTTACACACCTGTTTTTACTGTAATGTAACCAGCATTGCCTTGGGCGATGTGTGACAATATTTGATGAGTAACCAGATACACATTTTTCTTAAGAAACTTTCTAAAGAAACTATGGGTGGTGCTTGCCCATCCGAAACTTCCTGCTACGATGCAGCTGTAGTGAATGTGCAGCGTTATTCTGCTCTCTAGATATAGCTTAGGTCTCTCCTTTAATGCAAGTCTGTGGGATTCTTTGGACAGGTTATCACCTGCTAGGTGAAAATTTTAAGTTTAATCGCTTAGCATACCGCTAAGTATGAGTAGATGATTGCCTAGACAAACACGACTAATACATTAACATTTAATTAACATTTTAAGTATATGTATATACTTCAAAGTGCATAAATACGTTTCAAAGTATATAAACATTAATAAATAAAACCAGACATTCATAAACGTAAACAGATAGACCAGAGGAAGCATATATCCAGTTCAACTCTGTTGTATCCATAATGAAGTTTATTATGAAATAATGATATAATGTTCTTATTTCAATCAGATCACCAAATCAAAAATATTCAACTGATATTTTTCTTTGTAACATAATAATAGATTCATGTGGCACTTTGTACACACGTGTGAAATATTTCTTCCATACGGTCCTCTTAGATTTTTTCATGCCCTGAAGGGTCTTTAACACTCCAGCATAAACTCTAAAATATATAAAGAGGATCAAGATGGAAAAAACACACTATCATAGAATAAATAATATTTTATAGCAATACTTTAAATATTGTGATCGGACTAAATATTATCTTTTGAATCAGACAAAACCGGAATATACCATAAATGAAATTTTTCACAAGTCCCTAAAATTAGGACAAAAATAAATAAATAGTATATAACTTATATGTATTTGTTTATATAGATATATAAATAAAACATTTTTTGTTATTTATATATATATATATATATATATATATATATATATATATAAACAAACAAAGCAAAAAAAAAGAAATGAAATGTCATGCTAATCCTAGCAGCATTAACCAAATTTGCGGACTTAATTGTCGCCTGAGAAGTCACATGGCACCAGCTCATGGGGTTTGCATCCACACATGCCAATGTACCTGTTAGAGGGAAATTTGGCAACCAGACTGTTTTGGCACATTTCAGATGAATTGGCACATCAGTACGAGTTTTGATCGGTGGGATTACAGTCATCCTATTCCATGGATCGTTCCTCATCCATAGAACAGAGATCTGGAGAATTGCTCAAATGGAGACAGGGCTCAGAGGTGGAATTATTTGCACATCCGTGTCATTTTCCAAAAAAAAAAGTATTGTAAGCAAACAACCAATCAGATTCTCTGGTCTGATGCCAGACTGAATTGACGATGTGAGAGAGGAATCCGTGGTGAAGAAAAGACAGAGTCCTCAAGAATAACAAGGTTCTCAGCTAAACGGGCTACAAACGTCCAACTGGATGGACTTTTCAGAGCAGAACCGTTCTCCTTTCAAGGTGTCTGGTCTTTACAGCTCCAGGGAAACAAATGACTTGAAGCTTGACTGCCTGAATTGATTTTAGGTTCTCACAATGTCAGTGCTGTTCTGCTGAGATATCCATGTTTCCAGTAGAGCGCGATCAGCATGAGCAGGCCGTGATTTGCTGTTTTCATAGACCTTGACCCGTACAAATAGAACTACACAAATAAAAATATGCAATGACATGTAGAATTTCATGCAAAACAAACCAAAGAGTGCAGCAGGATCCATCCAAGAGAAACTGTCCAGGAAAAAATAAAAACGGAAAGTTTTGTCCGGGCTTGAACGGTTGGAAAAACACACGGCAATGTGGAGTAATAAGACCAAGAGACATAAAGATAGATCAGGTGAGAGAATGCCCTGAATTGTCACAGTGCACGGAGGAACACCAGGGCGCAAGAGAGAACAGAGTCAATACGGTGTTGTAGTGCTTCAAAAGGTGAAAATTCTCTTTCCATCGATTTGTGTGTAGAGAAGAAGAAACCATAGAAGATTTTCTTTATTTTATCATTTAAAACCTCTAAGAGAAGAGTGCTGAAGAATAAAATATAGTCGGGTTTCCAAGTCTGTGTGTTTGTATGCATGTTTCATTTTTAGTGAATTACAATATATAGTGTGCAGAATTCAATGCAACCAGCCCAGCAGGATGTCCCCCACAACCCCAGTAAAACGAATACACCTGGTAACCCCCACCAAAGTGAGGTCCACCATCTCTCCTGTAGTTTGTGTGTTGTGTCGGTCCTCCAAAAGTCTGCGAATGTATCTTACATAGAATAGTGCTTTTTCAGATATACAGAGGCTGGTGTCTCCGGCCTCTGGTGGATGTGTGTTCTATTTTTTAAAGGGAGCTAACCGACTCAAGTTCTGCCAAAAGGGAGATGTGCTGCGTTTGGGCTCATATTCGTATCCGTCAGCCTGTCCGTACCCGTCAGGGAGGAGGTACTGCCCGGGGTTCATGGGGTCCAAAGGAGGCGGGTATGCAGGCGGGACCGACCGACCCACCCCTCAAAAGAAGAATACACTAAGATAAATGCATGTCAATGCACACATTTAACGAACAAAACTCAAATTATACCACACATAAGTCTTATTATTATAATAATTTTTAACCATTCTTTCAAGACGAAACAATTCCAGTTTGTTTTAGTTTACTTCTCGATTATCTGACGCTTTCTCACAACTTCTACACAGAACATTTTAAGGGTCTGACAAGTAGTGCATCTCAAATCAATGATTGAAAAATCACTGTTAAACAAGTAATTGTTTAACCAACTCGAAGTGGCTTATTGTTTTTATTAAATGCTCTTAAACCAAGTAATATAGTTTAAACTGTTTGCAATGTCAAGCAATGAAGCAACATCCCAGCTAACAATTTTAGTCTGAAAGAACGTTCACCTAACGTTTCCATTAAGTAACAAAAACTTTAAAAATGTTATTTTAAATATTCTAGGAATGTTCAAAATGTCCATTAAGTCCAAAATGTTTTTAAGATTAAATTTTTTTAAATTTTGTAACATATTTAAAATATTTCACTAACAACTTAAGAATAACACTTTTCATAAACACTATATAATGTTAAAAAAATTCTACTAATGTTACCGCAGGCACACTTTTGATAACTTTGGGAGACCTTTTGGAGAACATCAGACAACGTTGTGAGAATATTCCCTGTTAGCTGGGAGGGTGCATTAAGATACAACATGTGATCATGTGTGTTTATAGTAATTTTACCACAGTTTCAAACATGGCTCATCCAGTCAGAGTCATAATTTGTTTTATAATTACAAGTAGTTAAAACTTGAAATCATCTGCTGTATAATCTCAAGCAACAGGCTTAAATAATCCGTACCTTTCTGTTTGGTGACTCTTCTAACGGTCAGGGCAGCTTGTCTCTTCTGATACTCAGAGATTTCAAACCCTAAAGCGAAAAACATGACAGACAACGTTTAAAAAAATTATATCCTGAAATGGAATTACATATGGATACATACAATAAAACAACATTTGAGAAAAAGTGGGAAAGGACTATGCAGTATTAAAAGCATTGTTATTATTATTTTAAAGATGCAATCTGTAACTTATTTTGGTAAAAAATGAACAAAATTCAGTTATGGAGCAAGTACAACAGATAAGTGTTCAACACAATCTCTTTATCTTATCAAAGATATAACAGTACGTTTCTAATGATTTATAATTTGAGTGGTCGGATTGGATTTTGTGGGAAATCTGTCTGTAAACAAAAAGAAGACCCGGCTCTTGTATCCCATGTCCAGATAGTATAATACGATACCACAGTGCTTGTAAATTGTTCTTATAGCAATTATTTAAAATGTAAACTTGTCAGCTCTGTTAAGAAAATAACTCTCTGCAAATAAGATCCCTGCAATTTTATCTTTCAAACAGAGATGGTGGTAGAGAGGCAAAATTCACGGATTGTAGCTTTAAACAATCTTTGGATTACTGACACTGTTGAGCTGTGAATTCACAATGTAATGAATTCAGAATGATTTGGGATGTAAAACTTCCTACCAATCTTCTCATCTTCCTGGACCATTTTCCTTTCCTCTTGAAATGCTCGAAGCCAGCGGATTTTCTCCTCTAGCTTTTTGGGTAGGAACAGATGGATCTCATCCGAGTCTCTGTTGGCCAATTTGAAGGCGTTTTTCACGCTGACGTTAAAATCATCATCTCGACCGTCTATTGCATCAATGACCTCGTAACGATCCATATCAATCCGGCCTTTATAGTAGAGGATATCACGGCGAATGAGATCCTGTGGAAGGTGGAGACACGTCATTAACACATCTGTTGTGAGTAAATGACCCCTATACTAACAAAGGATCCAGACAAATCACTGATACAATGAAGCTACTGCAGATTATTTGATTGTTCTGTACCAGCATACGACCTCTGCTGCCTTATACTGCATTAAATAAATGATGCACCCCCCTCACCCCTTAACTCTCTTTGTACATCACAGGCACTTCAGAGCATATTACCATGAGATTGTGTTTTATGAGACACAACTGGTCTAATTGGCCATGATCAAAAGATCTGTGTGTGTTGGGGGGGGGGGGGTGGGGGTTTGTGCGTCTGCCTTTTGCTTTAATTGCATGCACTCAAGCCGGCATGGACTCCACAATTTTGTGCAAAACCCGTTGACACATCTTCCCAGCGAGATCTCAGAATGATCCAAAGAGCATCTAGTTGTGGGCTTTAATGGAAGAAAGATAATCAGACCTTTCAGACCAAAGTTAAAAATTTATTTTACGACAATTATTACAATCCTACTTTGTATCAGGTGATCCCAGCATTTTCTTGCATGTATCTAGCATGTATCCTGCAATGGTTGCAGGATACATGTGTTGATTGGACTGATTAGCTGAAAAATTGCATTCTGGGTAATCTCACATTAGTCTCAAGAGTTTAAGGATGCTTAAGGATGTTTAAAAGACTGACAGACACTCCAGCTCGAACCTTACAGATAAATCACAAACAATCTCCAGTCCACTTCATTCTATATATTATTTCATGATGTTCTTTTCCATTCTATTCTGTTCTAATTCTATTGTAATTCTATTCCTATTCTATTCATTGATCTATAGAAGCATCACTTTATACTCATTGGCTCATGCCCCTTATTTCCACACCCATGTGACCCACTTCTATGCCTTGCTCTCGCTCTGTTTCCCTGCAGCTGTATCTCACAGTGATAGTCCTGCCTTCTCGTTCTCGTACCTTCTTGCAGAGGACCATCTGATGGTCGAATAGGAAGAAGATTCTGGTTTGGCTGCGTCCGTATGGTTGATATATCCAGGACATCTCCCCAGTGTACACAAGCTCTGAGCTCCTGTCCAGGATATCATCACCCTGCACACACAAACACACACACACTGTAGCTTATGCCAGTTTTCACGAGTGACATTTGTTTCTTTATTTATATCTTTATCTATATCTTTTATGCAACAATCATTATATAAATATAAGCTTTTTGCTTATAGTGTTGTATAAAACTAGCCTAACTTTTGCAATCATGCTGTTAAGAATATCAACTCTACTATGAATACTTGTGAAACAACAACACAATTGCAAAACAACACAAAAGTGTGATATTGGCTAATTGTAACCTATAAATATCAGTCACATACCTCCCAGTCCAGTACGGAGGCCTGCCATTGGGCGATTTTGTCGATGTTCTCAAGCCTTCGTTTGCGTTCGTTGATTTGTTGAGTGACATTTCTCATTACAGCCAGTGCTGCAGCCACATACCGATAATCACTGAGAGATGAGAGAGAGAGAGAGAGAGAGCGATAACAAGAACTGTCAAATTGCTAAGAGGACAGCAGTAGTCATGCTGTGTCATTACTGAATTTGTCATTTATACCATAACAGATTTATATTTTACATAGTTACACAAACATAAACGTGAAGGTGTCTGAATCTCTGTTTGTGTAACTCTATGTCTGCGTGTGTGTCTGTGTGTACCTGTGTTCTTGTACCGTGTACTTCAGTAACTCCGCCAGCTGTAGAGGGTATTTGCAGATTTTCTGAATGGGCGTGAGCAGGTAGCCGTCGATGGCAATGTCAATCATCTGCTGGACCAATCGGCACGCTTCGAAGAAGTGCTGGTATCGAGCGTCTCTCATGAGACGCGTGAGCTCCATGCAAGCGTCCACGTGGTTGTTACAGTATTCAGAGTAGATCCAGAATCCGTCTTGCTGTAACAAAAAATGCAATAAAAAAGTCAGTTACTTTATCTGCATGATGAGTATTTGTGTGTTTGTTTGTGTTTGTGTACGGACGTGTTCCAAGAAGCAGGGTCCGATCTCGCTGAGATGAGGCTCCTCCGTGTTAAACTGTTTCTCTAGATCTCTGACGAAGCTCAACTGGAATCTGTAAATGTCTTCGATATTCCCGAATATCACCTTCAGCTGATCGTCGTTAAACATGTCTCTTCTCTTTTTACACTGACGGAGATACCCCTAAAACACACACACACACGCACACACACACATATTACATTATGTTTAAGTGATGTATATGTGTTTCCTTTTCTATATGTCTTGGTGTTTCTCCTGCGGATTTGAGTTCTAAAATATATGTGCATCAGACAGACCATTCCAGGGACTTTCTGTTGGCCCATCCAAATCATTAGATTAAATAGACATTAAATGTATTTGATGTAATAAAAAAACACAAATCAGATTCTTGCAATATCTTGATTGTTTCTGCTAGGCAGCAGTGAGATTAAATGGAAAGCAAATTGCAACTTTTTTCTTGTTTCTTTAGGATCCTAGCAATCTCACGTCTCCTCTAATTTCTAAGGAGATCTCAATAATATCACAAATTGCACTCACATTTGCCAAGATGAAATGAAAAGGAATTAATTTGACATTTTAATATCAGCTCACCCAAATTCTCTCAAGAGCAAATTAATTACTCTTCCTATATGTCAATAATTAAATCTATTTATTTTGGGCCAATAGAGACTAATTTCAGTCCATTCCTCACACAAATCTACCATACTGGCTTCAAAAGTCTTGGAATATAACACAATATAGGTCCACTCATTTGGATGACTCGTATTGTACTTCTATGATGGTTTTGCATCCTATTTAATGCTTGAAGGCTTCAGTCCATTATATATGCATGAGAAAGAGAAACCAGCAGAATTGTTATAGTTTCTTCTTTTGTGTTCCACAGAAGAAAGACATACTAGTTCTTTCTTCATACTAGTTAAAATTTTTGTGTCATCGACATTTTAAAAGAATCCAAACTAAGAACTACTTCAAAACTCCTGAGAATAACTTTTCAATTTTTCTTTGAAAAGCATCTTCAGACATGCATGCGTGTGTGTGTTATTATGATCGTTACCTCACAGATGTCCTTCAGATGTTTAATGTAATGCCGCTCTGTGCTCATGATTTCATTGATGACATTGGCTCTCATTTGATCGCGGTTCTGGGTGGGCTGGCCCAGACACAGGCAGTCGGTGCTGGGGTTCGGGCTGGCCTCCGCATGGCCGTTCTGCACTTCGTTGGAGCTTTCAGCAGCCTCGACCACGGTGTTTTCCTCCTGATTTACCCATAACTACAACACACACATTAACACAGACATGTCTTTAACCAGCTAACAGGGAATGTTTTCAGAACGTTGGGTATCGTTCTCTCAAAGTTCTCAAAAACATTCTTGCAGTAACGTTAGTAGAACATTTTTCTAAAATTGTACATTGTATATCAAAACATTATCCTTGACTTGTTAGTGAATGTTTAAAAACAGATTTACAGAATTTAAAAAATAATGTTAATACAAAATCTTAAAAACTGGACACTTCGAACTGGGCACATTTTTAACGTTTTTGTTACTTAATGGAAATGTTAGGGAAACCTTCTTACAACCTAATGTTGCTAGCTGAGGAAACCCCGTTATTATCAATTCAAGTAATCACAATAATTGTGCTCTCATTCAGTTAGCATTTGACTCAGAGCATCAGCATGACTGCACTGATAAAAGGTTATTAAAGTGATTTTCATGGGCTTTCAGGGGTTGATCTGATATAAAACGAGTCGCAGTGCGCCCTCTGGTGGCACTAATATGAACTGCACTGCATCAGAGGCATTGCTCTTAACACTTAGAAAATCTGTTTTCATAAGGCCATAAATGAATCTGTGTTCAACCCCTTACACAGCTGACACAATACACACAAATAAGCCAGTAGAGGGAAAGAGAAGGAGAGTGATACAGAGTGATACAGTGATACAGGAGCACAGAATGGCTGTGTGTACGCTTGGGAAAATCTTATGTGATATTATTTGTCCTGATTATGTAACGTAACATTTGCTTTCCCAGGTGAGCCATCTGAGGCGAGCACACATTCATACACATACAGACTCTCTCTTCTGCACAGCACACACTAGCCCACGCATATATAGAGACTCACATGCCCGCACACCTATTCACACAATAAAAACACAATTACACACACATAAAAATACACACGTTTCTGATATTGTGTCATGCTGAGGCTTCTCTATTGACTTCTACTGCTTTCATATTGCGCTAATAATATATTCTGTATCCGATACTAAAGCTCTAGTCAAGTGCTATATATTTTTTCATCATGGCTGACTGCGAAGAGCACATTTCTACAACAACATCAGTCAAATAAAGATATTTGCTTGATGCTTCATTCACACCACATGGGGTCAGTGTAAGTCCAAGATGACCACCAAATTGGTCAAATAAACCAAAATTTACATTACAAAACCTATAAAGCTGCTTGCCACAGTGTAGATGATTTCAGGTGATTTCAGGTGATTTCAGGACATTTACTCACTACAGAGAGATCAAAATCTAATGCACACATTTTCACTGACCTGATCAGGAGTCACAAAGGCTTGCAAAAAAAGAATAAAATAAAGATAGACTGTCATGAGTACACAAGTGTGTCACAGATTCTGTTTACCCTGAAACCATGCAGAAAACTCTGTCTGTGTGTGTCTCTCTCTCCCTTTCTGTCTCAAGCACACAGTGTGACTCTCTGTTACTAAACAGAGTGATGGATATGAAGTCTAATCTCTTTAAGGATGTTCCTCGTATTAAGAGCTCATTAAAATCTCAAATTATAGTTGTATACCTCAAAAACTTTGCCTCAGCTGAACTTCTCAGTGTCATAGCCTTGGGCTCGCTGTCCTACCTCATCCTCATCAAGAGAATGACTTAGTTTAGTGATCCTGCTGGCCGGGCGCACAACAGTGTGTGTGGTTGCGTGTGAGAGGCTACGGTTGTCTGTTTCGAGAAGGGATTACAAGAGCAACACTGACACAGATGTTGCACATACACACACGAGCGCATACTCTTCCATCTTCTCTTCCGTTTCTTTTAGTGTTCAATCTATTTTAGCCTCTCCCTGTCTCTCTATTTGTCTCGCCCTCTCCTCCGAGAGCAATCTGTTTTTTTGTCTGCTCTTGTCTTCTGTCCCCTAATGAAAAGTGACGTCTCATTTTATGCTTCATGACTCAACCTCACAGAACAGGAAAGAGAAACAAAGAACACAGTGGAACACAGTTTACAGTGTCGAGGTGTCAGTATCATACACTAAACATCAGACTCCCTCTCTTTCTAGCTAACAGGGATTGTTCTCAAACGTTGGCTAACGTTGACTAAAAGTTCTCTCAAGTTATCAAAAATGTTCTTGCAGTAATGTTAGTTAGAAGTTACTTAGTTAACAAGGATGTTACTAGAAGATTTCTTCAACACTTTATAACATTGGCAACAGTTTAAGAACATTAGCATATAAACATCCTAGAACATTCAAATGAACATTTTGTTACTTAATGGGAATGTTTGGGAAACGTTCTTACAACCTCAAATTTTTAGCTGGGCAGTAGGTTACATAAACATAACATTTCTCCATCTCTTTTTGAGTTTGTCTTTTTGAGTGTACTCTATTTGTACGTGTTAAAAAGTCAAAGATAACAATGTTGAAAAGTTAGAACCCAGGATGCCTAATGTTACCAATACAAGTCATACTAAATAAACACTTATCCAACCAATGCATTTATTCACTGACCTACAGAATCTGACAGTGGCAGATGGAGAAATGAACTTATCAAATTAAATCTGTCACAAAATCATTTGAGAGTTTAAACCAGTCAGCAAGAATGACTGCTCGCTCAAATCACGGCCTTATGAGAGATGATGTCAGCCTACACAACAAGTAGAAACAAATGTTAAAAAGGGCTTTGTTACCCTCAGTAAACAGGTCTTGTGAAGTACCACATACACTAGATTATATCTACAATGACATGCAAAAGAAGCTAGATTTTACCTGAGCAATTCTGGGTGAAAGAATACAAAGACAATAAATATGAAATACATCTTTCCATCGTGTCGTTCTTGGTGGCTGCACATATAAACAACCTTACAGCACAATCACTGTAGTCTGAATTACAGACTGAAACAGTGTTGTACACGCCTGAAAGCTTAAACCCAGCTAACGATTTTGGGTTGTAAGAACATTTCTGTAACCATTCCATTAGGTAACAAAATACTAAAAATATTATTCTGAAAGTTCAAAGTCAACGTTCTGGGAACGTTCCCTGTTAGCTGGGAAATCAAGTTCAAGTATATAAATTAGATGATCTCTTCAAATTAAACAGAGATCGTTTTTAACATTCCACAACGTTTCGTTATAAAAATGCCATCAGTTGCACAGTTCGCTGCGTTTCCTGTGCAGGCACAGTTTGTGTTGTGCGTGCAGACTGTGAGTAAACAGTGAGCAATGATTTCTGATGACACGACAGCTCCAGGTCTCAGCAGGAGAGAGCTGCCAAACCTGCAGGCCAGCGCCACCAACTGGTGTGACATAACACCCTCAGACAGTACTGCTCGCTCGCTCTCTCTCTCTGACACTCACACATACACACACACTTCTTTTCACTTATTCTTTTTGTCCTTTCACAGGGTTGTATAATTGATACCAAAGTGTCAGAATACAACTGTCTTTCACAGACTTAAATTGTGTGTGTGTGGGAGGTTAAGTATGGTTTCATATATTAGGGACAAATTTGTACCCAAACGTCAGCAAAATCTGACAAACCTGGGCAAAACCTCATTTTGGGGACGTCCTCATGTAAAAACACTATAAAAACATGAGTGTGGGTTAGGATTAGGTTATATTGCTTATAATGTCCCGATTTAGACAGATAAAAAACGTGTGCGTGTGTGTGTGTGTGTGTGTGTGTGTGTGTTAAATATGTATCTGTCTGTGTGGATACAGGTGATACACAGAGGAGAGATTTTCTCACACCTGTCATGCCCGAGAGAGCAGCTTTACACAACCTACCATCTGTGTGACTGTGTTTGAGGAGGAAATGGGGAAATATGTTAAAACAGAGAAAGCAAGACGGCAACAGGAGAACTAAAGAATGCACTTAGGAAGGTATACGTATATAACTCAAGTTAAGACCGAGTTATATAAAGGTCCCATTAAAAAGCACTCCAGCTTTACACACACTCCTCCTTTCATACACACATCTCTATCCCACATCTTCTGTCTTTTCACCTGTGACCCTCACTAAAAGGGTTTATGTTCAGACCTTAGTGCTGAAGTGGGATTTATCAACGAAGAGCAAAGTGATGGACCACTCAGCCAATTACAGCGAGCTTACAATTCAGACACATCGTTAAAACTGTGTGTAATTACTGCCTAGTGTCACCAAATGGAATTGCAAAAATAATGACTGTTTTCAAACAGGGTTCCCGAACCCACCCCCAGTCCACCATTTGTTGGACAAACAGAGAGTCCCGCCTCAAACTCTCAAATGTCTTTGGTTGCCATGGTACCATACCAGGCTAGTCAGGCTGGTCAAACAAATAGGGTAACGTTTGACAAGAAGGATGGTCAACAACAAACGACTTATACTTGTCTCTGAATATTAAGCTGGGGTAGAAAAAGTGTTTTTACAAAAAAATTACACAATTAATTTTACATCAATCCTTCATTATGGGCAGGGAAATTGCCCCCTGATAACTAGCAGCGAATTTGCATACATGCGTATTATCAAGAATGACTGTTCTCACGTGCCATTAACAATTTTGTTAATGAACGTTTTAAAAATGTAATTTTAACATATAATAACATTTTTACCGTTTTTGTAACTTATGACCTAAAATTGCTGGCTGGGTCTACCACCTGCTTACATATCCCACCATATTAAATAAAAAAATGTCAACAAATATTGTCAGAAAAAGAAAAACGTAGTAGGGTTCATAGGATTTATAATAGGATTAATAACAGGATTTGTAATAGGATTTCACAGTTTTAAAAATGGACAATAGCTTGGAATTCCTATTTCAATATTCTCTGACAGACCCACACTGTCATAGGCATAGAGAGAAGTTGCCATGGAAGTGAAGCTTAGCGACTGTGGCGGGAACGGAAGTGTTGGACACAGCGACAGCATGTGAGCAGTAAGCGATGGGATGCATTCAACGGTCAGACGGTAAGCAGTGGTTTTGAAAAAAAACGCACCTTAGCTGTGACGTTTGTGAGGCGTGATGCAGCGACAGGGTTGATATATAAAAGCTGTTTGGTTTGAGGGGGGTGGGACTCCACCTTAGAGAAACAACATCAACACAAACAAGAGTTTGGATTCAAGCTGAAGGTTAAAGGGAAGAATGTGACCTCTGCTGACTGATGTGTGAGAATGAGTCTTTAACAGAAAAATCTGTTTTAATATTATAAAATATGATTTCCATTATTAACATGGAAATGGTCGAAAGGAGCCAACTAATTTATCTTGCAGATTAAAATCAATTTCTTCACCATTAATAATCTTTCACCGGATGTTTTTGTCATTTAAACAGCTTTATCAAAGTACTACTTTAGCATTTTTTAAACAGATGGCTATGCGGGTGTGTTAGACAGGTGAGTATGTTGGGCAGGTGTGTGTTATACAGGTGTGTATCTTTGCCAAGTGTGTGTTAGACAGGTGAGTATGCTGGGCAGGTGTGTGTCAGACAGGTGAGTATGTTGGGCAGGTGTGTGTCAGACAGGTGAGTATGTTGGGCAGGTGTGTGTCAGACAGGTGAGCATGCTGGCCAGGTGTGTGTCAGACAGGTGAGTATGTTGGGCAGGTGTGTGTCAGACAGGTGAGTATGTTGGGCAGGTGTGTGTCAGACAGGTGAGTATGTTGGGCAGGTGTGTGTCAGACAGGTGAGTATGTTGGGCAGGTGTGTGTCGGACAGGTGAGTATGTTGGGCAGGTGTGTGTCGGACAGGTGAGTATGTTGGGCAGGTGTGTGTCAGACAGGTGAGTATGTTGGGCAGGTGTGTGTCAGACAGGTGAGTATGTTGGGCAGGTGTGTGTCGGACAGGTGAGTATGTTGGGCAGGTGTGTGTCAGACAGGTGAGTATGTTGGGCAGGTGTGTGTCGGACAGGTGAGTATGTTGGGCAGGTGTGTGTCGGACAGGTGAGTATGTTGGGCAGGTGTGTTCGGACAGGTGAGTATGTTGGGCAGGTGTGTGTCAGACGGGTGATATGTTTATTTTTTTTAAGGTGATTTTGTTGTGGTATGTTGGGCGGTGTGTGTCACAGTGATATGTTGGGCGGTTTACAGGTGAGTATGTTGGGCAGGTGTGTGTCGGACAGGTGAGTATGTTGGGCAGGTGTGTGTCGGAAGGTGGTTTTTTTGTGTCGGACAGGTGAGTATGTTGGGCAGGTGTGTGTCAGACAGGTGAGTATGTTGGGCAGGTGTGTGTCAGACAGGTGAGTATGTTGGGCAGGTGTGTTATACAGGTGGCATTATACAGGTGGTGTGTTAGAAAGGTAATGTTAATCTTAGACTCACCCTTACGAAGCTGGCAGGAAACCAGCCCTCCTCATCATCAATTTGACCCCACCACCAGTCCTTATTCGAGGCATCCAAAACCTTGATGACATCACCAGCCTTGAAGGCCAGCTCCCGGTCAGCCATGGTCACATGGTCCCATACTGCCTCAGCATTCACTACAGAACCCCCACTGACCAACTACAGAAGGAGAGAGATAGAAAGAGAGATGACACAGGATAAGATGCAGGAGGACAACAGTTACGTAACACCAGAAACATTCTGGATTAACATCAAATAGTCACATGCTGGCTTCTGTTTTAGATCCGGCGCTCTAAAATGCAAACTGACAGGGGTGTTGAGATGTAACACTGCCGCGATGCTACATCGCATTTGGCTTTAATTTGTTCCTTTCAATTGATTTGACTCGGATCTCAGTTGTAAAAAAGGAGAAAAATGTTGCTCTGACACCATGCAGGCTAGGATAAAGATTGATTGATTTAGCTCCTCCCCCTACAGAAGGGCATGCCTCAGATTGGCTGGCTGTGGGTGTGGGAAGTCCAGTCACTGGCTATTTGTCCAATCAGTGACTAAAGATCGCCTTGCATTAAATATTCATACATACAAAGTGCCATAGGGGTCTTATACCGACCGCATCCACAGTTAATCAATGTAACTCAAAACATTATATTACTCATTATATTACATCATATTAATATATTATAGTAAGTAATATTACTATATTACTTAAGATCTGCGTCTTATTTCATTATTATTTAGCTCAATCCCTTTAAGATAAAAGTGTTACTATAACATGCTGTTTAACCATTAATGAAACTAGTGACTGACTGACAGGCGCGTGATTTCCGCGTGCGCGTGCTCGTGATGGCTATCGTCTATGGGTGCGTGCCTGAAAGATCACGTGCACGCTTGTCAGGATGACGAGACTTCATGCAAACTTACTGTGTTAAGTCTTAAATAATAAATTAAATGCAGTCTTACATACCCAAAATAATATAACATTCCCTTTATATTAAACAACTAAAAACGGATAATTGCTATTTACTAAACTTTTTCTAGTCTTTTAAAACTAGACTTTTAAGTCTAGTTTTAATGAAAAGTTGACGATGTTGTTTACTGGAAAACTGGAATATTTGTGAATGCTTGAATACTTACTGGGATGCGTTTTATAATGTAGCTGATATTATAATATAGTATATGCCGTTAAATATCTGAAAAACTTCATTTGTATATATGCTCAGTTGTATTTATGTTTTATAGCTTAAATAATAATGTGTTCTATAAGTTACATAATAGTGATTTGTTTCCTTGCTTTTATTTCATTACTGATTATTAATATATTTGTCATACAGGAGCGGTTTAGTAGGAAGTGCCATAGCAGTCCAAGGTCTAGATATCTTGGACTGGATGTCTGGATAATGTGCAATAATGTAAAAACAGGGTTAAAAACCTGGACAAGATAAATACGATTTTCAATTTTTTTACTTAATGGAAATGTTGTAAATTTTCTAAGATTTCACCTTCACACTTTTCTCTTTGTCCCTGATTCAGTTTTGTACGACCACATTTGCTGTGTTGTTTCTCTACACTCCAGATAAAGAAGAGTTCTCTGATATGAACTGATATCTGGACTGAACACAAACACATGTGTGTGAACAGAGATACACGCAGCCTTTAAAGCGCTGAGTTATCGCTTCACCATCACTGTTCCTCTTATCTACTGTAGAGAATCTACACCGGAGGCTTTGTGTAACTGAGTGTATACAGACTGTTATCTGTGCCCTGGACACAGATCTGTGGCACTGTTAAAGCAACAGTTTGCCCAGAAATGAAAATAGTTCTTTATGACTTGGTAATCTAAAATTGGTGGACTCAGAGGTGGAGGGCAGGTGAACTCATGAGAAGTGTCATAAATCTGCAGTGCATCTGGAGAGGGATTGTATGTTTGTATGTGTGTGTATGCAGAGGTACGGTGTGTGTTTTTGCTCTGTTGAATACAGATGCACAAATGTTACACAAAATGTGTAACATTTTAAAAACATTAGAGAATTAAAGTGTTTAAATAACATTTTTATAAACGAGCGATAACGGTAACACAACATCTAAAAAACTGGATGTTTTATGTTCCAGAACATTCAAAATAGCATTTTTGTTACTTACTGGCAATGTTAGGGAAATGTTCATACAACCTAAAATTGTTTCCTGGGAATGTTCAAGTAGTTTTCAGCGACTGGTGTCTTTGTAGAAATATGCTATTTGAAGTCAGACATGATTAATTCATTCTTCAAGGAAAAGTACGTGATAATGGAGGGTTACAAAGATGAAGTGAGTAGTGTTCAACTGGTCATGTGATCTCAACACAACCCCCATAAAGTGACCACTATTATTAGACCACTGTTATTAGACTAATAACCAAAGTCATCATTTTAACAAACATTTCACAAGAACAATTTGTCTCTTTAAAGACAAAAGGTTACTGAGTGCACCTTTACTCAAATGTCTGTCAGTGAAGTCTCTCAATGTTGCAATATGTCTCTCTCTCTCTTTCTCTCTCTAAAGGGAACAGTAGGCAGTGGGATTATGTAGATCACTCCGAAAAACTGCAGAGGAAAAGCTGCATTTTTGTCCCAGCCACATCAGATCACACCGGAACAGAGCAAGAACAGCTGATGAGGATCATGTACAACCCTTAAACATCACGGCTCATCCACAGCTAATTCTCATGTGAGATGTTACTGCTGAAAGTGGCATTACATGTACTGGAGCTGTAGGCTATCAACCACACATTGAAATGATTATACAGCACACAGTGAAGTGATGTAACAGCCCCTGAGATTATCAGATTGGATGAGGATGAATTTAGCAGGATAAAACATTGTCTCGAAGAGCTAAACAGAGCAATCTGTTCATAAACAGCAGTGTGGTAACACTAGCTTTGGAGGTCTATACCAGCTAACAGGGAATATTTTCATAACATTGGCTAACGTTCTCTGAAAGTTCTCACAAAGTTATCGAAAACGTTCTTGTAGTAACATTAGTATGTTCTGAGTTTTTGAGATTGTATATTATATGCATCAAAAACTTTATTCTTCAGTAATTAGTGGAATGTTTTAAAAATTAGTTAAAAAGTATTTGTGTATCTTTCTTATAAACGTCTAAAAAACTGGACATATTGAATGTTCCTAGAGCTTTCAAAATAACATTTTTCTGTTACTTAATGGAAACATTTGAGAAACATTCTTACAACCTAAAATTGTTAGCTGTCTCTGTGAGTGTGTGTGTTTGTGTTGCTCCTTCTTATCCTTCCTCTCTTCATTTCTCTTGCCTTTATTCCCGCATGAATGAACTGTTCTCAGGAACATTTGTCCTTTTGCTCAGTCACTCTTTCTTTATGTAAATGCCTTGATGCACACACATACAGCACTCCTGTCCTTTCTCACACTCATTAAATTGATTATGTCTCGCAGGTTAAATGAGTGGGCAGCTCTTAAACTTTTGACCCAAATCATTAAGCTTTCACTTAAACTGACATTTGACCAGAGCTGACAGGGTCTGACAGACAACACACACATGCACGTCCAGAATTACCAACTGATGCACCATCAGGTACGTTCTTGAAGTTTCTACGTGAATTTGAATTGGTCTATCCCAGCTAACAGGAAACGATTTCAGATCGTTGGCTCTCTAAAAGTTCTCTCAAAGTTGTCAAAAACGTTCTTTCAGTAATGTTATTAGAACGTTTTTGTCAAATATATTTATATATATCTAAGTTGTTGGTGGAACATTTTAAAAAGTTACAGAATTAAAAAAAGCTTTGAGTAACGTTCTTATAATCAAGCAATAGCGTTAATAGCGTTATAAATAAATAGACGTTCAAGAACATTCAAAATAACATTTTTACAGTTCTTTTAACTTAATGGAAATGTTAGGAAAACGTTTTTACAACCCAAAATTGTTAGCTGGAAACCACAACTTTCTCAAGGAAAACACAGACGTCTTGACATTAGCTAAATTTCAAAAATCTCATATGAGGTTTATGAATAATGTCAAGTTTCTAAACAGCTTTGTCTCTGCTTTTGCTCAACATGGGATATTTAATTAATGGCTAACATTGAGGTCTGCACGAATATAAATGCTCTCTGTTCCAAGAATTGTGCAGCCTTTTGGACAAACAACAAAGCAAAGACTTTTTTGCATGTGACCTAAAAATTCTGTGGAGGTTATCAGAGTAATCAAGGGAGTTTTCACCCCAGCATCTGGCTGAAAGACCTATTTGGCCCTTAAAGCTGCAGTCTGTAACTTTTGCCTCTTTACTGCCACCTCTGTTTGAAACATAAAACTGCAGGTTACTTTATGTACTTTTCAATAAGTATGTTAAAGTCATCTGAAGCAAAACTGATATTTCCTGTGAAATCAAACCCAACAGCTCAAGTTACAAATCATTATTATAAACCTACTGTTGTGAATCAGGGTAAGGTAAGGAGATCGCGTTGAACACTGATCTGTCATGTACTTCCCCAACTGATTTTTGTTTTTAGCCCAGAAAGTTACAGGCTGCAGCTTTAAACAGGCTTACACACCCAATCATATAATATCTCAGTCCCACCCAACAAAACAGCTGTTGTAGGTTCGCTGGCCTCCATCACTCCATCCAGGTGCTGCCACACACTAGAGGTGCTCCACATGAGTTCCCTTCAGCAAATAAGGAGCTTTGGATGTCTAGACAGAAAGGTGGAACACTGATGGATCGCCTGCATCGTTCAGTATCACCCATGCTGTTCCTCAGACAGAGCAGCCCTATAATTCAGAGAATTATAGCGCAGCATTCTTCTCCAATGAGAGGGGGAGAATGAAAGCAGAAATCTAAGAGACCAGAGGATGCTGCCTCACCATAGACACACACGCACACACACCTGACTGGGGAGGACGATTATGTAATCGGAGTACAGTGGGCTAGGAGTCTAGGAGAGAGAACTGGAGGAAGCACGTGGAGAGAAAGAGAGAGAGAGGTAATGCATTCAAATGCAGTATAGGAAAAACCATACACACACACTGGGATATGCATTAATTCAAATAATATATTGCGTAAGGAAAAATGAGCCACGCAGACACCAAAGTAACATTATGAACCAACGTTTTAAGGAACTATCAGAGTCTGAGCTGCTTAGCGGTATGAAGGCACTTAAGCCTGTTATTTCCTTCGCGTTTTGATATGAATCATCGCGATAAAACATTTTGCACTTTCTTGAGGTCTAATTTTAGCTTATAAATGCTTTAAACCCATGCAGCTTCGCCTGCCCACACAGTTCCTAAAACAAACACGAGCGGAGAAAAAGCACAAAAGCCTCTCAGGCATGAAAGATGCAAGAGATACGCGCGTGTGATACAGCTCATATCAAGTCACTTTGTGTGTGTTTGTGTATGAGTGTGTGTGTACGAGTGTGTGTGTGGGTGGGTGGATTCCCAGCCTATGTTCCCTGTGCAGATGTTTCTAAATCTGGCCATTCTCTCGGTTTTCCCACTCTTTCCCGCACTTACGTAGTCATATTTTTGGATGCACATGCTTTTCCATGTGAACGTACACAAGCCCCCGTGGATCAGTCCTAACACTTCACCCCCTTCACCGGCAGATCAGAATCTTCATATAATCTACAGAACCTTCGTACATCAGTTAGTCACTTGTTCCGCACTCCTTTTTTATATATAAGAGTTTATATTTAAGAGTTTCAGAGCTAAATCGAGTGCATTTCAAGATTGCTATGAAGGACAGAATTAGAGTCTGCTCATGTGTACAGAGAATGATGCAAAGTGAAGCCGTAATCTTCTATTTTAATCAATATGACAACATACATATATACAGTCACATTCATAGTCTATGAATTATATGTATCTATTTATATCGATATCTATCTATCTATCTATCTATCTATCTATCTATATATATATATATATATATATATATATATATATATATATATATATATACTACAGCCAGCATTCAACATCCCACATCAGTGCTAACTGATGTCTCAGTGCATAATTGCAATGTGTTCGTGCAAACTCATTCCATGCAACAATCTGATCATTTCCGTCTGGTGTTTCTGATATTGTTAAAATAAAGAAGGCAAACATGACAAAACATAAACACCTTGTTGAAAATGCTTGTTAAAGGTTTCATATCACATACAGTAACAGTCACGGCTAAACGTGTGTTTACTTTGCTTTAAGGGAAAACAGAGCAGCTAATGAAGTATTAACAGTATCTTTGGAACAGCAGAACTTTTGCCTTTAAAGCAATATAAATATATCCCTGGTGACACTCAAAAATTAAACAAGGTTGCATATATAAGCATCACACAGTGTGTCCTGCCGCTCAGCTGAGCGCTGCATTAGAATCAGCTGGAATCTGAAAAACCTCACACAGTGATTAAGAAACAAATGTATACCTTTAAAGCATTGTCAGTTGCTTTGAATAAAAGCGCATTAATGCACAAATGCATAAATGTAAACTATGCTGGTCAGCTGGTAATAACGTACAATTTGCTTTGAGTGTCCAAATTTCCTAAGTAGTTTGAAGCAGAACACTATCAGAGAAGTTTCAGGACTAAAATTGTTTCTCCGTGGAGACAGTGAGTCAACGGTTTCCGCACTTCAGTGGGATGCATCCAAACCATTATGCTCCAACGCACAACAAAATCCCTGATCTGCGAATATGTGAACAAACGAAACACCAAAGACTGAAGGTCTGAGCAACATGAGTTCAAGTGGCTGATTCACTATAAATTCGACTGATTCATGTTTTAGCCGATGGCAATAATTCCGTAAACATGTTGAATGAGAGAAACCAAAAACCGGTCTTCTAGAGGGGGTCTGGTTAAGGATAAGCGTGTTACAAGAGTGGTTTGTTGAATTATAATGAGCATTGACTCACTCCAGTCTAACATTTCTACCTGCACACATGAAGCATGCACAACCTACTTAAAACCAAAAACCCAGGTCACAGGTTTAAAGGAAACCTCTCCTGTTTCCGGTCTGCACTTTGGTTGAGCAGGGTGCGGAATTAAGCACCACCTCAATTTATGACCATTCAGGTACAATTGCCTACAATTTTCCATCCATACACCCACAAATCCAGCTTTGTTACAAGCCAATCTGTGTAATGTGAATACCCAGCTAACAGGGAACGTTCTCAGAACATTGGCCAACATTCAAGTCTTTCAAAATGCTCTTGCAGAAACGTTAGTAGAACATGTTTAACGTTATATATCACATATCACAAACATTATTCTTAAGTTATAAGAATAATAGCTATAGAAATGTATAGAAATAGCTTTTGCTGCTTCATGGAAACGTTAGGGACACGTTCTTACAACCTGAAAGTATTAGTTGTGCACAGGTTAACACTTGATGACTTCCTTATAATGGGAAGTATTTAAATGAAAGAAATAAGACCAGGTCTGGTGGTGCATTGGAAACAAACGATGCGAGAGGCACAGCGAGTCCTCAGGATGGGTAGACATGGTGTCCCCATGGCGTCACTGAGTCGGTGTGATCAGCTAAACCCAAATGAAAAGCGTTCATGGATACCACACAGTATCTCCCCCCAGCGGGTCACCAAGCAAACAAAACCAAGCGTGTTGTAAATGAAACGTTACATGCATCTCTTCTCTGCTTTCACGTTTTCTGAACGTCTGACCCGAAAGCAACGCCGCGTCATCACGGGCCCAAGGTGCCCAAGTCTCGTCCTCCGGCCGCGGGCGCATGAGACGCAAAAGACGCGCTTTGGCACGGAGAACCAGCGCGGAGAACAAATAAATGAAGCCGACGCGGCCTCCGACGCTCGACCCGGTGCGCTCCGGTCGCGTCGGTACGAAGCTCTCAGCGACGGATGCGCGCAAGCAGCGCACCGCAGCAACGCAACGCAACGCATGTGACGCGTACGCGTCGCACTTCCATGCAACGCGAACTGTTTCTAATGGGGAACCGTGACACATTTTGGAGCACAAAATATACCGACGTCACTGACGTGCCCGAGGCGGCGCCGAGATGCTGGGTTTCCCTCTCTGTGGTGCTCAAGCTCCTTCTCTCCGGTTTCCGTAGCGCTGGAACGGTGCGAGTCTCGGCGGCGGGCGGGCGGGCGGACGGAGGCGGGCGGGCGGACGGGGCATCCATTAGCCGTCCATGCAACGCGACCTCCCCGGAGATCGGTAACGTTAGATGAAAAAACACTGACGCCACCGTCGCGCTTTCGCCGACGTTTATTCGTCATGTGCATGTCCACCGTGACAAAAATCAGACTTAACACCCCCCTCCCCCTTTTTTCTAGCCGTTCACGGTGACCGTCGGTACGCTTCAAGGATGCTCACGGGAGCATCACCGGAATGACAGCCAGCATCACCCTCACCTTCATCATCCTCAGGGTCAGTCCCGGTCCTGGATCTGTGTCCTTTCCGCAGGTTCGAGCCCCCGACTCCAGCCGCGTCCCTGGATCCGCGCCCCCGTGAACAACGCGCGGTGTATGGAAGAGAAACGCACGTCCGGTTAGACTCTGTTCTGAGGTGGGAGTCTGCGTCTCTCTCTCTCTCTCTCTCTCTCTTTTTCTCTTTTTCTCTCTTTCTCTTTCTCTCTCTCTCTATGAATAGAGCTGAAGCAAGGGCGGCGCTTACTGCACGCAGCACACACATACACGGAGGGGCGAACCATCAGTCAAAAGCAGGGGTGCATGGCTCTGCTACCCAGGCTACAAACATTACATAATCATAAAAACAGCAGAGGATACAAAATAATGATGAACTATTGACTCTTGGGGACTCACATCATCATCTCAGCGCAGAGGAGAAAATGTCCAATAAGCAAAAAGCAAAAATCTGTACAAAAACTGCATACTGCTTTATATCCTTCAGACATTCAGAGACAAGCAGGCAGGACAATAAACAATATCTGCTCAACACAAGCTGACAAAATATACAACCCAGCATTGTGTTCAGAGAAAGGCTGTGTTGGGATATTCTTAAAATAGCCATTAACAAAAACAATATCTCTCCAAAACTTTACAAAACAGCCATCAGTACTTTAAATGCTCACCGCTGTCTTGAGTTAAACAAATTGAATGACTTTATTTTTCCCATTTCTGCTCGTTTAACTCAAGTTTAATCAACTGTTATTCCACACGACATTCTAGTCCACTAAAGTTTATTTAGATTTCAGAACAAATCAGAGAAAATGTAAAGTACAGGTGTTTTGTGAATATAGAAACTTTAGCCCCACTCTTTAGTTTCTCAGATTCTTAAGAAACTCTTTCACCATGTTTGAATTATGCTTACTCGGACATAACACTTTGTCTTTCTGTTTGCCTTTCCCTGATTTTCACCATTTAATATCACC
Source organism: Chromobotia macracanthus (assembly GCA_036877525.1). Classification (NCBI taxonomy): domain Eukaryota; kingdom Metazoa; phylum Chordata; class Actinopteri; order Cypriniformes; family Botiidae; genus Chromobotia; species Chromobotia macracanthus. Next base: position 3,610,568 of record JAZGTH010000010.1, read on the forward strand.
ATTCAAAGGGACGCGGTTCGTTTTTAAATCGTTTATTATTATTTAAACATCATGCGCAAACTTAATGTGATATGATACTGCAAACACTGATCTCATGGATGACAGGAGAAGCAGCAGTTTTCCACTCCTGTCAGCCGTAATTACATACAGTGTGCTTGAAATCACACAGACAGAAGACACACATACACAGCCACACAAGTGTATGTGAAGTCTGAATCAGGGCTGAATCTGTGGCAGATGATCTCCTCTCAGGTTAATGAAGAAACCAGTGACAGTCATTGGAGTTCTTGTAGAAGCTTAAAGAAAGATACTCGAGAACTGAATGAGCAACTAGAGCTTACACTTACAAAATAAAGGTTCTTCACAGCGATGTCACAAAAGGACAAGTTTTGTTCTCCAAAGGTTCTTAAAAGAACCATTTCTTTCTTACATTTTTATAGTCTACATAACCTTTTCTACTACAAACAACTTTCTCTAAAGCAGAAAGGTTCCACAAATGTTAAATGTTAATGGTTCTTCATGGAACCATACAGCCCAAAATGGTTCTTCCATGGCATTGTGAAGCAATTTTTGTTTAAAGAGTGTTTTCAGAAAGTTCTGCTAGTGGGCATCCGAAGAACCCCGAACAGTGTCACAGGAATCATTTTAACAATGTATATTCAAAGCAGTAAAAATGTCCTCGTATACAGGCAGCTGACAAATATTTCCCTGAAATTGATTTTGAATGTTTTGAATCAATAATTTAGGGGGAAAAAATCTGCTGTGCTGTGTGTTTTAGAAGCTGAGTTTTGGTAGCTGACTTCACGTTTATTTTTTTTTATATTATGCAATAAAGCAGGATGATGTAACAAGCTTTCTGGGGGGTGGGGGGGTCACAAACGCCCTCCCTGCCCTGAGGTTTTCTGTACTGTAGCTCTTCCATATGTAAGGAGCCAGCTTGAAAACAAGGCAGCATAGAAAGTGTGTGTGAGTGGGGATGTCACTAATGGATGAATGTTTGGGGGCATTTGTGTGTGGATATCACAGAGAGATAAATTTAGAGTGGGTGTGTAAAAGTACAAAAGCTTTTTGATACAATGTGTCCTGGACTGTTCATGGAGTTTTATACTTTCTGCATCTTATGCACACACAGTCCACAGCTTTACTGTTTTCTCAGAGCTGCATTTAGAATTGGTACGTAAGTTTTCTGTGTCATATGTTTTGAGTCATGAATAAATCAGCGAGTAAAGCATATACACTTATAAATAAAACATGATGCTATATTTGCTGTTATTGTGTGGAATATGTAAGTGGCGTCCCGTCCTACATCTATAGATAAAAGGAGGTTTTGAAGTCTTGAGTTCTTCGCTCATTAGTTTTGCTCAGGTCTGGACTTTTGATTAAAAAAATAAGAATTTGTAATCCTGAAATATAGTGTAGAGAAGAGCAGTACACATCCCTTACAAAAAAGTGCTGTGGCAGTGCCATGGTATATATACATGATACATATATATTACAGTAGTGAATGTTTACCATATTCATGCACCATGTTAATTTACATGATAGTTTGCATTTATAGGGTTCAAAGAATCATTGGCATCAAAGATATTATAATATAATAGCACCACATCCAAAACAACAGGGCTCTTTTGAGCCAAACGGGGTTTTTTTTACACTTTTTAAAGGTTATAAATAGCATCTACAAGCATGAGTTAATAGTGCTAATAGCACCCCTTGGACTTAAACATTCATTAGCAGGTTTTTTTTTATTAGCAGTTGTTTTTACCTCATTTCACTTCCTTTGGTCAAAGTAAAGCAGGGACTCAAAAGCTAACTGGTTGAATGATAACAGTAACAAAGCTTGTCCAAACTCACCAATGCTCGTGTGTGTGCTTAACATCAGAGATGAGTGCAAAGCTTGTTCAAAGAGACTGTTAGCTTGTGTATTAAAACTCTCGTGAGTAAAGAGAGACATTACGCAGCTCTACCCTCTGTGCCAATGGGGGAATCTCAGCATGTACAAACAAACTATACTGTATAGAAACGATATTTTGGATAAAAAAATGAACCAGTTATTGAGCAAGTACATCATCAGGACAGATCAGCGTTCAAAACCATCTCTTTATGTTACCCCAGGTTGCAATGGTGAGTTTATAATAATGATTTATAATTTGAGCTGTTGGGTCTGGTTTCTCGGGAAACGCCAGTTTGGGTTTATTTTTAAAGTAACCTGCAATTTTATGTTTCAGAGATGGTGGTAGAGGGGTGAACTTTATGGCCACAATATAGTTCTTGAGCAATAGACCTCCCTTTAAAACAACCTTAAATGTTCACTTTATGTTGGTCAAAGACAGTCACTTACTCCCCTCACAGCACAAGAGGAGGAAGAAAAATGTTTCAACGTGTTGAGTGGGAATTAAATAAACTCTGAATAATGTGGCTTTACCCTCCTTATTAAAATATTGCCATTACGTAGCAACCCAGTGTGTGCATTCTGCACCGATGCAATGTAATGCAGCAAGCCGATTGATTAAAGTCAGGACAGAGGAAGTAAACAGGAATCCAGGTTGGAAACGACTCAGGTTTTTATTTAAAGGTTGTCTGGGTTCCAACTTTCTGTAATTTTCTACATAAGCAGGTTGCTGTTAGCACCGAGTACAACTGTGCATCAGTTGCAAGCAACCTTAGTGCTATTGCCCTTACTATTTCTACAGCAAGTCTTTTTAAGGGGATAATTTAGCTGGCCACTGCTGCTTCAGATGTATTTTATGTAAGGGTGCCCCCTGGTGGGTTGGCATACTAGCAAAGGAAAGTTGAGAGGGTCTTCCGACATCCCTTTTGAGCTGTGGGTACATTTGTTTGGCATGTTTATTGTTTATTTCTTACCCCCCAAACGCTCTCCTTTAAAGCTTTATTTCAAGTTGTATGTCTCATTTGTTTGAATGCTTTTTACTCACGTTGGATAAAAACTTTGTTAAATGCATGAACTGAATCCCATGTCATCTAGTGACACTAAATTTGCAATGCTTGTAACCACACTAAGAGCAACAGAAACAGTTTGCATGCCTTGAATTTCAACAAGAAGGTTAAAAAGTTGTCATCCATCGTTTTCATTGTGTGAAACGGTGGACATGCATTTACTACAATACATTATATAAATATAAATGATAACTAGTGGAGAAAAGCTTTAGATTTGCACGCAGGTCATAGTTTGATGTAACCAGCAGAGGGTGCCAAAATTGTTTCCAGCGTTGATTTCTAAGCAGTTCTCGTTTATGATGAATGGGGTATACTGACAAGTGTGGAAAATAAGTTGTAGTGCTAAACATATTTTTATTTTGTATTACAGTATTTCTATTTCTGTAAAGCTGCTTGTTACAACACACATTGTGAAAGGCCCTATAAAAATCCAATTGAATTGATAAACGGAGGAGAGTAGGGAAAGACAATATGACACGCCGTCACAAATTCCCTGCATTCATTTTATTCTCCACAGCTCCAGCTACAGCCTAAAACTGTTTCCATGGCAACTGGAGCCTCCTTGACTTTAGAGTGGAGACCATCTGTCAATCAAACAAGCGTATCAGCACTGCGAATCTGGTAATGCCACATCGATCAGGAACAATCACACAACATCACATCTGAAAATCAACAGCGAGAATATTTTTACTAATATTTGGTGCAAATCACAACAGGACTGCACCACCAGCCTGATGAGGTTAAACCTATTTGCAATGCAAATACGATTAATACAGTGTATTACAAAAAGCAGGAACTAAAAAATAAGCCCAATAACAGGATATTAAAAACATGGTTACAAAGCTCTGAAAAATGTTTATTACTTGTTAAGAATACAGTTCAGTGTAAATGGTTTTGATTCATTTACATAAGATCTCAAAATTATCCAAAAAATGAGTCTTTTACCAGCATTGTTTGCAAGACGACAGGTCAATATCTCCAGCAATAATGATTTGTGGGCTGTACTGATCTGATCTTCTGTTCTACTCATTAACCAACGAAACACAAGAAACCTTCACAAACTTTCAGTACTGAAGTCTCAAGCGTTTATTTCCAGTTAAGAATTGATTAAGTCAATGTTGATTCTTGCGTGTGAGTGCCTACAGTGTGTGGGAAGAGATTGTGTCAGGGGTGTGATGAATTCAATATGCATTTTAACCCCGTTTTCAAGTGTATACAATAACATTGAGGATAACGGCTGTCAGTCAAGTTTTGACTATGGTGTACTAACATTCTTTGTCTGTGTATGAAAAAATGTCTGACAAAAAAACAGCGTACATTCATTTCCAATCACACAAATGCACTACCAAATAAAACAGCTCAAATAACAATGAAAATTTGGAACAGCACATACACAACAATAGCACAGCACTGAATCGTCAGCAGTGATACACAAAGGTTGATTCATTCTTAAAAGCTGAATACAAGCACAGGCTAAAAATGGTAAGTGCATAAAACAGACTTTGGCAATTGTGATGAGGGTAGATGATCGTGACTGTAGTACAATCACAGAGAACAATCACATATCATATAAGGCTTTTCTGACCATTGCGTCTCAAATGACTCAAGACAGTACCCTTTAAATATCAACTACACAGATTATATTTGCTGAAGACTACACCAAATTTGACTTGAACGAATGCGAGAATACTTTAAAATATGCTAATATTAGCACAGGGTTAATACATGGAGCACAGTACACGCTGTACTTCCAACCAATCACACAGCGTGTAGCAGCAAAAGGTAAAAAAAATTGCTTAGTGACATTTGAGAGTTTTGAAAGCGATTCATAATTAAAATGATATTGCTTCCTTGCTCTGCTGTTCTGTTTACAGCGAGGCTATTCACACAGATTAAAATGTGTAATCTTCAGTAAATATAGTGTACACAAGTATACCGGGGTGTTGACATTTTTAAACATGCCATTGAACATGGTTGACTTGAGATATTTTTCCTCTGAATGTAGTGTCCTGTGTGGCAACAAAAACACACAAAGTTAAAAAAGTGACTAGCTGAACAAATTGTCTGAAACATTCTGAGATGTAAACATTAAAAACTAGAAACATACGAAACCATTAAAATGCAAAAATCGTGTTGTGTTAGAAAAGCATTTGTTCATCAATTTAAACACAATTTGATATTTTAACAAGGTCATCACTTATGCTGCTCTGATCTGTTTCGATGTGCTAATTAAGTTTAATTCTTACTCTATAACAAGTCATTTGAAGGATTCTTGTCAGTCTGCAAATTTAATAAACCATCTTCAAAACATCCAGTCAAAATGTATCATTGTAGATGGTAATACCTGTGTCACTGGCTACATATATGCAAAGCAATCTGTATATGGCATCTGCATATGGACAGCACCTGCTGAGTAACGCTCTAACGTCCACAATTCCTCTTACACTCACAGAAACTAAAACAGCTCAAAAACTACACAGTACATCACAAAGTAATACAATAGCTTATCCGGCAGTAACAGCAACTATAGTGAAAGTGTGTGTGATACAATTCCAGAGTGTCAGTAAACATCCAGCGTCGTCTTTGGTGACAAGACGTATCTATCTGTACTTTTTTTGTTTGTTTATTCTGAACAGGAGAGGCATTTTTGTTTGTTTGTCATTTACGGTTTGGGCATGGCAGTGAAGCCCCCCTCAAGCTCTGCCTTTCTGCTTTTCACTGTAGTTTCTCTTTGCTCTACTGATCGATCATTTGATTGGTCCGAGCGAAGATGTGGCACACCCAGGGTGACCCCAACAGGTCGATTTTTCCACTGCGTGACAGTAGGAGGGTAACTGCAGGGGTAAAGTGCATCCCCTCCACCGAACAAAATCTCCCCCTCACCATCTGCAAGGTTACGATTACGGCAGTTGTTCTGTAGGGGAAGATGTGAAGGTCTGAGAGCCAACTGGCTGACATGTGGCAACTTCGGCTCTTGCTGAGGTGAAGAATTGGTGTGCTGAGCGGAGCCAGGGCCCCACCCATAGCCCCGCCTCCAACCATCCACAGTATACCTGCAGGGTTGTCGAGGTAATGCCATGTCACTGCAGTCTGCAGTCCTACGCTGTAAAAACGCAGCTCCCTTTGATTCGTAAGCGGTTACATTTGTGTAAAGCTCAGTAGTCTGAAACTCCAGACTGTCCGTGTCAAGAGAACGACTACGACGATTTAGTGCTAATGGGGCAGGGACTGGTGGGCATGGCCGACCCAAACTGAGGTGCCGTGGAAGGCTCGTGATGCCCCAGGTGTTACTGAGCAACAGACTCTGCTCGTAGGCATCGAGGGTTCGCTGGTCACACTCTGCAAAGGCATCCTGCTGCAGGTAACAGCCATCATCCTCAAAGGGCTCGTAAGGAGATGCCAACACCTCCTCTTCCTCAACCAGCTCGGTCTGCTGCTCACATTCATCCTCGTTCTCCATGTCAACCACATCGAATGTGACGATTGCAGGCAGGGCATTTAGACTCGGCCCAAAAGGAGAACTCGACTCAGAGCCGTCAAGACTCTCAGTTGAGTTACAGTAAAGCCGTTTGTTCTTAGTAAAATCTACCAGGGCTTGGGAAAAACATACCATCAGCTCTTCCTGGGATTGACTGCAGCCTCTTGCGGGTGGTAAATGATTTTGACCTTCAGACTGATGTTGAGTGTAGGCTGCTGACTGCTGCTGGGGTCTGGGTGTCTCTGGGACATGTGGGCTAAACCCTGAATCAGAAGGGGGTGCAAACAGTGGACTATCCTGGGTTTGACCCCTGCTGTGAGGTATCTCTTTCAAAGCCTGGGTCCTCGGTGGTGACTGGGGATAGTGCTGGTTATTAACTTCTTCTAAAGCAGCTTTACTGTTGCCTACAGTGCAGCTTGTATCATCATAGAAGCAGTCTTTATGGAAGAGAAGCTGATCTTTGGAAGGGCTTCTGAGATTCTGAAACTCACAGCACAGAAGGGCATGCTGGATCTTGCTCAAACGCTCTTCCTCCGTCTCCATAGTTCCTGTCTTTAGGGCAGTGGATGCCAAGGTATACAGAGGGTTTGTTGAACTCTTTTCACCCTGCAAGACTGCACTAATGAATAAGTGGGCATCCTTGGGAGGAAGACCAGGGCTGAGGAGGCGATCATCAGGCTCAAAAAGTTCATAAAGGGCATCACCGCTGTAGCTATCCCTTGGAAGTCTTTCTTGGTGCGGACGTTCTCTGTTCTCCTCCTCCATTCCTGGTGTGTTGGAGTCATAGTATCCCTCGTCACTGTTGGGCACAGACTCTTGACGATCGCTCTGTGGGCTCAAAAGGTCAACAGGGGTAATGGCAGTTTCTGTGACTCCTAGTGGGCTGCTGCTGGAGTTGGCGAGGATAGAGCTGATCTGCTGATCAGGAGTGATTGAAAGGCTATCTGAACCCCTATCTGAAGGGAGGTAGCAAACTTCATTACTCGTTTCAGATTCCCACAAGTTCTGCAGGTAATCAGCATCTACCTCATCAGGAGTTGCCATCTCTTCCCCTCCACCTTGATATGTAACAAAGCATGAGCTCCTTTTTCCTGCATTTCTGCTGCCTCTCTCGGCAGACACTGAGCTCTCTGCAACGCTGACATCGTCCTGGTCTGCAATGATGTCTCCACAACCTGTCAGTGAATCAAAGCTCTTCAATGATGAAACATCACCAAACATTAAGTTCACATTGTCAGAGGTGCAGGATACGGCAGGAAGCTCCCCATCAGGTGCGTCCGTGTTTTGCTCAGCCAAACGATCCAGTTCAGACTCTGCACACAATGGTTGATGATATGCAGCCAGTCCTTCCTGTCTCTCGTTTTGCTTCTCTTCCCCCCTTTCCTCTTCTTCTGCTCTCTTCCTCTTTTCCATCTCTTCTCTGCTACAGCGTTTCTCAGGCACTAGCGATACATCTCCTGTACATTCAGTGGCAGCCAATGACAGTTCACACTCACTGCCTGTGGTTCGATTAGGCACATCTGGCACCAACTCCTCGCCCTGACTATCGCCATGGTTATCGCTACGGTCACTGATGCTCAACAGGGCACCAGGCACAGTTTCTGTGCGAAGGCCTGAGGACATTTCAAGTGTCTCACATTTCTCCACTTCAACATTTTTGTTTTTCCTGTGTCTTCGTATGCTACTGAAAAGACCTCGCAGACCCCTCCTCTGTCTTGGTAGTGACTGAGACTTCCCATGATCCTCTGGTGTTTTCTGAGAGTCACAAGAACTGCAGAACTCAAAGTCCCCTGAAGCCACTTCACTGCTGCTTCTGCCCAAATCTTCCCAGCATGCTCTGCTCACCCCATCATATGTCTGGCTCTTTGTTACTCCTGTTTTAGACGACCCTTTGCTTTGACTTCTGCCACGGCCACCAAAAAAGCTTGGCAGAACACAAATACCCTTCCGGCCACCAAAAAACTTGAAGGCAGTCTTCCGTATTTTTACAGAAGGGGGTGACTGAGGTTGTGGAGAATTATGGGTAGCCGAGTCTGATTGTTGCCTTCCTGTTGCACCAACAGCCTCACGTCCTGTAGAAGACTCCATAGTGACAAAGATGGTTGTGGCTAATCCAGCATGCTTGTTGTAAATACTCCACCCATTGGGACAGACTGGAAGGGTCAGGGGCTGTTTTTATCAGCCATGTTATACCTGTATATGAAACAGAAAAAGACACACCATTAGGAACTGTATAAAATAACGAAACATAATAGCACATATTTATACAAGAACTTCTATAAATTCCATAGGGGAATAATAGCCTGTCAAACAAATAAATGTATATGTTGAACGTTTATATGTTATATAAAGATACACATAGGGTACAAAAAGGAAACACAAGCCTGTAAGATTTTAATTGATGAGTGACACATTCAACATTATTCCTTAGACTTCCTAACACAACCACAAATCCAACAAAACCACCATCCTAAATTAATAATACAGATTACATGATGGTACAAGTCGCTATCAAATTTCATCTACATAATTCTATACACCTAACTTCCAAAATATTTAAAATATTGAATATTAACATCATTATACCACATATACCAAAGTTACATATATTTATTATATATATACATATATAATACCTCAACAGTTCAATATCAAAATCTTAACTTTAGAAAACTTTAACCATATTTAATGCTTGTAAGCAAATCATATTACATCTTAGTGAAATCTAATTAGGTGAATTATACCATCATGTGATCTATACTAATTAATACAATACTAGTAAGATGGAAGATTGATTACATGGTTGTGCATAAATCTATGTGGATGCACGTATTTATGTAACATTTTTGGGATTTGTTTTGCTCACTGCTCAGATGTGTCAGGCACTTCATCTTGGTAAGCGTTTTAAACGTGTGTTTCTTTTCGTAGTACACAAATGTATAACAATTTGTTCACACGGCAGAGCCCCTCGCAAACAGACAGACACATATTTTATTGTATATGAGCAAGAAGATTTACACAAGGCAGACGGTGGACAATGTTCATGTGTGCAGACAAGGTTTCAACCCTGTTTCTGTATACACCCAACAGTATGTATTTTGGATGGCTCTCAAACACACCTGGTTTATCACGTCAGCTCATTGCTAGATTTTACATGGGTGTGTCAGATTAGAAAGATTTCCTAAAAATATACTTATGAGGATATTAAAAAAAACATGGTCGGGAACCACTGGTCTGATTATATTTAGAGAGCATTCAGCAAACAGCTATTCTCTGTCGTCCCCTGACAACATGTAAACCATATTGACTTTATCATAATCCTTGACCTTACTACAAAATGTGGCAACATAATCAATCAATAACACAACAGCAAAAGCTTGCAGTTGCATTGCTTATGTATGAGATGACACTTCACATTATCCCATGATAATGTTAAATGTTATATTGCACAAAACAAAGGTTGAGTAACCCCTTCAGAAAAACGTTTTGGGGTCAAAGTAACAAAGGAAAGTCAATGTAAAGGATTACATTTCAGCAACAGTTTGTTAGTAGTAAACATAACGATGAAACCCTGCATCTACAAAGCAGAGACGTTTTACTTCATTATTCACAATAATGTTTCTGGGTTAAAGCGTTTCAAAACAACAGAGCAGATCAAGTATTTCGAGCCTTAGAAATGATATAAAAAATATGAACATATCCGAAACACACACACAGGTTTCACACGATAATCTTGCTTTGTAGAAGAATCGTAAAGATCAATAATGCGATCAAAACAAAAGCGCCCTGAACCCGGCGGGCCTCCAGCGCATACGGCGTCAACAAAGACAAAAGCTGCCGGATATCGTGCGTTTAAAACGAGCTCGTCCCGTGGACCAAATCCATCCAAAGCTTTCTGGAAAACAGAGAAAACTAGCGATGAAAACTAGCGATGAAAACAGCTGCAGACTGCACACAGGGTCCCCAGCATCACCGCGCCTGAACGCGCACCAGACGCCCGCGACCGCGACCGCTTGGCTGATATTCGCGTAACACGCACAGGTGCTTCAAAAACATTCCCAAAGGAAAAGGAAAGAAAAGGAAAACGACAGGTGGAAAGGTAACAGGACGGAGACTCGCCTCGGTTTTCGGTTTTCCTTCCTCTCCGCGCGTGCAGTGATCCGCTTCCTCCTCGCGCAGCGCTGCAGGAGCTCGCGACTCGTTCACTTTGTTCACGGCGCGGCCGTTCCGTTCCCGATGCATGCCGGGAGTTGTAGTGTCGTGCGGTTAACGGGAAGTCTTCACAAAGCGCCCCCGAAATCCTCGCGTTCACCCGGTTTAACGACGACGTTTTTAACACACCGGGGAAATAAGCACATTTCAGGGACGACGTCGTCTGCGTACATTACATTTTTTTCCACAAAAATTGTGATCAACTCTGTGGGAACTTATTTCTGACCTAGAAATATGCTTCAGTATCAGTGTTATATATTTTAGGAAAACATGTTGCTTAGGAACTGATTTTTTTTTTCATTTTGAAGAACAGGCTTTAACTTTGTCAACAAGACATTTATAAGCACACATACATTCAAACACAGACTTCATATATTAAGATTTTAATATGGTAAGCGACCTGTTTTTACATCATTATGCTGTTACAGTTTTACAAAACGCTTCAGGTTATGGCATGATGTGATGAAAGCTGCCCGTATCACACTGTAACATAGATCATCTCATGATCCTGTAAAAAAAGTTTACAACAGTTGACTTTGCTATGAGAAATAAAACTCTGCAGATGATCTGGACATCAGACAGTTCCAGATCACTAACTCTAAATGACAATACTTCTGCTAATATTATATATTACACAGTTTCATTTGAATGACATTCAGGTGAATTAATATGTAAGGTTATTCCAGTTTAATACAATGAACAAATTTCAGATAGGTTTGTCAGATGCAAGTCCACATCTGTCAGACTGTACTATAGTATGGGAATCTGTTCATGAGTCCAGACACTTTGTCTGCAACTCTGTTTGTCTGTGCAGTCTATATGTTGAGTTTAAGTGTGAGTGACTGAGTCTGTTGATATAGGCACAGTTGAGTATGCACCGTCAGTGAACCAATGCACTGCTCATAAGCTTGTGTTTGAGATAGCTAATGAGTCTGGGAGGAATATCCAAAGTGTCTATACACTGAATCCTGTTCAGTTGCTTTAGATGTCTACGGATGGCCAGCCTACACTGAGATGCCAAAGACTTTGGATACCCTGTGAGAGAGAGAGAGAGAGAGAGAGAGAGGGTAGAAGGAGAGGAGGAATTTAAACAAGCAAATATGACAAATACTATAATATAATTATTATAAAGTAATTATTATAATTATATTAATAATATTATATTTCTATATAATAGTATAAGAATGCATTTTAAAACCTATATGATTTTCTGTGGAACACAAAGGAAGATATTTTGAGAAATGTCTCAGTGGTTTTATGTCCATACAGTTGAAATCAATGGGTGCCACTGTTGTTTGGTTACCAACATACTTCAACGTAACTTTTGTGTTTCTCAGGAGCAGAAAAGTCATACAGGTTTGAAGTGACATGAGCGTGAGTAAATGATGGAAGAATGTTTAGTTTTATGTGAACTATCCCTTTAAACAATTTGTTACCACAAATCACTATTCTGTCTTTATTCTTATCCCCTTTCTGCAAAATCCCTCACTCCTCACCTCGTTCTTTCAACAGCAGCTCAACAGCTTCATTCTGTTTGGTGCTCTTCTCTATAATGAGAGTTGGCAGGTACACATTGGCTCCAAAGTCAATGAGCAGTTGAATGTACTCGACTCCACAGCCGTGTCTCAAACACAATTCCAGCACCGTCTTCTGCTGGGTGGGTTTGCCAATTACTTTGTCCTCCGGGCTGTTATAGTTCGGCTCGGCCCCGTACAACAGCAACATCTTAAAACAATCCAGGTGTCCATATATGGCTGACAGGTAAAGCGGCCCGCTGCACACCGCAACCCCTGATGCCCACAAGGTCACCTTTGATCTGGCGTTGACCTCTGCTCCGTGCTGAAGCAGCTGGCGGAGGATCTCTGGGTCGCCCTCCCTGGCGGCGGTAAGCACAGGTGAGCTGTTGTTCAAGTGACTTCCATTTGGGTTCGCACCAGCACGCAGCAGGGCGAGTACGCAACTCAAGTAACGCCCGCACACGGCGGTAAAAAGGGGAGTCTGGGCCTTCACATCCAGACGGTCCACCTCTGCTCCATGGGCAAGAAGCACCTGAAGGCACTTTAGATGACCTGCAAAAAATAAGCAAAGCATTTAGCACTACAGTATATAGTTAACAACCCCAAGAGGCCTGATGTGACATCAGAGAGTGAGTGTGAGGTTTCGACTTGTACCTTTAGACGCAGCCATGCGTAAAGGGGTACCTGGGATGCCCCAACCGCTCTGCTGATTAATGCACTTCCTGTAGCGTTCTCGTGAAAGCAAGTCGGCCAACAGGAAGTGGTCATTATCTGCCACAGCTCGGTTCAGCTCCAGACTCTCAGAAGCTGATTCATCCTCCTCCACCGGCCGCAGCTGGAGCATAGAGGAACTGCAGAGAAGGAAAACAGAGAGACAGACATTCATGCATGAACAGAGCACTGCTGTAGTGGTTTATTTGCCCTATACATGACTGTTCATGAACACACACAACAAACACTGTGTCAAACCTGTGCACTGTCTCAAACCTGTGCACTGTCCATCTATACAAACGTTTCAGTGTGCCTATGATGCCCTTAAAAGCCGTCTATGTAGGAAGCTAACTAAAGAGTGTTCAATTCTGTGACCCGTTTTCAGTTGTCAATACGTACTGAAGTTACTTTGTATGTACAATAACAAAACGCATACATGAGACACGAGAATAGTTCATTAATCAATAATTATCATTGAGACCATTGCGATCGTGAGGCTTTTATCTGTGACAGCGTTTGAAACCATTTCAACAAGACAAATAAAGGACTTTAAAGGATGTCATCGTGAAACTTTATTTATCTATATTAGCTGCGGTGCACCGCTAGCATACGCGGCTAGTTAGCGGACTAGCAAACGAGTTAATCCGCCACATGCAGAAGTAAAACGATCATCTTCAAAGCATTCATATGCGTTAAATATTCATTCATATTCATTAAAATAAACACAGAGTGCAACAGATCTTAAAGGTAAACAGGATTTTCTCCAGCTATCAGAGGTTGGTGAAATCAACAACAGCGTCTGTGGATAAAACGGAGTTTGACCGCAATTTTACCGCCGGCAAACAAACAAGCATTTAACAGCATCAGCGACTAAAACGCAGAAAAGTACGACGGAAACTGTGCGTTTAAAGCTCAATGTCAATGACACTCACCCCGCTAAAAATAAGCCCAACACGGGCAAACAACAGCCCGAAGATGCCCTGCGCGCGGCCGATGGGTGCGCCGTGCACGCGCACTCCATCAACATGAGCGTCCGGCCTTTCCATCCGAAAAGCTGCTCGAGTAGATACGATCACGTTGTTTATCGACAAAGCTGAGGGTTTTTCACAAACAAACAAATGTTTTTCACAAACAAATAATGCAAATGCAAAGATTCCCAGAAGGTATATTTATTTAAAGAGTACATCCAATCAACTTCAATGGCGCAAGACAAAGATATAAAATAGTGCAAAGATCAGAACAAGCATATGAAAGGAGTTCACATAAACAATTATTACACATAGGCTTTTTTTGTTCAGTTTTATAAACAACACAGGTAAAAAAAAATGATGACTTGCCATCCTATAGCACTCTGTACTGTGCTGTCTCTGCTATGGCTTTGCATTACATCAGTAAAAACAAATGCAAACAAATCACGTGATTAAAAAAATGACAACAAAGGAAGCATTTCCCCTACTTATTTGTCCCAAACCTTACACATCCAGTAGATGCATTTAAAAAACACTTTGTGTAAAAAAAATTGTTCTGCAAAAAGTATATATGCAATGTATTCAAAAGGTGAAAGGATATACATAATACCTGAAATGCAGAATCTGCTTTCAGACAAGTTTATGTGCTTCAGATCACAGTTTGGCTTTTAAGCTGGGCTTACACAATGCGACGCGTTATTGCATTCAACCTGCAGCACTCAGTAGACAAGCAATTTCCCTTTTCTTAAGAGTCTCTAAACAGTTTTAGATTTGTGGATTCCTACGCAAAAAGAGCTGCGTGTAGTGCAGACACTAAGAAATATTAAACAAATGTTTTAGTTTTTTTATCAATTTAATCTATTTCCTTTATAACGTATTCCGTTGTTCTTCCTGAATTTCACAACAGCTGCTCATGTGTCTAAATCAATGAGTTTTGTGGTTTAAACCAGTTTTTTATGGCTTGAAGTGCTGTACATAATCATAAGTCTGACATTAAAACAAAGACATAAAAAAAGTTTACCATACACAACAGCTCTGCTGAAAGAACATCAGATTTGATCAGAACGGCATTTAAAAACAAGAAGATGTGTCCGCTCATGACTTGTGATGTGTGAACACACACGTGCAAGCAATTCAAAGGTCTTCAGGAATGTTCAGTGAACCAACATCACAGGTCTTAAGAATCTGCTCAGTGCTTGAAAACTACTAAACAACAATACAGAATCACTGATGTTTTCATGCAGCTGTTTCAATGTTTTTGTGTTAGGACAGTGTTGTAACGGTACTGTATTCATAATTCTTCCTAGTGCTCTGGACATTTGTTCTTTGGGGTTTCAGTCAAAATAGCTGTACTGTTACTATGGAGACTCAAGAGGACTAGCTGGAATGTTCTGTTTCCACAGAAACAGGTTTTTCATTAGTGGAGGTCAGATCGTGTTTGGTGTTGGCTGGCTCCTCCCCTTCCTCACTGCACTGTTTTGAAACAGGCTCCGCCTCCTTCGCAGCACCATTAATCAAAGGGCTGCAGCTTCCGTTTGATTGGACAGCAGTAGCAGTAGGTGTCGTCTCGCTTTGACTGTCCTGTTTTGCAGGTGTGCCGATTGGTTCAGACGGATGAGGGAGAACTCCGTCGGCAACAGCCAGCTGCTATAAATGGACAGGAAGACAGCATAACGTCAATTAAATACCTCTCCACACATGCAAAAAACTACAATACCACATTCCAGCATACCCTCTGTAAGTCAGTCATGGTTTTCTCTCCGTCTACTTGTTTCTGCATGAGGGACAGCAGCTGGTCTAGAACAGACTGTTTTGGGTGCATGCCTTTGTCATAGTGGTTATACATCCCACACCAGAACCTGTTAAAATATTATTACATAAACACAAGCCATTAAAGACATCTAATTAATTTGTTCTCAGTTCTCAGTGTGTGTAACAAGTATTCCACAATACTGTCACATTTTAATTGCACGCTTTGTGTTATTTTTTTGTGGCAAGCTCAATTAGGAGTAAATTGTCAGTTCACACCCATTTGTGTTTGCTGCAAATGCGTGAAGTGGCAATCTGGATCAAGCTTTTCACTGTGTAAATGGGAGCGTATCCATACTTAAAGTGGAGTGGTAAAGTGCTGGGTCTGAGGACTGTGCTCTGTAATGAACGTCGGTACAAGGGGTTTTGATACTGATGATGGTTTTTTAGAAGATGAGGCCACAAGGAAAACGTCTTCTCACGCAACCTAAAATCAAAGCTTTGTATTTATAACCAATAAGATTGCTATAAACCATGGTAAACAAACAAACATACACAGAAAAGTGGTAACAATTTAGCTACCTATGAACAACGTTTACTGTGCTTTACATGTATGCATCTGTCATACTCTTTTATACAAAGCAGAAGTGCTTTTAAGAAATACACTATAATACAAACAATCATATACATGACCTTTGTGCATCTAACACACTGCTCTAACAAACTGAAAAACAGGAAGCTGTTTTATGAAGCATGCACATCAAATGTTGAATTCACGTCAGTAGATTTTATTGATAAATATGCGAGTTGTTCTTTCATCACCTCATTTCCTGTCTCTCTTTCTGACAGTTGCCGATGAAGTTTCCGTACTGGCAGCCATAGACTTGGTTGTGGATTTCTATGAGGTAGCGTTCACTGAACTCAAATGCGGAGGGAAACTGCTCTGACAGCTGCCACACACACTCAAGAAACTGGGTAAACACAGGAGACACTTCCTTCGGGTCACTGTCCAGGTGGCCACACCTACAGCAACAAATGAACACACTGTCACAAACAATTTTCAACACACACACACACACACACACACACACACACACACACACACACACACACACACACTTTTCAAACAATACTCATTTTGCTCACACACACGGATATTAAAAAACTATGACAGATTTAGGGTATGCTCAGTAGTAAGACGGTATCTATGTTTTTTTCACAAGAAGGTTTACCTGTGATTGAATTTATGACCAAAAGAGATCCACTCTTTTTCTATCAGAACCTGTAAAAAAAAGTGTGAAAAGTATGCCTATATTTGTATTAATGCATTAATGAACATAAAACATAATGAGAATCACTTCATTTCTATAGGTATAATAAGCCCATTTTAACTATAGATCTTTCAATATCACCTACAAATATCTGATGACTTAATTAGTGAAATGTAAATGTAATGTAAAAGTAAACATTCACTTTGAGACATGTGTTGACATTAAAAGTTAGCTTACCAGGAGCCCTTTCAAGGTTCTGTAGTATGGGTCCAGCAGTATGCAGGCCAAAGAGCAAACCTGAGCGGTTCTGTCCCAACCATCTGAACAGTGTACTAACACACTCGCCTTCTCTTCACAGACAGCCTATAACACAAACACATAGAACTACTGATTAAAGTAAAGTCGAAAGCCTGTTTTTAGTAGCTGTTGATGGAGATCAGTACCTTGGCGAGGAACATGCCTGCATCCATCACAGATTTGATGTGCCTCAGCCAACCAGAGGTCTCAAGCCCCGTCAGATAGTCACTCATGGAAGGAGACTTCATAGAACTCACTGTAAGCACAACAGCAGAACCACAAAGATCCCCACCTTACACTTCCAGTTCTTATTTAGAAGTTCTGTCTGTTCCTTGGAATATATACAGGGCTCTTACTGCACATACCCAGCTAACAGTTATAGGTTGTAAGAACGTTTCCCTAACATTTCCATTGAGTTACAAAATTGTTACATGATATATAACATTAAAAACTTTAAGAAAACGTGCAGAGAATGTTAGCCAGTGTTCAGAGAATGTTTCCTGTTAGCTGGGTAACTACTAAAAAAGTAGTCTCACCCTCCAGCAGTTTCTGCAGGCTGTTTCTCATGACGTGGATGTTTTCAATTCCCTGGAAGTGGAACCTGATATTGGAATAGTTATCCTCGTTCTCATAGCCTTTCCCAGCGGCGCGGTTTGCCATTGCGTTCAGCTGACAAACACAGAAGACATTAGTAAGTGTATGAACACACAGCTGGATGTACAGAAGGTCAAGCCAAGTCAAGGTTTACTGTCACTGCTGTCCTACAGTGTAGAATAGAACAGAGGACAGATTTACATATTCCCATTTACAATGGTGAAACATGAGACAGGCAACAAAAACAAGACATTCAATACATGCATAACTTCATGCATTATTTACAAACAACAGATTGAATATAGTATGGATTATTGCATTGTGACAAGTAATTTATTATGACATTAATTTGATGGTTAACTAATCAGATATGTAGTGTTCACTACACAAAGAGCAGAGCAGTTGGGGTCAGGGGTCAGAGGTCAGAGAGTGCCAGGTTACACATCACATCATTCCTATGTGTCTGCTACGGAGCAGCTGGGGTGGAAAGTTTAAAGATAAACATTTACAAGTCCCATCTTGGACTCCTGTCCTCGTGTATATAGAAAGGTTAAAGGTCACACCTTAGGCCGCGTGTCCACTACGTATATGAAAGGGCAGTTGGGGTTCGCCTGGCTCATGGCCTGAAGCATCTGCTCATCTTCCACACAGCGAGAGTTCAGACCAGACAAAGGCTGACTGCAGCGACAGATTGCAGCCTGGAACAGAATGACAAAAACACTGACGGTGGCACAGCAATATCTGTACTTTCGGTACTGAAAAATAGAACATGGCGAAAAAGACGGTATCTTGGAAGGCAAGATAATTAAGGTGACTACTGTTTGAAACAGCCCTTGTTTATACAGTTTGTCTATGATGCTCTGAAATGCTGTGTAAGTATGAAGCTCACAAGCGTTTAGACGGCGCAATTGTGGGCCTTTGTGAAATGTGCGCATAGGTTAACCTTTGTATCTTTGTGATAGTAAGACAGCACAGGCAGTCGACCACGACTCCTAAACTTGGCACTGCCAGTTACCGTGGCAACACTGGCAGTTTTGGGCAATCCCAAGACAGATGGGTAAGTGCTACAGATCTGTGTGAGAACGAGACAGAGACAAATACATATTACCTGACATTTATGCCTTTGGCAGCACTTTATGCAAAGCGACTGACACATTCCTATTTTTATCAGCATGTTTGTTACCTGGGAACTTATGAGATCGATAAAAATAACAGAAACCAAAACAACAAGCACAACTTTGGGTGTGGTCTGTGTGCGCGTGTAGTTAAAACAGTTGCTTGGTTCTGCCTAAATCCTGTTTATTTTGATGGTCCGCTGATAAAACAGTTTGACTGTTATGAAATGCCCCTACACAGGAAGTGTGTTCAGATCGACGAATCACAGGAAGGCGCTACCTCATAGTTCTGGTTGAGGTGGCTGATTTCCCAGTGTTCATTGGGGAGGCCCATCCTACGGAAGTCGTTTGTCACATCAATGAGTTCCCAGCCCTGCCTCCTATCATCCTCTTTCAGGCTGGGATTATAGAGAAATGCATACAGCTCCTCCACATTGACTACAATGACACAAATTAGTATAATTAGTATAGTTACTATAATCTGAGGACATATTCACTTTTACTTTTGTGAAATATCTTGAAGATCAGTAAGGTGGACATATCGGTATTGAACAGTAAGGTCACCCTGATGGACCGGGGCCAGCGTGGAAGAGTTTTGGGACAGCTAATGAAAGTGTTGTCGATACAGCTTACATTTATTTGATTACATTTATTTGAAAACAAACATTTCAAAGTGGGGCCAGTAAAAATGTTCGCAGGGCAATGTTCGCAGGCCCGACCAAGCCACCAGGAAAAACTCTTACTGTTCCACCATGTTTATAACTAATTCAAGTATACTGTTTTGCAATTGCAATAAAATATCTACAATAATGATTCTGCTGAACACTACACTTGTGCCAGCACAGTAAACGTCCGGTGTGTGTGTGCACCTGGCTGAGACAGGCGCAGCAGTGACTGGCTCACATCCTGACAGTCTCTCTCTCTTTGGAACAGCAGGTGAAGCAGCTGGAAGGTTTTGCAGTGGATCAGGAGAGGACAGCCAGACGCAGTTAGTGGAAGCTTCTCTACAGACGCAATGTGATGATGTAGCACCTTCAAACACACATGGGTTTGATACAATCATTACATATGTATGTACATATGTATTTCTAACACTATTGCTGCACTATCATTTCCATTGGCCTACATTACCCATGTTTCTTTGCGCGTGTTGTTGTTTTGTTCCACATAAATAAGGTGAGTAGCCGTCAGGTACAAAGTTCCCAGAGCTGACTTCTTTTCTGTGTACCTGTTCAGTAGTTTCACATACTCCACCTGCAAAAAAAACAATAAGAACAGCATTATGTCCACAGATCTGGACATTATGTCCACAGATCTGGACATTATGTCCACAGATCTGGACATTATGTCCACAGATCTGGACATTATGTCCACAGATCTGGACATTATGTCCACAGATCTGGACATTATGTCTATCTATAGATTTGGATTTGCCCACTCATGAAACAAACCCCACCAGCCAGTCTATGTTGAAAACAAAAGGGAGGAAATCCCCCAGAAACTCTTAAGACTAAACTTAACACACTGTCAGCATGTCCTTTTCCTCTGGCCCGTGTCTCTGCCCTTCTGTCATTGTGGTTACTGAATAACAGGCCATGAAACACCATTATAACAGATGCATCCTCAGCACTAAACAACAGTTTTAAGTGTCAAAGTCTGATTCATTTTGCTTGTTTATTGCTGAGATTCTTTTATTCCCACGCTGTGAATTGAACGAGCATTTATCTGTTCAGTAATGATTGGAAAAACAACTCCAGGACAATCCTGACCCCATCAGAAAAAGGCAGGTCATTTTTATATATAACCAATCTGATAAACCAATGAATAATGTCTTTTATAAACATAACAGGTCCATTTTGTCATGTTAGAAATATAAAGACAAGCCAGATTTTGTTTAAATTGTATTGGCTGACGTTTTGTCCTCAGTGGGCATCTGTTAGGGGACAAGCTGCTGATATACTGATGTACTGCTGATTTAACATAACACACACACACACACACACACACACACACACACACACACACACACACACACACAAAACACCTAAAATATCAAAGGCAACTTTCTTACGGCTTTATATGATAGGTAACAGTGTAAACATTACAGCATACAGAGTTACAACACTCTTCTTTTTGCTCATAGCTCCATATACTTGCGTCTGGATTGTGAAAAAAAAACAATCATGTAGTTTCAGTACATCCTGTAAACTCATTTAAGGTGTGCACGGTTTCTCATACAACATTAAACACTTTCCAGATCAGTCTCAATCCGATTCGTGTTGTCCAGTGCATGTAAATGTAAGTGCATTTGATGGCATCTGTGGAGGGTTTGAAGTTGAGCATCAAAGCTCTGAGTTGTGTCTCAGCACCTGTTGATTCAGCCCTACCTTTGGCGTTATTATGTGCTCCATCTTTTCATTCGGTTATCACCCAAATGTCCACGTTAAACTTTCGCTGTTTGTGTGTTTAGCAGCTTTCATGTTTTCCGGGAAATCGTTTTCTGTTGCTCGCGTTCCTCCCTGACCTGAAGACTACAATTATGTCAGCTGACATGTCGACTTCTCGCGAGAACTGGAGACGCGACGCGATTTCATTAGTTGATCAGCACTGAAATATCATTCGCACTATGAAAATGTTTTGTTTTTTTTTTTAAATGAAAACTAATATTTTCTAAAAACACACACGAATGATAAAAGTCGAGTACAGATTGTCTTTGTAACACGGTTGTAATGTTAAAGGTAAAAGTGTATATATTCTCCTCTGAACAATAAACAACATAAACAATATGCCCGTGTGCAATAAAAGGACATACACAAATTATTAATACAACAATTATTGCCAGATGTATGTGCAGTTTATAACTGCGGTGTAAACGCATAAGAGTCGCTTTATTGTGGCTTTGGACAAGCTGACGCATCTGTTTACTTCATTAAGCACCCAGCCAGCTAACAGGGAACGTTCTCTGAACGTTGGCTAACGTTCTCTAAAAGTTCTCTCCCCTTATCTGATATGATATAAGTGTGTAGTGGAACGTTTTGACAACGTTACAGAATTAAAAAACATGTTTAATGTTAACACAACCCTAGAACATTCAAAATACAATGTTTAATGTTTCTGCTTCTTAATGGAAATGTTAGAATAATGTTCTTACAACCTAATATTGTTGGCTGGGTACATGCATCCAGACACACAGCTCACGGGGGTTAATCCTGCAGGGTGGCCCGAACAGATTTGCCTAATTGCTGGGGAGGACCCCCATCGCTTGACCCATTGTTACCATAACGACCCCCGACCCTTAGGCCCGGTTATCTGATAACAGGCTCACTAATGAAACACATTAACATACAGCTCACCAAGCTTAAGACAAATTCCCTCTCAAATACTTGCCAATGTCTCGCACACACAAAAGCACAAAATACACATTTTACTGTAGAACCCGAGACAACAATGGTAACAAATGACCACAATTAAAATGAGTTTAATTATAACCCGGGCAGAGATTACAACATTAACTCAAAACAGCTGCAATGGCCATTCCCAGCTAACAGGGAACGTTCTGAGAACAGCGGCTAATGTTCTCTCAAAGTTCTCCCAAAGTTGTCAAACCACATTCTTGCACTAACAGTAGCAGAAAGTTTTGTAACGTAATATATCATATACATCAAAACTGTTTTTCTTAAGTTGTTTTCTTAAGAGTATTTTAAAAACATCTGAATAACGTTGAATAATGTTCTTATAACCAACCAATAAAAACATTAATACAACGTCTTAACAACGGGTCATTTTGGACGTTTCCTTCAAAGCAACAGCTTTAACATTTTTGTTATTAAATGGAAACTTGAGGGAAACATTCTTACAATGTAAAATTGTTAGCTGGGTTTGCAGGTAATTGATTGTTTTGCTAAATCCACATTTCTAAGACAGATGAGGCCTTCAATCTCCACCCAGAGCGGAGAATCAGATAAAACAGCAGACATGAATTAGACCCTTCAAGATAATGATAGAATCTGGAGATGGATCTTAAACCCTGTCTAATGCTCAGTCTACTTCAGCCACATTTGACTGGTATCATTCCACATGTCTCATTCCTGCACTCTCTCAGTTAAGAGCTCTGCCAGGTTTGGGCATGTCTAGAAGTTTGTACAGAGTGACAGAGATGCTTGTCTGATTCTGTTTGGTACAGATCTTTACCTGCAGCTTAGCTCTTGCTGCCGAGTTTATCAGTGGTGTTTGCAGTACATCTGTAGTGTGATAAATAATTTTGAATAGCTTAATTGTATTGTGCTTTTTAGTTTTCTTTTTCTCAGTTGTAGTTGCTTTGAATAACAGTTGCTTTGTAAAACAGCATCTGCAAACTGTATTGAAATGAATGAAATGAGATGACATTGAAACAATGGATTTCTCTTAAAAAGCATCTACAGGTAACTACAGGTATTGCCGATCTGTAATACAAGAAAACAAATTCCTATATTATTCAGGAAGAATTTTTTTAATATTGTGTCAAATACAATGTGTAAAGCTTGTATGTGTAAGGTTACAAACACCTATTCAGAGGAAAGGAGAAACTGTATGCTGTTGTATTGTTAAAGATACAATTAGGTGAAAAAGCAGATTAATGGCTAAATATATCTATAATGTTTTGTATATAAAGTGTGAAATTGTTTAAATATCTTGCTTTTCAAAATGTGTGATTGCATCTATGATTTGGGGCACAAATTAGGTGTGAATGATGATGTTTCGAATACAAACTGAAACTCGAACCCATTTCCCTCTTGCTCACAATCTCCCATTTTAAGTCTATATCACCTTTCCTCTCTCTCTCACTTTCTCTGCATTTTGCAGACTGTTTCTATTCAACGTCTGTAACACATGTATACCCAAAGTTCCTGTTGGTGCTAGTCTCAGAGATGTATGTAACCCTTTAGCAGCTAGTTAAAGTTAATGACTCATATTCAATAAGTCCAGCCTGTCACACCCTCAGGAGATGGGCTTTGTTGACCTCATGCTAATGTGTTAGTTTCAGACAATGGCAATTTACTCTCTTTTGTGTAAAGACTAATCTCTTTTAATAGCTTGACACAATCAGGTCTGCCCAGCTGCATCGGTTGCACAGGATTTCTGTTAACGACTGTGCGTGTTGTTTTTGTGGATAAAGCTGAAGGAGGTCGAATTTGTATTGAGCTAAAAATCGGTTTCAATGAAGAGTGTTGTAAATGCCAAAGATGAGATGAGGCTGTTGTCATTTGTTTTGCAGTTCTTGTTCTAATCATCTAAGAATTTGGGTGGTGTAATAAAATAGACTTATTTATTTATTAGCCTGGGGGGAAGGGGGCTCCTAGAAAGAAAGATCATGAAATTCACAAGTCATACCATATCATAAAATCATACCATAAATGTTTTGCATATTGTTGGGCCTATACAGTTCATGAAAATAATAGACATTTTAATGCTCGATTTTAAGGACTTCTGGTACTGTGACGGGCCACCACTTGATGCAAAAGGTGAGTTTTAAATTAAAACTAGTTTGTAATTTGAAGTATTTCATAGGCTGTAGCTGGTGACTAATGACTGTGTGTGTTTAGATGTGTTGATAGAGAATTGACCTCCCTCCTGTCTCAGATAAAGTAAACAGAGACTGACAAGCAAGCCTGTAACCTTTAACCTCTCACACATACAAGGCTCCGTCTGTCTCCAGACATGAATAGGCATGCTATTTGTATATCTTCAGTAATGTAGCTGACACACTGAGCGTGTATGTATATTTCATCATCATTGGAATATTCTGGTAGTATAAGGATGGCACTGACAACACCAAGATCATATGTCCGATCCCAGGCAAGGAACACCCAAACCAAGGACATGTATTCCTAGACTGCATTTTAAGTCACTTCCCAGCTAACAATTTAAGGCTGTAAGAACATTTCCGTAACGTTTACATTAATTAAAACTTAAACTTAACTTAAAACTTAAACCATGCCTAAAACTAAACTAAAAATGTTATTGTGAAAGGTCTAGGAATGTTGTCGTCATATAAGTCATTTTAAACGTTCGACTAACAACATAAGAATAACATGTTATATATAATATAACATGTTATAGATATATAATGTTTAAAAAACGTTATACTAACGTTACTGTAAGAAGTTTTTAATAACCTTGAGAGGTTTTGGATTTAAAGTCAAGTCCATAAACCTTGAGTGAGAGGGTATAAAGTTTTCCTGTATAAAGTTTATTTCCTGAATGTTTTTTGTGATCCCATTGTAAAACTGATGATGAGTTCATCACATCACTGCTTTTCTTGTCATTTCTTGCATATAGTAATGATCTTCCCAAACACACAAACAAACACCACCAGACTTAACTTTTAATGCAGATGGCTGATAACAGGTAACTGATGAGAGGAGGGGCCGATAATGTAAGTCTGTGGTGGGGGTGGATGGACAGATAAATGAAGCCTGCGTGCGTTCACTCCAACCCAGACGCGCTTGCAGGAGTTTCCTCTGGAAAGCAACACATTTCTGCCATCGAAAGGATTTCAACCAACGCAATGGCGCATGCATTAGTAACCAGCACCCTTATTTTGTTGGCCTCGGTTGTTTTTCCGCTGTCTTTTGCTCTATCGGGGGAATATTGTCATGGCTGGACGGACTCCTTCAGCTCTTGGCACCGGGGGTTCCAGTGTCCGGAGCGCTTCGACGGCGAGGACGCGCGTTACTGCTGCGGGACCTGCGCGCTCAGGTACTGCTGCACTTACGCGGAGGCCCGCCTGGATCAGAGCACCTGCGACACGGGCCCCGAGTCTGAAAACCCGGGCGACGTGAGGATGATGACAGAAAGCGGTGAGCATTTGTATGCATTTACATTTATTTTCATATTTTGAACACTTGAATGTATTTGTGTATAAACACGCACGCAGGTTTATTGCATATCTAATGTTAATACGCGTTGGCAATCCAAAGGCTCGTTTTGCCGTGCCAATACAAATGTGACTCAGATTTATCCTGCTTGCCATTTTTCTTGGAGCACTGCACAATGTGATTGTCATTATGTACTGAAACTCATAAAGATGACGATTTAAACTCAAGGAAGCTGTGTAATTAATCCATTAATTCTGTCTCATTTCTCTTTCTTTCCAGTTCCAACCTATCTTCCTTTTGTGATTGTGGTGAGCACGTTCCTGTCTTTCGTCCTGGTGGGATCAGTTGTGTCTATATGCTGCTGTCACTGTGTTAAACCCAAAGCGAGTGATCGGCCGACTGGGCCGTCTGCTGCTCAGACCAGCCTGTTGGAATCTGGAGGTCCTTCTGTGGACAGTTCCACCCCTTCTCGCACCTCCACTTCAGGCTCCTCCATGACAAATGCTAGACCTCCACCATCTGAGCTTAGTGCAAACCTCTATGGGCCAATGGGAAACACTTTCCCCACCTCTCAGCCACAGCAGTATGTTCCTCCTCTCCCCCAGGGGCCGCCACAGTTTTACCAGCCCTACATGAACTACGCTTTTCCCCCAGAACGCAGCATGCTGGTGGCCCCAGCATTCCTGGATGGCCGTCCTGCGTTCGGGCAGGTGCACGGGCAGCCTTTTCCTCAAGCCCCTATGCACACAGAACCCATATATCCCCCTGTCACCATCTGATGATGCCTGCGCAACTGACTTCCTAAAAATCTCCAAGGAATTGGGACGTTGTTAATTATGGCATGTCTCAGGAATACATTGTTTTCCTGCTTTGGGTGACTTCCACAGGCAGTTCAGTGTTAATGCATGTTGAAAACAGAGAGTCAAAATGTCAGTCTGTGGACATGCAAAGAACTTTACTCATATACACAATCGCGACTGATATCATGTGTATTGCTCGTGGTGTTTTACTGCTTCTCATAGGAGTGTATTTGCATGAACCGATGACTGTCACTGATAATCACTGATTATAATGTGTTATTTATAACAGATTGAGGAATAAATTTATTTTCTTAGGCACTTTTTGTCTCATTTTTACATTAAAACGTAAGTCATTAAAGTAATTGTTTGAGGATTGTTTGTGAAACCAGGTCAATGGGCATTAGGCTGCATGAAACAACCATTGTTTCCTCTCACCCAACATTGGTTTTAATGAACAAAACTAAAATATAAGATTTTTCGGTATTATAGTGAAATACTTTGGGTGTATCCAGCAGTCAAGGGTTCCCTGGGTCCCCAAAGTTTGGGATGTTCTGACTCAGCGTGTGCTGATCTGAATTTGAGTGTGTCTTTGTCCTGCAAAGAGCTTTTTGGTTTTTCTTTACAGTACATTGTGATCGCAAAGCTCTCCAGCCGTTACAGCTGTTTGTGTGTGTGGCTGAGTGGGTTTTGTGCGTATGTGAATGGTTTTGTGAGTGTGTGTGTGTGGTAACAGCAGGAGGGGAGAGGACAATAGACACAGATCTCCTCACGCCCCTGAGAGTGGGATTAGAGCAGGTAAGAGGGCCGTGTGTGAGAGATTAAACTCTGGATGGCCCAGCTGGAGTTTAAGCAGATGCATATGAGGTCATTAATGACAACACACAATTCTCCTGAACTGTACTGTTTCAATGTTACTTTCCACACACTTTTGTTTCTTAAGTTGTCAGAGAACCCAAGGTGACAAACCATTATAAACCACATTAACTCAGATGACCAAGACCTAGAAATGTATTTATTGATTTCTATTCGAGACCTTTATTTTACATGATCATGCACAGAAACCAAAATGCTTATTATATAATAAATACAACTATATCAAACTATTTAAGGTATGCTGTTGATGTATCACCAAAGATGATAATTTGACTCATCTACCAATTTGTAAAATAAAATCAAACAGAAATTGATCTAGTGTATGGGGTGTACACAGAACTTCTGTCACATAGGTTTCTATTGTGAGTGTATTTCTGTGAACATTTTTTTCAGATGCAATTTAGAAATGATTTTTTGTGGCAATTAATATTCTGCCACAGAAACTGTCAACGAAGCTTTTGTGTTGTTTACTTTTGTTATTTGTATTTAACCTGGAGGTTTCGTATAAGTTTTCTCTTGGAGTGTACACGTCGCCCCCCTCAGTATGCAGAATGCAGTGCAAAAAAAATGCAAACTGGTAAAGAGATGAGCAAAACCAGAATGATTATTGCCTTGTTAGGGGCCATGGGTGAAAGGTCAAATTCCAGATACATATCAAGTCAATGACAGTGACAGACAGACAAAATCAATCAGGTCACATAACCGGCTGAGTATTTATAGAAACTATTATTTTTTAAATGAATTATAAGAGTTCAACAGTTTATTAGTTTCACAGATTTTAATTACTAAAAAAACAGAATCTCAGAAGAGATGAGACATAAACACAATGATTCAATATTAAACCAAATCAAGAACTTAATGTGCCTTCACTCAAATTTCAGAACTTTCAGATATACTGAAAAAACTCATACACAATTTCAGCTTCTCCAGAATTTTTGAACATCTAATGGGCTGTTCACACAGGACACTTCTGTTTGCACTTTAAAGAGTGCTATTTTAATACTGTAATAATAGTGCTTTTATAAATGTTAGATGCATGTTTTTGGCCATGCATCAACTCTCACTGTTTTTTTAACATCTTGCACCATAAGCATGTGCTTTTAATACAGCGTGTCAACTTAAAGACTTTTCGTAAACATTTCGTAAGTCATCCGATATTTCCCTTCCATTGCGATCCGTCATGCAGTTTCTGAATGCAAGAACACATTCTGTGCAAATGGCCCTTAGGACATTATAGAACACTGTTGCGATCAAATTACACAACACAAGAAAAACAATTTGCACTTTGATCATGAGAAAAACACTAAAAAGCATTATAACATAAGAAAATCATATCATTAATACAAAAAATATTAAAAATCAGTTTAAGCATCATCTGAATACCATACAAATTGCTCTATCGATTAAAGCCATTTTAAGGGAATTTAGTCTGAACTAACTATAATTAAACCCCACACAGAATAGTACACTTCAGTATTTCTAAACCAGCATCCATTTCCACTACAGACTAAATACAGCCACAGTACAAACACAATACTAATGTTATATTAAAAAACAAATGAAAAACTGAGATCTCACATCCACTAAAGCAGGAAGACAAATGAACTACAGGATGAGCGTCACTATGGGAGGTCAGGTTATTACACTGCAGATGGTCTATTATTTTAGGACATTTGTGTGTGTATGCGTAAACATGCAGATTCTGGTATCTGGCAGAGTGGGTGTTTAGAATGTGCATGCAAGTGTGTGTGTTTATGTAGGTGTATGCGAGTAAATTGTTTTCTGCTGGTGCATGTGTGTATGCTGTTCCTGCATTGGGTTTGTAGAGTTGCATGTGTGTTTGTTACTCGTCTGGTTTTCTCTTGGGTTTTTTGGGGTTGCGTGAGCGACTTTTGGCTTTGCACAAAGGACAGATTGGTGCATTCCGATGGATTTGCTGGTGACAGGACAGACAAGCCTGAAAACAGACAACCAATTAAAACGATGTACTGTTTTTTTTTACATCATAATGTATTTGCTCAAAATTGTCAATGCAAATTTGCAGTTTCAAGAATAATTAGTCTAAGAATGTTTGTGTACAGTATAAGCCAGTGTTTTAATAGACAGACAGACAAGCAGAAAGCTAGATACTCTATTAATTATAAATATAAAATTAGTAAATTCGTATCTGAATTCTGTTTTTGTAGCATGTACACTGTACAAATTTTAGGCTACTGATTTGTCTCACACAGCTTAACTGGTTTACAAAAAAAAAACTGTTAGTAAATTGTTTATTAGTGTTTTACTTCATGGTACCTGACCCTGAAATCTGGCCCTTTTGTGCAATTAGAACTGTTGATTCAGAAGCCACCAAATAGTTGTGCAGGGTAAACAGACATTAAGTGAGTGATATTTTTCTGTGTGTGACTGATGGCAAATGTTTTTTTTTTAATGTATGTGTTTTTCGCATACGATTGCTGAGGTCTGAGGGTGTGTGTGTGTGTAGAAGAGGTGTGAATTCTAACACAGATGCACAGATATGGTGAAGGTGTGTGTGAGTATAAAGCACCTTCATAGGTGGAGGCTGTTGGCGGAACGTTGCTGTCTGCCTGGCATCCTGTTTCCGTGCAGCCTGAAGCTGCTGGGCTGCAGCCGCCGCGGCCGCTAGAGATTCTGGGATGGGAGGCTCCTGGGGTTCTGTCTGCCACTCTGCTTTTTGCTTTTCAAAGTAGCTAAACGGTGAGGTAGAGTACACACACACACAAACATTAGGCAATGACATATCCCACCAAAGCATCGACACACAAATAAACACACTCTCTGTCTCTCTTACAATTGTCTGACTCAGCTTTAGGAACTGCTGCAAACACACACTCCTACACTCCAATGACTCATTTTGAGGACTTCCCCCGACTGAACACACACACAGAAACAAGGGTACTAACTCCAAAGAGAGCTTCTCCTCTTCTTGGCTGAGGTCAGGGAGTCTCTGTAAACCAAGGGTCATCCTCAGGGCATCCACATGTTCTTTCAGGGGTTTGTATTCATCGTGGAGACGTCTGGTTGTCTCCAACAGTTTGTTCAAGTCGCTCTCGGACTGCTTGATAGTGTTTTCCATCTGGAAGAAGAAACACAACCTCTCCATAAATCACAATGGCAGCAACCTACTGGTTAAGGATCCGACCTGGTAACATTTCAGAACTCTCATATTCTCTTGCCTGTAGTACCCTCAAGCTTGTGCAGTAGTAGAGAATATAGCACAGCAGTAAGAATACAGTATGCATACAAATATAGACTATAGTATGTATTTGCTTACCACATTAATATCAGCATGTATGAGCCGCAGCTCTTCTACGTGGGCCATTTTCTCCTGCAGCAAAAGATCCATTTCCTGTTTGTACTCCCTGAGATGCTTCTCCTCCGATTCCAGAGCTTCAAACTCACTCCTCAGTCGAGATTTGATCTTTTCCATCTGAATCGTTTTATTCCTACACAGCCACACAAAACAAATAAACTTTTAGCCGACATCCTACGACCATGCAATGCAATGCAATGGTTTCTGATGTAGTGGTGCCAAAGGGTTTCAATGAAAAGCACATCCAGGTGTGCACCTAAAACCAGATGCGCTTAAAACCAGATAATCGTACGTGTTTATGGGCTGTATGAAGGTTTCATCGACTTTTCTTCAGGAAATGAGGCGTTTGCTCTGTGGTTTCGGGTCGAATCACAACAGGATGTTGTTTGCACACTCATCCACAGTAAAATAACAGCGTGGTAATGCATCGGTCAGCAATGGGGGTCCGTGCAGATGCGTTTTTGTCGTGGATTATGGGATTTTGAATGTCTGAATAGCAACACGGCCGACACAAAGCAGATGTCAAAGGAGGATTTGCTCGCATTATATCCCTGTGCATTTATTATACGTGCCCATCATGGACTGATGCTGAAACGCAGGGATACGGTGAAATATAGCGGCTTCCATGCGGAAAATGAGCCAGATGTTAAGCACGGGCTAACGTGCCTGCGTGAAGCCGCAATCTCCGTTTTTCTTACCGTATTTCTTTGATGTTTTCCAGCTTGCACATGATCTCTTGCTCGTCCGTCATGGTGGACCGCGAACCTGTATGACTTTCGTGGCAACAACACGGATGCAAAGAGACTTGCGGGTGGCCCTCTCATAAGAAAGACAATGGAAATGCTAACCAGCTGCGGGCGACAGCAACACGGCGCAGACTACATCTCCCAGAACCCACCGCGGCGTTTAAAGACACAGTGAACCAAATAACGAATGCGTGTCGCACAATAAACGTATCCTGGTAGACTTTATACAGCGTTTATATAGAAAGTTTATATAGAAAGTTGTTTATATAGAAAGTTTATATAGAAAGATTATATAGAAAGTTGTTTATATAGAAAGATATAAAGAAGAACAAACACTCGACGGGCGATCCGAGCAGGGTCTTCATCTCTTCCTCTTAACGCTCAGCGTGTCCGGTGTATTTGTAACCCGCGGTTGCTGCATTACCGGAGTCCCGTCCACCCAACGCGGCCCAAACCGCGGCAGTAAACGCGCTTCTGCGGCTCTACCCGACCGGGCGCTGCGACAGGGGGCGTCCGACGTGCTGCCGAAGCGCAGGCGGTGGGTGCAGCCGGGGCCGCTGCGGGGAGGGAGGGAGAGAGCGAGCGCGGGGAGGGAGGGAGAGAGAGAGGAGAAGGAGGGATGGAGATGGATGATAGATGCTCATGTAGCGCGTCCCGTATGTTCGCCGTTATGCTCGGCCGCAGACAAACCTCCACCCTCTCCTGGCTTGCTTTCTTTCCCCTGCCGCTCCACCCATGAAGCTGGACGCGGGGCGAGTGCGTGGCAGCCTTCCGGAGCGCGTCGTGATCGCTTCTTTATCCGTCTGATAAATGGTGTTGGAGCTCGCCGCGCCCGCCGGTGCAGGCCCTGCGCTCCAGCGCTGCATCCCGCACATCCAGCGGGTGTTTCGAGTCACGGTGAGCTGCAGCACCGCCGGCGAGAGCCCCGACGCCGGCTCCGGTATCGTTGTTAAGATCGAGGACGGCGAGGAGGAGGACCGCACCAAAGCTAAAGTGAGTACGAGTGTGTGTCGCAGGGGAGCACGACCCGCGGCATTGTCATGCAAGCTGTTTATTGCACGATATTTCCCCTGAAATAATGCGTTTCTTCACGGCCGGTGTGATCAAACTCATCGTGCGTGCCGCGGAGCGAGCCGAGCACCGGGCAGAAGAGACGCTCACGACTCCCGGTACTCAGAGGTTTGGGGCTGGACAGGCGCTTTTGGTTTTGAGTTTTCTTTGCCACTTGTGACCCGAAAATCTTAACTTTTCCCGACTGAAGTCGCTGCCCACCAACAGCAGGTGTTACCCGTGCCATTACACGTGTGGGCTGTAAATCAACAATGAGCATAAGTGGCCCCACTAAAGCACCAAATCTGGCAACATGCACCAGAATTTGCTATTCTGTACAAAGTCCCACAGTCTTAAACAGTGGCATATTTCTGCATGAGATGTGTGTGGGTATGGCACTGCACTGGTTTTGCAGAAGCCCCGCTGTGTTTTGTTGTGTTGTTGAGCCTGTATCAGAAGAATTAAAAAGGGTATTAAAGATGGCAAACTAGTCTCGGATCAGAAAGACATGCAACCTGTGGGACTTTGTATGTGTGTTGTTATGCTTTCACCTCCTGCTGACAGTATTGTCATATCTTCACCATAAGATGCTGCCACCCACCGGGTCCTTAGACTGAGGGCCTGAGCTTGGAGCTGCACCATGGGCCTAAAATTGGCTTCATCTAGCCGTGAGCTCCAGCAAAGACACTCACTCCACTTGTTGCTATGAGACAAACCAGCACAAACCCGCGTGTGTGTGCGCTCGAGCGCATGGTGGCCTTGCTGATTGCGAGCCTGTGTTGTGGAGGAGGTGAAGAGAAGGCAAAAAGAGAAGGAAAACAAGGCAGAAATGAAAGGGGAAGAGCGGCCAAAGAAAAGGAGAAGGAGGGAGATTTTTCAAAAAGGAGGATGGATGCTGTTGTTCAGCTCACTTGTGGCGTGTCATTTGCGTATACTTCAGCTGTTTGAGTCACGGTGCGTTGTGTGCTTCTCAGTACGTTAAGGTTGAGATATGACCTGTGTGTAAAAAAAAAAAGACGTTCTGAACATTTGAGGTCCAGTCGTGTTCAGCTCAATAAAAGCTGCCCCCACATGACGGGCCTCTTGTTTGTCCGTGAGGTGGCCATTCTTCCTAACTATGCTGCAGTTGTCTCCCTGCAGTGAGCGGGGTGTTTGGTATGGCAGAGTACGGACCCTCTCTGTGTTTGTTCATCGACTCCTTTATGATTTATATGACGTCTTACCGCTGCAAAGACGGATTGTAACCAAACCTCTGCTCTGTAACAGAGGGGTGGGCTTAAACCTATTCAGCCAAAGAGAAGTATTTCAGCTGTCTCATTTTGCTTTTGTTTTCACGTTCACCATGCGCACGGACCTCTTCCACCCACTCAGCAGCAGTTTCCAGATCAGTTCTAGAGCTGGCCAAGTAAATTACTTAGAAAGCGTAAATCTACGTCAGACATGGCCTAATTAATATGGGTGTATGAACAAGCAGCAGAGTTTAGATATGCGCTTATAATTTAGGACCTGGCATAAGTCTTCATTGTTTTATCTCAGGTGTTTGCAACTGTTTTCAGATCAGCTCCTAAATCATCTCACCTTCATTTGTATGCTACAGTGGACAGTTGTTTTTGCTCTTAAGCCGCACCTTAAAGGGACAGTTCACCCAAAAATTCCTTGTTTACTCATTCGTTTCAGTCCCAAACATGGAAATCAAATGAGACTGGAATGACATAAAAACATAAATTCATGACAGGATCTTTCAGTTTTGGGAGCACGATCCCTTTAACCTGAGGTTGTAAACATTTCATTTCTTAGGTTTATTGCTGGCTCCGTGTCAGTGGTGTATCTGAACTCAGAACAGTTTCTCAGTCTGCAGAGGTGGGCTGCTGACACTGACTGTGTGGTGCAGTTGATCTGAGAACTGTTGTTAAAGATGTGATCCCCAGCCTGTGCCTGCGGTTTGTGAGTGCAGATGATGCGGTTCAGTGCCCAGGGGAACGTGCTGCTGGAGTTGGCGTCACGACTCACAGCGGCAGCTAAGTCACGTTTGGGAGGAAACTCTTCAATACGGCACATCTGCAGAGAGAGAGAGAGGAAGATTGTATGCACTGTCATTTTAAAGTGATGTTATTTGACTTGGATGCCTTTAATGCGAACAAACACCAGTAACACTCAGACTCAGACATCACTTTCTCTCTCCGTGGCATGTGTGAGGAAAGCTGTAGTGCTGCGTGTGTAGGTGTTTATTAGTGAAGCATGCGTGTGTGGTTGTTTATACATGCATTGCAGCTTTCCAGATAACACTCTGGATGGTTTTAAGCAGTGTACATGCTGTATGCGCACTGTGTGTTTGCATGTGTGTGCGTATGTGTTGTAGGCTTTCCTAGAGAAAACTGCGTTGTGTTAGTCGTGACTGCTAAAAAGCAGTTAGCCGATGACAAGGCTGCGTTGCTAGGCAACCGGTGTCATGAGCACAGGAGCCTCTTGTTGCTGAATGGTGCTATCGGTTTTCTCTCTGCACGCATACATGCATACATGCATACACAGTCTCAACCTACACATCCCTCTTACCCCACACAAAAACAAACAGTGATACGCACACATGAACACGCATGTTCACATTCACTTTACATACATTCTCAATTAGCAATATCTAATACTAGTTTAGAGAAACAAGTTTTATCGAAACAACACTAAACTACGTGCAGTAATCCTCTTATGGAATGTCCTCAAATTCGGAAGCAGATATTGAAGAACCGAAATTGCTTAGTTTTATGTTGTTATGCATGCTGGTTTGTAAATCTGTGTGTGGGAATTACCGTAATTTAGTAAACATACAAACAATATACATAAAAAATACAGTCAGATGCTCATTGTCATAGCTGTTGGTGTGATATGAAATTCAAGGGTTATAAATGTCAAAAGTGTGTGTTTGTGTTTGCTTCAAAAAAAAGTTCATTAGCCACAGTATCATTTCCCCTCAGGGAAGTTCAGCCATGGTCCCACCCAAAAGCAGGTTCTCCTTTTTTGTCATCATATATATTTACTGTATATATTTGCCATGACTCGCAACACAGAATGTGGAACAGTTTGTGACATAAAGGCACGTGCATCTTGGCAATTGTCTTCTAAGAATATGCTCACCCCTGTAACCCAACTGACTTTACAATAATGAGATGCTAACAGGAGGACGTCAGAGCACCTTAATGATGCTATGTAAAACAAAAAGTATTCAAAAGAGGCTTATAAACAGTTACAAATTTACATATATCACTCTCATTATATATTATATATTGTGTATACTATAGAAATATTTTTAGATTAACTTTCTCAGAAAATCTGGAGCTTTTGGCTTGTTACAGTGATTTTGCTCCCTTTGTCGCTACCAATCAGGTCTAAGTTAATGGTCCAGACGGTCATGTTCAGCCAATTACGTGTGTCGAGTGTGAGGTGTCCCAGCATGCTTTGCGTCACAATAATTGAAAAGTTTTTTTTGTTTTACTCTCACCCACGTGCTCATGACGAAAGTGAAATAACAGTCTTGTCTGATAGTTCCATATTTTTTTCTTGTTTCTCAGGAGTACATTGTGTCGTTGATCAGTCCCGTACATAAGCACAGAGAGCGCTTGACACTTTGGCTGCAGCGGCGTCTGCATGCCCTACGTGCAGCTATTGAGTACGAGAGTTGCGCCGTGGTGCAGGTGAGGGACCATGCGCTGGAGCTTCATGGGGGTCATGCGCAGGTAACAGCTGCCTGCGCTATGCTGCAGCGCCTCAAGATGGAGCACCGTGGCTGCCGTGACCCCCAGCCGTCGCCTGCTGCCACCGGCCACGACACTCCAGAAGAAGAGGAGGATGAAGAACCTGGAGAAGAGGGAAGCAGTTCGGAGAGTGAAGGAGAAGCATGGTCACGGAGCGGAAGTTCAGGAGGAGGTGTCAGCACAGCAGGGCCAGGAGAAGGAGCAACAGGAAGGAGGCGAGAGCCACTTATAGCGACCAAACCTCACCGGCAGCTGTGTCGCTCGCCCTGTTTGGACCGCCCTAGCTTCAGCCAGAGCAGCACCTTGCAGGAGTTACGCACAGATGACACGCGCAGCGAACCTTCCCAGAAAACACCCTCACTTACGCCCCCCACATCTGCAACCCAGGCATCTTTACGACAAACCAGCGATCGAGACTACCAAACCAAAATGGACTTTGCTCTTAAACTGGGCTACTCTGGGGATCAGGTGGAGTCTGTGCTGAGTAAACTGGGGCCCAGTGCATTAATCAATGATGTATTGGCTGAGCTGGTGCGGCTGGGGAATAAAGGAGAATCAGAGAGCCAGGGAGCAGGAGGGACTGCCACTTTAATACCACGGGGAATGGGAGCCAAAGAAGCCGTAAGCCCTGAGGCATCGCTGGAGGAGGACACACCAGACACATACGACAACCTCCGACCAGTCGTGATTGATGGATCCAATGTTGCCATGAGGTAAGTGCTTATGAGAATGCAACTTTCTACATGTTCACAAACGTACAATTTCTGTAAATGCTTACAAGGCTAGTGTCATTTTGAAATGCTGTTCGCAACCTAAACAAGACAGTTAACAAAAGAACATAGGGATGGAAATGAATATTAAGTAGGGAAAGGGTTAAAAAGTAAAGGGTATTTGTGACTTCAGCCAAAAA
This sequence comes from Chromobotia macracanthus, assembly GCA_036877525.1. NCBI lineage: Eukaryota > Metazoa > Chordata > Actinopteri > Cypriniformes > Botiidae > Chromobotia > Chromobotia macracanthus. The sequence continues at coordinate 3,647,751 of JAZGTH010000010.1, forward strand.
AAAAATGCTTTTAATTGTTTTAAAAGTACAAGGTCAATAATTATGAAAATGACATATATACACTGATAATTCATGAAAAATAATACTAAGAATGTGCTTAAGTACTAAGCGCACTTAAGTACTAAGTACTTGTTTACTTAAGTAATAAGTAGGGTCAGTTTGCATGGACTGCATGTTGACTTGAAGGCTTTCATGCATAAGATAAGAGGATTAGATACAGTTACCAGCAGCCTGTGAAACAGATAGTTGCCAAGAGTTGCCTTCTTAATGTTGTAAATGCTGGAATTTCAGTTGTTGCAAAAAGTCTTTTGTGAAACACCAAAGTTCCTGTTTTGAAATGCTCCCAGTATTGAGAAATATCCAATCAGTGTGTGAACTGAGTGTGTGAACTGAGTGTGTGTGTGTGTGTGTGTGTGTGTGTGTGTGTGTGTGTGTAAATTGATGCTGGTAATATTTTGTAGCCATGGAAACAAAGAGGTGTTCTCATGTCTGGGCATCCAACTGGCTGTTGATTGGTTCCTGGAGAAGGGGCACAAAGACATCACAGTCTTCGTCCCAGCATGGAGGAAGGAACAGTCAAGACCCGACGCACCAATCAAAGGTATCACGTAAAAGAAACTACAGGAAAACATATTACTGTTACAAGTTTCCATTTCCCCAAAAGTAAGAGTGTGCGTTCTTGCACAGTAGGGTCCAAAAGTCCCATTGTTTTTAAAAATGTTTTTAAAATTTTGCATGTATCTGGAATATATATATATTCCAGATATATATATATATATAATATTATATATATATATATATATATATATATATATATATATATATATATATATATATATTATATATATATATATATATATATATATATAATATATATTAGATAGTATAATATAATAAAAAGTAGATTACATATATAAATATCTTCAGCATGGCTTGAGAATATTTCAAAAAGCATCGTGTCCTTTTAAGGAAGCAATGTAATCTTGCACAAATGACCTTTTGTACAAAACAGTTATCATGGTCAGTGTCATAAATTTATTTATCTGATTAATGACTGAGAAATAGTGAAGAATCTATATTTGAAGAAGTATTTCTTAATCATTTTATTTAAAATGTGGTTTCAAATTTGTTAATGTATCAGTATTTTATTCAGTAAAATAGAGGGGCACTGCTTCAAAATTGATTTAATCTTTCATAGATACAGTGAAGTTTCTGCGTGTCTGTGTGTGTCACCATGAAGAGTTGTTTTAATTTGCCTGTATGAACTCCTCAGAGGAGTGAGATCATCCATCTGTGCTGTGATGTTTATACAAGTTTGCGTATGTCTGTGCGTGAGGTCACAGGAAGTGATGATGTGTGATGTTACCCTCATCCTCAGATCAGGAGATCCTACGGAAGTTGGAAAAGGAGAAGATCCTCGTATTCACTCCGTCGCGCAGAGTCCAGGGCAGACGAGTGGTTTGCTACGATGACCGCTTCATTGTCAAACTAGCATGCGATTCAGATGGAATCATTGTGTCCAATGATAACTACAGAGACCTGCAGAATGAGAAACCGGAGTGGAAGAAATTTATAGAGGAACGGCTCCTCATGTACAGCTTCGTCAACGACAAGTATGCTTGCACACAGTTACCGTGGTGACAGGGTTTTCTTTCTTACACTCATCTGTCTTCTGCTCTCCACCCTCGCACCCTTATGGCATTGCTCTCTATCTCTTCACTCTTTCTTGTTTTCTCACTTGTCATCTCTTAAGTCACTGGAATTTTGTTAAACAAGCCTTAATTCATTTCTTGATTTGTTTGCTCCAGTCTGATTTCTAGTGATGAACAATGAGAAGCCCATAATTTTAATCAGCCAATTTTCTTTTTGAAAGAATGTGAATGAAAGAAATATAAAATAAATGCACCATTACTAAATTTAGTTTTGCTTTTTGGAACAAGATTTTTATCTGCTGTTCAGTAATCTTACAATGTATGTATCTGTTGGCTGTGTTTTGTAGATTTATGCCTCCCGATGATCCTTTGGGCAGACACGGCCCCAGTCTGGAAAATTTCCTTCGCAAACGGCCGGTCATTCCAGAGCATAAGAAGCAGCCGTGTCCTTATGGTCAGTACAGCAAAAGTAGGAAATTAATTTATGTCCTTATTTCAAAACCACACAGAATTTTAAAATGATCTATAATTGCTGACATTAATTTTGTGACATCACATACCCTCACTTTTTAAGCACTGTCAAGGCCCTGCATATCCATTGTAATTTCTTTTTAAGAATTAGTGGTTTAAGAAATGACTTTACAAATTGCTGTTTTAGAAAGTACTGAGGTAACATTTTTATCTAAACCACCCACGATTGTTTTCACCACAGGTAAGAAGTGCACATACGGTCATAAGTGTAAGTACTACCACCCAGAGAGAGCCAATCAACCACAACGGGCTGTTGCAGATGAACTTCGAGCTTTCGCCAAACTCTCTGCCGTAAAGACAATGAGTGAAGGGGCTCTTGCAAAATGTGGCACCTCTGGTGCGGCTGCCAAGGGAGACGGCAGTTCAGAGGTAAAGCGAGTGGCACCCAAGCGCCAGTCTGACCCCAGTATCCGGTCAGTTGCATGTGAACAGGAAGAAAGACTTTGCCCAACACGGAAGGCTGAGGCAAATTCTGTACCATCTTTAGTGTCAGCGCTTAGCGTTCCAACCATGCCACCAACAAAAAGTCATGCAGCGGGTGCTTTAAACACCCGCTCGGCAAGCAGCCCTGTTCCGGGGTCTCTGCACTTTACCCACAGCTCACTGGAGCATGCAGGCAGCGTCCAGTACCCCCCCATCCTTGTCACCAATAGCCAGGGTGCCTCCGTTGCTTATGGTGAGCCCTTCCCCAAGTATGACTCTGTGGTGAGTGACCACGGCTACTATTCCATGCTCAGTGACTTTTCCACCATTAGCCTCCAAGACAGTTTCTGCAGTCTGGAGCAGCCAGAACCTGTAGGGGTGGGCGGAGGGGGAGGCTATCCTGGCAGAGCGCCCAGCATGTGCCCGGAGCCTGGCAGAAGTCATTCGTCAGATTCCTTCTCGTCTTACAGTGGAGAACTGTACTCAATGGAGGGTAGCTTGGATGACAGCCTGAAAGGGCCACCTTCGCAGTCGCAGACACAACCTTCTGTGCAAACACGCCTTCAAGCCTTTGCCCACGGTTTCCACCATGAGGCCTTGACTCGTGTGCAGAGCTATGGTACAGATGAACCCAAACCAGGACCTCGCAAACAGTCATCAGCTCACCTGGCACCCCACTCCCAGCACCCAGTGGTTGGAGCCCGATCCAGCTGCCCAGGAGACTACCCTCCTCTCTCTCAGAACGTGTTGCCTTCTGCCAGCCCTGCCCAACAGGGCCGCTCTTTAGGCATGACTCGTATGGACAGCATCTCAGACTCAAGACTCTATGAGAGCAACCCGCTGCGCCAACGCAGGCCGCCTCTTTGTAGAGAGCAGCATGCTAGCTGGGACCCTTTGCCATGTGGTAATGAACCCTACAGTTATGGAGGTTATGGGTTAACAGGGGGCCTTATGCCTTGCTGCGAGAGGGTGATGGTCCGCAGTATGCCAGAGAAGATGGAACAGATATGGAGGTCCCCATGGGATAGCTTGCCACCTTCAACGCCCGCCACTCGTGGGGCTGCGGGGGAACCCCAAGAGCGGCACCCTATTCCAGAGCACCAGTATCAAACCTACCGAAATCTCTGTAACATCTTCCCTGCATATGTGGTCCATTCAGTCATGGAGAAGAACCCTCACATGACCGATCCCCAGCAGCTGGCTGCCGTCATAGTCACTAAACTACGTTCTTGCCACTAAGCACATCATGAGCAACTGCTAACAAAAACACACAGTATACTAATAGCAAGCTGAATGAAAAATGCTTGAAAAATATTTAAAGTAGTGAAAACTTTGTTGTCTTTTATTCATAATTCTGTCACAATTTAGAAAATTTTCAAAACAGGTGTTTTTTAATGCAATTACAATTCATGGGGACTGAGGCTGTCAAGCTTCAGAGTAGATGCAAAGCACCAAAAAAGTATCACAGTAGTTTTCTATTTGAGTTATTTGACCTCCTTTGCATGCAAAAGGTCAATAATTTCAAGATTGTCAGTGCATAGCGACTTAAATATTAGTCTGTTTTGTATGTCTTCAAAAAGACTAAACAGTACACAAGTTGTATGGACAACTTTTATGGTACTTTCATTGTGTTTTGTTCTCTTTTCAAAGCTTTAAAACCTCAGTCCCCATGCATTCTAATTGCATGAAAAATGTATCCAGTTCAAAATTAAACATAAAAAAATTCTCCTTTTGTGTTCCACTGGAGAAAGATAGTCATACAGGTCTGAAATATGACTGAGTAAACGATAACCGAATTTTCATTACAGGTAAACTGTAACTTTATTTGTGTTTACTTTTGGACTGGATAGGCAAAATATAGTTTATTCCTTGATTCTGAGCAAACGCAAGGCCAGCATGATAGCATTGATACTTTATTGGTTATAATCTCAGATGTTAAGCCATATAAGAGCTGGAATCTTGTATGAAAATGGGGTTTGTCCTAGTTGTGTTACTTGGGGCAAATCCCTCAACAAGGCATGAGCAAACTCTCTTTTAATCTGCCTTCACCACGTTAAAAATGAGACAGCACCTGAGATGAGCCAGGATGGCAAAAATGTTGTTTAAGTTGGCCAGTGAAATCCTTGTCCTTAAGTGCACCAAAAATCGACAGAGCATTGCTGAGAATGTGTTATTTTGTGGGTGACATATATCCTTTGAAAAGGAGTTACATGAGAGGGATCTCTTTGGTAAAACTGATCAGAAATGGTCCTGCACAATATGAACAGTATTGTGTGTGTATATGTGTATTCACTTGAATTTGTGTGTAAATATGATGTGACACTGATTTTGTTTTTGTTTTTTGGTGTGCAAGATGACTTGTGTGATTTCAGAAAGAGGATCGAAAGCTTGCGTACCTCAAAGCATGAACTTTGACCTTTGAACTTTTATGGCCTTACATCGGAGTGACCTCACCACACGTATTAATGTGAATAGTGCTTAAAAGTGGAAGTCGCTGGTTTGCATTTATTTTACGAAAGTGAGCACTAACATAACTGGAACAGAAAGTTTTAGATTCAGCAGTGCTGCGGTTTAATTTCAACCTTTTAATGGGCTAGACTTTAAACTACAAACCTGCTCATTGTAATATTTGATGTGTGTTTGCTTTCAGTGTATTTTATGAAAAAGAAATGAAGATGAAATGAAAAATGAAGCCATTTCAAAACATTTGACAATGGGCCAAACAGATAATCAATGTAGGTTACTCTACTTAAGATGTTTCTATTTAGAAAGCACCAGGTAGTACCTAGTCAGAGTTATGTTTGTATTTCTTCGATGTTGTTGTGTAGAATAAAGGCAGATTTTTTGGGAGAGATACGTGAGAGTAGTAAGCATGGGCTTTGGTATGTCCCAGACAGCATGTTGGCACCATACTTGACAAAGAGCTCTTACGTTTGGCTCATTAGTCAATAACTTTGTTCCAATGTTCACCAACTGGGGAAAAGAACGTGTCTCTTCGGCAAAATGCTCATCGGTAGCATGTATTTCCTGATTGATGCTGAGAGACCACCCCACTTCATCTGCTCCGCCCTGTAAATTAGCATATCTTGAGGAAAGTGTGAATGTTATTGGTCCAGAGACGCTCTGGGTGTTTTAAAAAAAAATGCTCCTTTATTTTTTTCATGAGCACAGGTGTGGCCCCATGGGGCCCTGTTACTGCTCGTGGGAAGGTGTGACACTGCCTACCTGTCTCTTCCTGTGCGACACACACACGGAACACCAGGCTGTTGTTGGGTTGTTTCTGACATTTGGCTGACAGTTCGCTTGCTGCCTCTCCACCGCCACTCGACCCTACTTTGAACACAAATTCTGACCTCTTAGCTCTCTGCTACAACACCAGTGGTTCACATTCCACTTCTAATAGGTCCACCAATGATTAAACTTTTTATGAAGGTTGATAAGGGGCCTTTGTAGATTAATATTTCATTTTATTTGTGTTTTTTACGTGTGTTAGGCAGGAAACATACTCTATGCAGGTATGTAGATGCCAATAATTGATCAAGTGTTATCCCATGAGAATGGAATTTTTAATTGTCATTGGGCTGGTAATATTTCGGTTGTAAAAATCAAGCTTGTAAAGTGAGAAAATTAAGTCGCTAGTGTATGTTTCGGGCCTAAACATTTTACAAGAAGGAACTTTCTTTGGGGTTGGGTCTCTCCTCTTTTTCATCTGCTCTGAACCTAGAAGCAAAACCAGTGGAGACTGTTTCTAGAGCAATCCAGAAACTCTTTATTTCCCAAGTGTAAATTAAGTCAATGTCGTCCACTCCGTATGCTCCTGGGTTCAGATCCTGTTTACAAGCAGTTGAGCAGCAAGCTACCACACATCAAATGTCCAGAAACGACCTTTTGCTTGTTGATACAAATTGTATCTATTTCTTGATTGTAAAAAAGTATATTTCTGAGCTGTACAGTATCACTTATATGAGTATATATATATATATATATATATCTATATATATATTTAAAAATGCTTAGTTTTGTTTAAAAAAAGGATAAAGAAATATAATGCCATAATGTCAGTGATACCGTGTGTCACTTGAGTAGCCCATAGAGATGGCTTATTTCCTGCCGGGCAGACCACTACAGACAGAGATCTTTCTCTCCATCTCTTTCTCTGTCCTCTCATTTGTCCTCTGCTTTTCCACGCCACAATATGTAATTTGTGAGCGCTACAATACAAATGCAGATCGAAAGCATCTGTAGATTATTTTGTAGATTATCTGTAGATTTATCTCAGTGGATCTGAAGTTTCCGTTTGATTGGAAGATTTTAGGCCGTGGCTTTATATATCATATTTGCTCTCTTTACATCTCTCTCTCTCGCTCTGTTAAAGGTATAGATTCAGGAGAGACATTCTGATTATCAATGTGCTCCTTATATTTTTTTCCTTTTTGTAAATATATTGAAAATTAATGTCAGACCTCTTATATTTGCACAGTATTAGTGCATATTACATACATGAAGACACATCTAAACCTACCAGCTTATCCGAGCAGGATCTCTCCCTTCACGCGCACACACATGCTCACTTGGACTCGGTGGGTTACCTTGACAACCACAGTCAGCTTAGGTGATCACATGCTGTCATTAGTATTGATATAACTCATGTAAAAATGTTAACTATTGTGTGTGCACTTGTGTGAATTTATGGTAAATTCACAAATGTTTCACCTGTAACATAGTTTACCTGCAACATGCTACAGACACGGAGGTGCCGTTCCAGATTGTGAAACTTGAGTTTGATGGGCCTTGCACAGTATTTAGCAAACAGGCCGGTTTGATCAGCTGAAGTTGACAGCGCACATCCTACGTGAGTGAAACGTGAACTTTAGGAGAATCTTGTACTGAAAGATGTCCAGAACAACACACACAACACACACCTCGTACATGCCTTACAGTCTGAACCACTTTTGGTTTGTGAGAGTCGAGCATATTCTGCAGACACTGCACAGCACTAAAAACTGTGCTAATTGCTTCTCTTTTCTATCAAAATGCTAGTATTAACGAGAAAGGTGATGTTTTCCTGTTTAGCGCAAATGGGGTCATTTTAAAATCGTTAAACTAAACTGACCACCGGATTGTAAAATTGATGTTTGCAGAGGCTGCCTGGTTTTCAGATGAAGTTTCTTTAGAAGGTCAGAGAAAAAGAACCAACAGGACGAATAAACCTGCACAAAGGACAAAAACGATCCTGAATGGGCATTTTACGCTAAATAGATTCCTCTGCATAGTCTGAGGAGTGGTCAGATGAGATGATGCTTCTCACATCACCAGTTACAGAGCTGATGTAATCTGTACATTTAAATGTATGTTTTCAATATTGAATACACCAGCTATAACTCACTCACACAAACACACTCGCACCAACAGATTGATTCTCAGGAACTAACAGATGTAATATTATTTCAGATCCTTTATGAAAGACAGTTTCCTTGGTGTTTGCTCCTATAAACTGCTATATGCAGCGATTTGTGAAGTAGTGTGGATGATCTTGAAAATGTGTTTATAAATTCAAGTTTTGCTGTTCATTTAACATTTGCCCCCTTGTATTGTGGGTTTTTTGCGCCTTTGCAGGTTGACCGAGTGGTCTTAACATTTTTGAGTCTCGTGCTGTGATGACGACATACAATGGTATGTTTTGCTCTCTACTGAATGACCTGTGTTGCTTTTAAACTTGTTTTAAATATGACAAAAACATGAACCAAAAAAAGAAAGAAAAAGGAAGTGGAAAGGGTGGATAAACTTTATAACGCTTTGGGCCTCTGGGCTCAAACAAAATGTAAGTCTCAATGACAAAAGGTGTTGTTCCTCTCAATAAAGCCAGACTCTATTTGGTTAACTGTTATCACGCCTGTGTTTCTGTTAGTTGTTTGTACGTGACTTTTTCATGTCTAACTTTTGCTTCTCTACCACCATCTCTGTTTGAAACATAAAATTGCAGGGTAGTACTTGTGGACTTATTTTCTTAAGGTCACAAGTTTTCATTCTAAACAATTGCTCTGAGAACAAGCTACAAACGCTACATGCACAGTGAGCTTATAATCTAGTAGCCGGATCTTTCTGTTTATATACAAACATTTCTGGCAAAATCAGACTTGAAAACTCAAATTATAAATCATTCTGAACTTAGCGTTGCGGATCGAGGTAAAGAGATTGTGTTGATTTTGTTCATTTTCAACCAAAGAAAGTCACGGATTGCAGCTTTAAACTTTATGGCCTTTTTATGAGGGAGAAGGGCCTGCTTAATCTCTTTTGATGAAACGGTCCCAACAAACGTTTTGTTAAATACAGTTACATATATATTAGTATATACATTATAATATACATTAAAGACTTTGTGTTAAGATCAAAGAATTAGCATCAAGGCAACCATCCTTCATCATCATACTGTTGTACAGGGGCGACAACAGGGGGAGCCTGGAGACTTCATGTCCCCCCAGTCTATAAGTGATGTAAGAGCGATGCGGCTCCATTTCTTTATACTATATTCATTACTTTATACTTTATATTATAATTTATTTGTAAAGTTTAATTTGAGCAGTGGTAGATCCTGGAACAGGTTTCCTGAGGCAGCACAGGTTTTGGCTGTTACTTTTATTAGGGTTTCATCCCCTCTGAAATGTAAAAAGCCCTCTTAGGTGAATTATCTTGCTGGGGATGTTGCCTCTGTGTACTATTTACCTACGATTAGATTATGAGAAAGGTAACTGCACCACAGTACAAAGTGGTTGTTTATAAACAACTCATTTATGATCATTTGCAATAATTACATACTTTTTTGAAACTTCATCGCTTAGCTTTCCACGTCTGAACGCAGAACGACATTCAGTTCCGGTTATTTTGGACGCGTAGATGTGTGGATAACAATGGGGTCACGTCATTAGATTTCCAAGCTTGATGTACTATCAAAAAGCAAGCTCCTCTCTAATCCTTAAAGACTAGTTTTATTAAAACTAAACTGTGTTATCAAAAAATTGCGTTATATGACTGTCCACATCTGCGCAATAATAACGCCACTTTGAGTTTAGCAACTTGGCCCACTTAGCTGTGGGAAAATAAGACATCAATTTACGAAAACAATTTCATAGAGGATATAAAGGAAAATCAGAAGAGGAATTTGCCATTGCCCACTAACAATAGTTGTTCCTGACTAACTGCAGCTTGGCTTATTTTTTTTGTGGCTTCCAACATCAGACACGAGTAGAACAGCTGAAAATGTATTTTTAACAAGGCAGTGTTTGATCAGTGTTTTGTAAATCTGTCATACTGTACTGCAGGCTTTGCTAAGAGGTTATAAAGTTACTGAAAGTTGGGGCAGAGTCAACTAAATGAGACTGGACAGAAATCTGTAATCCATAAGCAATCACTGTTACTCATTTCACATGTAAAGACTTCTTACACATGCCATCCGCATGGATGTTTATATATTCTGAATTACATATTTAAAATCAAAGGTGTGAAATGCACTATATAACATTTATAATAAAAGCCTTTATTTTGGCTATTTGTTTCAAAGTTTAAAAACTGTACATATGTGCATATATATTTTAATTGCCAACATTCTCAAACAGCACCAACACTGAAAACTTGAGACATTGCAAGAAATTGCAAATCATAATTGTCTGAATAGCAGTAAGAGATGTAGGATCATGCTGACCTGACCTGTAAAATATAATATTAGGGGAAGACAGACAGCTTAAATCCTTTTCAGCAACAAACATGTACATAAATTATAAAACAAAAATGACTTAGTTTTAAACTGTAAAGTGCACAAGAGTATCAAAATGGTCCAAGAGAGAAAGTGAGAGATTAAATGTTTGTATATTTAAAAGAGAATCAGTCCATCTTAGCCTCCAAACGTTTTCGTTTTTATTACAATATGGTTTATAGTTCTGGGTTGGCGACTGCTGCACATCTGATCTGAATCAAGTGTGTTAGAATAGCTTGAGTCCAGCTTTAAGTTTGCTGAGGTCATTGTGAGTCCACAGCGGCCCCTCTGATCCAGTGGCCCCTCTGCTCTGAAGAGGAGCACTGTAGATAAAGATGCAATTTTATGAAACCCTTTAAAACCCCATTATTCTACATTATTCATAAACCTATTATTACAATTTCTAACATGGAAAAAGACATGATGCAACTATCTGTAACACAGCAAAACAAATAACATGATTTTACTGAATAATTAAAAACAGCTTCACATTTATGCTTTTAACCCTCTAACCAATTTGCCTATTAAGTTTATATTGTAAGTACATTACTGTAAAGCTGTTTCTCTTTCATTTCTACAGACTGAGACAAAGTGCATGTTATTTTCTGTGGTAAGCGACAGAAGACCACAGATGCTGACCATAACTGTATTTAACCGTAGATATTTCTTTAGCTACTTTACATGAAGGTGTCTACCTCTCACCTCCTGTTGCCAAGGTGCTGGGGGAGTTGATCAAGATCCACCTGCTGGTCAAACAAAGTTAATGTAGACTATGACTCCACCATAAAACAGGAGGGGTCCTCCATCTGCCCTGGAACCCTTTCCTAATGGATACTGTTTCCAGGGGACCTTATCTGATTGGACACAAGAACATCATATTAAAAGGATAGAGCTACAAAATTCCTCTTCAGTGATTGGCCAGCTGTAAGCAGTATGAGATTTTAAAGGAACTTTCTCTTTACCATTAAATTTAATACATTCTGCCGTAACAACCTGTGATTTGCAGTAATGCTTGGGGTCATGAAAACAATCACCAGGTTAAATGACCCTTTAATGTTTCACAAATGTTTCACTAATTTTAATAACACTGAAATGCTGAAATACTTTAAACTATTGCATATAACCCTTGTTCTAGTGTCTTTATTGATATTTAGTAGCACTAGTGGTCCAAAAATGACATGGAAAAATATAATGGAAAAACAAATTCTTAAGAATGTGATCATCATCAAATGTGTTTGTCACATTGTGTGTGTCACCTGTGCACACACTCCATGCAGATCCTTGCAAAGCAGGACTTCTCCCCTGTAGATCTTTTGCACTCAGCTCTTCCTGAAGCTCCTCTGTGGGCAGAGCCTGTAGAGATGCAGGAGCGTGGTTAGATGAGCGGGCGTCCGCGTTCCGCAACACGTCGCGCGCGAGTCTTTCCTGAAGGCTCTGTAGGGTGTATACCAACTGAGCAGTGTCTGAGGGTTCAGGAGAGGAGTTTCCATGGTAACCCTGCATGTAGATGCTGCAGAGCTGAAGCAGGTTTTGCTGTGTGTCAGGTGGGAGGGGTTTATCCATATCACTCAAAATCCTTAAAAGGAATGAAGTTAGTTTAGTTTCCTTTACCTTGGCAGTATTTGTGTATCACTATTTGTATCTGTACTCACTGTTGTAGTTGGAACGGTATAGCTGGACATGGTGCATTCACACAAGCAGAGATGAGATTATGCCACGAAAACTTTAATTTGTTCGCAAAGATCCTTTCCCTTGATAGTTTCTGCCATCTGTGAGCTTTCAGTTCACCTGCCACACACACACACTTTTACTTGCCTACATATCTGCCGACTTGCCTACATACCACACATGCAAATGCAGTGTTAAATAAATGTGGCCACATATTACACACTTTAAAGAATATAGGGTCATTAATAAGTCATTTGTTTTAAATAAATGTAGCACACACTTTTCAAGCATTCCATAAACATTTTGTTTGTTAGGTTTCAAATGATGAAACAACAGATAAATGTTTAAATTAAAATTAACTATTTGGACAAGTTATAGGGAAATTACTTCATACAGCCACTAAAATGACACTGGGACCAGATGGTTAAGGATAATTGCAACTTATAAAAGCTACTTCTGAGAAAAGTTCTAGCATCATTCATTGCAGATGCCATTTGGTTTCTAATCCAATAACATTCCAGCATTTCTAAGTGTCCAAATACTTATTAGGTACACTGTATATGCAATTATTGAGACACCAAATAGAAGACCTCTTGGTTTCATTCTTTTGCTGTTGCAGAATAAAATGTCTGAGATCCAGGAGGCAATGTAAAAGGTTCTGTGACTGTACTGTTTGTCTGAGAGCTTGGCGAAGAGTTTGTCCAGGATGAGAGTTATGAAGTTGAGATGATGTTGAGTATGAATTTAAGATCTTCAACAAAGGCAACCAGAACTGCAAAAACACTTGAGGGAGACAAGGGGCAAATACATCAACAGAGTCCTCTGCAGAGAGAGAGAGAGAGAGAGAGAGAGAGAAAGAGAGAACCCATAATTTGTGTGAGCAGTAAAATACTTTGTGTTTTACTGCATGAAAATGATAAGTTTGTCCCCAGAACTGTGTGAACTGACAAAATGTACAATTACAATTTACAACCTCATTTGTAAAAGTATTATGTAAATAAAACGCAGAAAATGTACATACTTTAAGGTTTGTCTACACTAACTACAATTACATATATATAAAAACACCTTGTCTGCAGTATGTCCCCATTTAAATGAAGTAAATGTCTGTGTGTGTACCTGAGGGATCAATATCTAGAGACTCTAGTTGTTTTGTAGTAGGAATAAGAAATCAATCCTGTATTAAAACATCAACGATGATCTCTCTGAAACATGAAGGCATGTAACAGATGTTCAATATCAAGTCTGACATTTACATTGGTAATATAGACTCACTTCAAGCACCTGGAATCTGCGGCAAAATGTTTGATTTGTGTCAGAATCCAGCTGAGATCGGCGCTGGCGTCCGGCCACATGCCATGCTGACTTCCTTGCTTTGCCAGCTCTTCATATACCTGTCATAACCACATCAAGCAATGTTACCTCTCAACATTGAACTACATCACACCAAACAGAAACAACTATAAAAATGTAAATACTGTTTGCCCATCTTTCCTCAATGCTAGTGCTAAGGGTGGTTGCCAGGGCAGTGCTATACAGTTGCTAAGTCTTTTTCTAAATTGTTTTGAGTGGCTGCTATATTCTGTTCTCCTGTATTTGACCCTTTGATGTAAATCTGTGGTCTTTTTTTAATCTATTTTATCTTCCAGGTAAATCCAGTGCAGTCGCTTGGCCATCCTGCTCTTGAGACTATCAAAACTGTGGACTTAGAGGTTCACTGCGTTTCCTTCAATGTGTAACAAAATCAAGCTTGTTCTGCCCACTGGTGGTGAGAGCTGAGAAATGACAATTCTGAGGCACACGAAGATTTCTTCAGTGGTCATGGAGGACCAGTTTCCACCTGAAACTGTTCTCTTTTGTAAGAGATGAGCAGTTCTCTGGCTTTCTTTGGAAAATAAACCAAAGATTAAGTTTTCTAAAATGAGTAGCCATTATTAATTATTCTACATTGTGATGTACTGTAGCTATATGAAATACTGTTTATATGCCACAAATAGTAGGTTTGTGTTTGTCTCAGTCATCTGGATCTCATTGTGTTTTGATTTCCGTATACAGTTGTGATGCAACTGTGATAAACTCATGTTTTTCTGGCTTGACCACACTCACTGTGTCCCTCTCTCTCTCTCTCTCTCTCTCTGTTTGCAGAGTAGATTCATCTTCTCTTTTAGCACACTCCTCTTCATCCTCCTCTTCTGATGAAGAGTTCCAGTCTTCTGTTAGCTGATTGCCCAGCTGGCGAGACCAGTACACCTCATGCAACCAGTCCAGCACAAACTCACATCCTAAAGAACGTACACACAAGACGTATATTAACACAAACGTGTACAAATTAAAATACAGACAGCAATTCAAAAGAGCTGCAAAATAAAACCCTAAACTTTTTTTTCCACCCGATAAATTCATTTCCTTCCCGACAAAGTTGTTTACAAGGTAGCAGATTGATAATATGAGTGCCTTTGAGAATAAAATCCTACAGTTCTTACACCTCAACCGGCAGAGCTATGCCAAGGTTCAATACCCAGAAAACACATACTGGTAAATGTATATAATGCACTGAACTTGCCAGCCTTTGCCAGGTTAGTGCCATCAAAACTTAGATGAAAAGATACTCGGTTTTGTGTGAGGCACCGACATTCTCGACACTTTTCAGGTTAAAGGGCTGGCTACACAAGACTAAACTACAATAAGATTTGCAGTAAACAGATTAGTACAGACATGCTTTGTGAATTGTGTGTGTAGAACAATCTCCAGCTGATCTTCTGCACCATTTTAGAGAAGATAGTCTGCGGTGTGTGAAATCATGCCTGAGGTTTACCACCCACCCTGGGCTATTTATCTGCCACAGAAACAACTCTTGTCAAAACTCATTTTAATTGAATTGCTTGTGTTCATCTTCATCGAGTGACTTACTAAGTGTCGTAAAGGTCTGGCCATTTTTCTTTGCTGCTTTTCTGTGATGAGATTAACAAACCTGCAACACACAATCACACTTGTTCAGTAACATGAGCTCCAGTAAAGT
The DNA here is from genome assembly GCA_036877525.1 of Chromobotia macracanthus. Lineage (NCBI taxonomy): Eukaryota > Metazoa > Chordata > Actinopteri > Cypriniformes > Botiidae > Chromobotia > Chromobotia macracanthus. The sequence continues at coordinate 3,662,794 of JAZGTH010000010.1, forward strand.
CAGACACACTGATTTTGACATGATCAAGGAAGAAGATCAAGGAAGAAGATCAAGGAAGAAGATCAAGGAAGAAGATCAAGGAAGAACAACATACCGAACCAGTGCCATGCCATACAGCAGCACCAGATCGTGGGCCTCCATCTGACCCGCGTTATCCAGCACCAATCGCGTCCCGCTTTGTTCATCCAGCCCACGACCCGACGTGTCTTCGACCCCGTTTTATTCTTCATCGTCCGGTCCGTCTGTTTACAACATCCGAGTATCTACACCCCGTATATACGATTACAAATCTTTAGAGAAAACGCTGTTTGTTTTTTCTAAACAAACCCCGAGCGCACCGCCGGTGCAGCAGGTTAAAGGTTCCGTGTCGCAGTCGTGATGAACGATGGTTCCGCGCTCTTATTCCGTTCTTCTTTATTTCTTTTCATAAAAAAAGAAGGCAAACGGATCTGTTTCGCATGGGGTTTTTGTGTGTCACAAATAATATATATAGTGCATATAATATTAGAGATCTCAAATATACCCTTTCAACACACTGCAGATTAATTCCACATTTCCTAATTATAGCAGAAATGTATATAATAATGTATAGAAATATATCATTGCACAGGTTGGTGCGTACACGACACGTTTAAATGCACATTTTAGAGCTCCACTTATTTTTAGGTCACCATTATGTTGTGCTTTATCAGGGCAATATTTATATATTATAGTCCAACAAAAATCGATTTATTATTTACTTATTGCAGTCTTGAGCCGCTAAGTGAAACGCGTTCCTGTCTTCGGTCGTTTATCGTCACTATTACAAACGCTGACGTATTTTCTCCCACATGAAGTCTCCAGTACAATCCCGTCCCAAACTCGGACAGAGGAAGCCGAGACGGGCTTGGAATTTCAGGGGAAAATGACGTCACCGCTGGAATGGTGCGGGATACCCCCTCCTCTCGGAGCGCGCGCGCGCGCGTCCGCGGGACACAAAGCGGCGGCAGCGGCGCATAACGGGGCCTGTGCAGACCGGGCGGAGTTAGTAAGACGCGCTTTTTGGTGTTCCTCCATCGGCAGGGCTGGGTGTGGTCTTCAAAACTCAGTTCCGTTAGCAGGAAACCGAGTCCAGGACCACCAGCTCGTACTATTTTGAGCGACAAAGACGCGGAGAAAAGTGGGACTTCGCGTTCGGAACCCGGGGAGCGATTTGCGGAGAAGCTTTTCCAGCAGGGCGGTGACGGCGGTTCGCTCTTACGCGTGGACATCGACCGATGGGAAAAAGTTTGGCTGTCTGTTGACTCCACTGTATCCAGATCAGTTTGTGACGCCCGCAAAAGAAGAGAAACACACACACACGCGCAGTCAAAATGCCGAAAACGGTGAGTACCCGCGGGCCACGCGTGCCGCGCCGCGCCGCGACGCGGGGAACAAAAGTGGGATGTGTTGCAATGCTTTGAAACGCTGCGCATTTTGTCTGAACCGGGAGACAGAAACGACGCGTTGGCACTAGAAAGGGGCGAGGATGGTTTCTCACTTGCTGGAAAGCACTTGGCGTTGTTGCCAGCCAAGTCCCCCGGGTGAAGAGTAGGCCAGAGGCGATGCGCTTTTCACGGCGTAATTCATTTTAGGTGCCGTGGTGCCGTTTTCATCCAAACGCGCTAAACAACAATCAGCTGCGTGGCAAGATATCTGGACGCATCGTTTTCACGTCACTGCATTTTGTAAAGCGTTGTGTTTATAATGATATTTCGTTTAATCTAAGCAGGCAGGTTCGTATATGTGCTGTCCCTTGAGCTGATCTGTGATCGCTCATCGTTTTGTGTTGTATAGGGGCTGTACCGTTACTCGGTGACAACATGTCCCCCCCGCCATAACCAAATCTGATTGGCTTTGCATCAGGTCCCAGTGACTGGACCGTGTCCGGTTCATTTAAGCGTCTCTGGGCCGGGTAATGGCGCGGGTCCGAGGCGCTAGATAAGGGGATTTAGGACGGGAAACGAGGAGATGCGTCAGAAGCGGCGCGTCCGTCATTATGAGACACCCGGGCGGGCTTATGGCGCAATCTTAAGACAATTTCCCCCGTCGTGTTCACCCAAATACCCCCCCAGCTGCGCGGTTTTTCAGCCTGACTCTCTGTTTTCGGTGACACGAATCGTTATTTCGGTAGGTTACAGACTAACGGGATGAACGGACACGTCGTGCTCTCTCGACCGTCTCCGCCTTCATAGAAACAAAACTTTTCAATCGTCACCGGCTGCTTGATCTGAAGGGTCTTCTACAATGACAACTGATGTGTACTTTGTGTCAGAAGTTGCACACTAGTTTTGGATAAGTCATATATTAAAATTCATTTCCAGGGGTACCATGTACATGTATCATGTTTTTTGGGGCATGTGACTTAGTAATTTTCTATTATAGTATTCTTCTATAGTAGAAGATCTAAAGACCATGCTAATCATATTGTATTGCCATGATCCTTTTTTTTTTTTTGCATGTGGCATTGCTTAAAAATGATGAACACTTTTGTTTTTATGCTGAAGCTGAAGAAACACAATTGGAAACAAATGATTCTGGGCTCTTGGTGTGTATTTACACAGAAATGTGTTGGCATGTTAATTTTGGTTACACTGTATAATAATCTTCACTACCCTGACATATATTTGCATGTACATATATAAAGACTATATAAGGTACAAGCATTACCCATACAAATGTTCATAATTCACCATTTATCAAATATTAAGTTTAGAGACTCACAGATATGACATTAACACAGCGGTTATGACACACAGTGACAAGCAGGTCCTACAAATCTCCAATTTTCAGAGTTAAATGCTGATATCATGGTTGAACTTACAATCTAAACCTTAGGTGTTAAAGACAGAGTAAGTGATTTTTCCAGAAACATTTTTTTATGTTTGTCGAAAGCCTCTTCGCATTCTGATAGCAATCACTAAGTAACATAGTGTTAATGTATATATTTAAATGTATATCTTCTGTGGAAGGCGCAGGACCATAAAATGTTTGTCCAATCATTGCATTGGGTCTGAATGCAATGATAGGATGCCCTAGCTGGCTGTCAAACTATGTATGCATTCATGTGTTTTGAAGGGGGTGTGACTTTAGAGAGTGCTTTAAGGAAAGCCATTTTATGCTTTCAAAGCAAGGTTGCTATGGCCAGCCTCTGAAATTGCCTATCCTACCTTTAAGAGTGTTTTTTTTTTCAGAACAGCTAAATCATACCCATCTGAAATAGCGTACACACAGCATGTAGTGTTGCGTGCTTTAATTTAATTTACATGATGGTTTTACCAGACCTTTTACTAAGCTGCTCATGTTGCAGAGTGGAGATAAGTTTACCTCAAGGGTAGACGGAGCCTGCATATACATTACATTAGTCTAGTTGATAATGTCAGAGACAAAAGAACAGGTTACAGACAGTATATTCTAAACTTAGAAGTTCCTTTTAAAAGGTTAAAAAGAATAAAACATGTAAAAGATTAAAACAACGCATGCTGCACACTAGATAGTGTAGACTATTTTGGAATGGATGGAATCTATTCCATCCAGCGTATCAGGCTAGGACAAGTAGGCACATATATGTCTTTTATGATTGGGAACATCAGAAGTTTCTTGAATCCATGTATGGAATTATATTAGATGGTAAAGTAAGAGTCTATATTAACATACAAGTCCGTGAGTCTCTTTCAGATAACGACTCAAGGGTTCTGTGCTTAGACTGTGCTTACATCACTTCCTGTTTGAACGTTTCCTGTTCGGGGCCAGCTAGGCTTGATGCTGCCACTCAGTACCTTATTTGGAGTTGCACAGAACCACTGCATGCACACACACTCACAGCTTTGTGCAGTATGCACGGGCCCCTTTTCCGCTGCTGATTTCTGTTGCTCAGAATGCAGCTCTTAATCAGAGCTAATGTACTAAAACGGTCTCTTTTAGAGTCAACAGGGTCCTCTCACTCTCGTTTTGTCAAACTCTGCCTCCTCTTGCACACCCTCACACACATTCATTTATCTGCAGTCATCAGTTCCTCTCAGTGTATCCGGTGGGAGTTTCGTGACCTCTGTAGGTTGAGGTCAGAAGGAGTGAGCAGGCGAGAAAGCGAGCAAGAAAGGTCACATTAACATGGTAATCTTCGTGCAAAAATTTTATGCATGCCTTAAACTAACTTTCTGCCTGTGCATATCTCGTGGAACTACAGCACTCTTCAGAGCTCTCTGCCAAACTGCTGATGATTTGAATCACGTGCGTTAAAGCTGCAATCCATAACTTTTACTGGTTAAAAATGAGCAAACATCAGTTACTGAGCAAGCACATGACAGATCAGTGTGCAGCACGGTCTCCTTACCTTACCCTGATTCCCAGCAGTTTATAATAATGATTTATAATCTGAGGTGTTGGGTCCAATTTCCCAGGAAATGTAAGTTTGACTTTGTTAGACTTGAAATGAATGGTGATACTTGTATCATTCTTGTAATAAAAGTATGTAAAATAACCTGCAATTATGTTTCAAACAGAGATGGCGGTAAAGTTACAGATTGCAGCTTTAAATAAGGGAGACGAACAAAACATTCAGTACCTATAGTCCCCAGGGCTGGATCTGAGCACTGTTTAAAATCTTAGTTTAATTTTAATTATACAGGGGATTCAGAAATTAGACATGCTAATGGTAGCCTACATCAGTGTTTTAGTATTATTCATGGACTGCTTACACATGACAAGTCATGAAGAGGGTTGAAGGTCTTTGGTATGTGTAAAGTGGATGGATTAGTGATGAACACACACACACACACAAAGATTAATTCTGTTTAATAAGGTAAAGCTTCAGGGGGTTTGAGGGAAAGTTTCAGAGTTTGTGGAACACTTCACATCTCGATGGAGGAAAACTGCAGCATACATCTCCTTTCAAAACTTGTGAGTCTAATTTGTGTGTGTGTTTCTTTTACTGATGTCAGTATTCAGCCATTTTAATGACTTAAACTATAAAGATGAGCTTCGATTATTTAATTAAGTGAAGTGTCGTCTATTCAGATGAGTTTTGGTAAGTCTCGCTCATTATGCAAAAACCCAGTTCTGCATTTGAATTTAAATTTGACAAAATGACTTCGAACTTCAGCATTTTAAGTTCCTGATATTTGGGTGAATGCATTGCAGTGTGTCTGTAAAAACGATTTTAAGATGGAGATTTGCCCCTGAAGGAACATGTCGGTCAAGTAATTCATACAAATCTGTCTAATTTCTTCAAGATTGAAATTCAGAACCATTTCTGTTAAAAATGAAGGCTTGTTTTCATTTCTTGTATTTATTATCTATAGGTAACATACTTCTGTATTTAATGGTCATATGTTAAACGTGTATGTGTATAAAGGGTTAAATGTTTGCATAATGGTTTCCTGGAGACGGTGTGTTGTGTTCTTTACAATGCAGAGAAATGACAATAATCCCATTTTGATTAGGTAATAATAATGTTTGAGTGAACTTGAATGTCTTGCATGCTTTGAATGTCTAGGTTTCTGTAGCACACATGATGTGATTTTAACTGAATGAATGAAACAACACTGATTGTTACTGATGTTTTAATTGATCATTTTTCTGTCTTCTGTTGGTCAGTTCTGTAAGAGCATTAGCCACAAATGCAGTCAGTTTCTGCTGTTACAGTCATTTTTGGGGAAAGTATGTAGAGTCAATGTCTTAAATCAGTTAACCAGAGGATGGAGAGATGATGAAAGAGGAGGCGAGATGCCACCACAGTTAGTTTGTGGTGAGTCTGACGTTAACTGAGGCTAACAGTAGAATATACAGATTAGATATGCAGTTGCTAGATTAATCTTCTCTTCTCTTACTAATAGTAATGGCAGCCATTTTGTTCCAGTCTGGGTGAATTTTTCAGGCCTACAAACTGTGTGAGAATAATATTTAAGAACACTGAATTTTGAGGTTAGTTTGTATTCTCTACATTGTTTTGGGTTTTAGAATTAGAGGTTGTGCCAGTTAGTTAAAACATTTGCTCTAATTTTTCCATTCATCTTGGAAAAAATCTAACGAAGTAATTGGTAGTTTTCATGGCTCGTTCTGGTTTCAAGCGTGAGTGTTGTGGGAGATGGGCAGGCTTGTTAATTGGTTTTGGTGTGTGTTTGGCTAACACAATGAATATGGTAGGGCTTTTACCATATTTAACATAAATATGGTATTTATGGTATCATTTACCATAATTACAAGATGACAACTATGAGATTCTGCTTTAAGTGTCCTCTACATGTACTCTTCACATCCTCAGTCTTTTCTCAGAAATGGCAATGTACTGAGGAATATTGTTTTCTGTGGCAATGCTTATAACACAGGCAATCTCCTACAGATTTTTTCAAAGAAAGTCCATATTCAACAGAATCTGATTTTTATTATACAACAGATTCTGCAGTTTTTAACTATTTTATGTTTCAACGAATTAGTGGCTAATTCATAGGGATCTGTACAGTACAATCACGTTCATATGTTTTCGTACGATATGCTTTTACCCCAGTCCAAGCCATCAGGGAATGTTCTTTAAAAGTTCTTGCAGTAACATTAGTAGAACATTCTTAAAGTTTATACCATGTATCAGAAAAGTTATACTTTAGTTGTTGGAATGTTTGTAAAAGTTACAGAATTTAAAGTTTGAATAACGTTCTTGTGACCAAGAAATAACGTTAATACAATGTCTAAATAACCTTTTGAACGTTTCAAAACAACATTTTTAATGTTTTTGTTATGTAATGGAAGCATTTGGGGAAACTTTCTTACACCCTATGTTAGGCGTGGGCCTTCATTAATTTTTCTAAAAATCAAGTTTTTTGTTTGTTTCACATCATATGAGTTTATAGAAAACCGCCACCTCATAAAATGGTTGTTTCCCATGAAATTAGCTTGGCATATTAGCCAGCCTAATATATAATTGTATATTGTGTATATATACAAGTAAAACCAAAGAGAAATAAGTAGCTAAACAGTATTTTTTTTTTATTGTAGAGACTGCTGCCATTTTGAATGTTTTTACGTAACGCCACAGAAGTCAGAGGTTTATTCGAGTTCAGAGTTGAACAGTTTTTACTAGCAGGGGTCTCCTAATCACGGTAATTCTGGCATGACTCAAATGCAGCATTTGTTCTCGATTAGCATTTATTACCTGCTAAAATAATCCTTGGTACACAATATGTGCACTTTTTAATCACACTTTCCAGAATTTGATGAAAATAAGGACAAATATTATATTTAGCCTATTCATTACCGGTTCTGTGTAATTGTTTAAGTGTCATTGTTCTGGGTGTGGATACGAGTATGAGAGTATGTCTGGTTAAAGGCAGGATGATTGTGCTTAGAATAGTACAGAGAAACTCTAGAATGGTGGGTCTGCTGTGAAGACCACACCCATCACACATACACACACCCTGATCAGGCAGAATTACACATTCTTGGTTCCTGTTTCATGAAGCCATGAACTATTTTTACCTTGTGAATCCATCTAAAGGGTGAGAGAGTTTGTTAACCTACCGATACCATTCCATACTTGCTCTCTCTGTCTCGCTCACACGAACACACACAAAAATCTGCTATTACTGAGAGAGGGAGAGAGCGTGAGGGAGAGGGAGAGGGAGAGAGCGTGAGGGAGAGGGAGAGGGAGAGAGCGTGAGGGAGAGGGAGAGGGAGAGAGCGTGAGGGAGAGGGAGAGGGAGAGAGCGTGAGGGAGAGGGAGAGGGAGAGAGCGTGAGGGAGAGGGAGAGGGAGAGAGCGTGAGGGAGAGGGAGAGAGCGTGAGGGAGAGGGAGGGAGAGAGCGTGAGGGAGGGAGAGGGAGAGGGAGAGAGCGTGAGGGAGAGGGAGAGGGAGAGGGAGAGTGAGGAGAGGGAGAGGGAGAGGGAGAGGGAGAGGGAGAGAGCGTGAGGGAGAGGGAGAGGGAGAGAGCGTGAGCGTGAGGGAGAGGGAGAGGGAGGGAGAGGAGGAGAGAGCGTGAGGGAGAGGGAGAGAGCGGAGGGAGGGGAGGGAGAGAGCGTGAGGAGAGGGAGAGGGAGAGAGCGTGAGGGAGAGGGAGAGAGCGTGAGAGAGAGGGAGAGATTGTTATATTGGGGCCAGACTCGCAAAGAAGTGGTAAGGAGTGGAAAAAGAGAGAGCAGAAAACGGTCCAGCTGTTGAGAAAGTTCTGCTTGTTCTCTTTCTATTCCAGCTGGCTGATGTAAGCCTCTGAAACAGCAGAACCAGGGTACACACACACACACGCAGAGAGAGACTATTACCAAATGAATCACCCTATGCTAAAGTCATTCCCAGAGTGCATGATACCGACAGCGGACACACACATTCCAAAAACACCCGGACACACACACACATAAGACACCTGTGTTTCACAGTATTTCACAATTCAGCCATTTCATAACCTGAATCTGATAACATTTTCTTTTCTAAATACTTGAGAACAGTGGTCACCAACAACGTAGACAAAGATGGACCAAAACATAATATAGCAGCTTAATATGTGGATATGAAGGTAGCTAAATAGTGAGGCAGGATCCAGATACGAGGTTGTATACAGACATGACGTAGTTGGTGGTTTGATTTTGAGACTGCTTAATTTGTAGTGAGGTAGTTAAACGTGTTTAGCAGAGTGATCAGTTGGTCTTTTATGAAAGTGTTCAGTAGTCCATGCGCCTTGTGTGTTCCAGGTCTTCTGAAGCCGTATGACACTTATGTGAGGTTCTTTATGAGCCAAGTCTGAATATATGAAAACAGATTGAGCTGTTAGAAGTGTGAGCACATGGACACAGATTAGCCTCACAGCTGACAGATAAAGCAGGGCATTATGGGTACAGCAGAGCATAGAGGCACGGCCTAAATCTCAGACACACAGGTTTGTTTCATGATATGAACTTCCATTGTTTTCATAGAAGGTTAGTGATATCACACAAAACCTTTAGCAAAAAACATGTTTTTTTCCAGATTTTGTCAATTCTTTTAGAAAGGTTTTCACGCAACTGTGGTTAGTTTCTAAAATTAGAATTAAATATGTTATTTATGTAGTGATAATAAGAAACTAAGACATTAAGTCAGTTTAAACATTGTGAATTAAAGAGCAGTTACTATATAACAATTCTATTATGCATCTTCACTCTGGCTTTTATAAATAAAGGGCTACTGTAGAAAATACGCTTGTCATGCTTTTTTTAATTAACCAAAACGTATAGATCATACCCAATGGCATTTAGACATTAAAACAACAAATAAAAATCAAATTAAAAACAGATTAAAATAAAATTGCACAACACAGGAAGCTGGTTGAGACATGCCCTTGGGCATCATCTCATCTGCTGAATAATCTGTTATTAATAGGAAGAGTCCTCTGATTGGTTGTAATGGTACCGCTAAGAGGAAGTGAGCATTGCTCAGTGGGTCTCCATGGTTACTGGGGGTGTGGTCATCTGTATCCTGTGAGCAGGAGGCAGGGATGGGGTAAGAAAGAGAGAAGGGGGGGGGGGGGATATATTTTTCCATTCTTCCCTCTTGCTGTTTCCTTCTATTGTTTTAATCCGTGCTCTTGCTATTTTAACACGACTGATCGAGTTCTGGAAGTCTAGATAAGATTAACACACACACACACACACATAATGATGGTTATGATGGTCCAGATAGTTAAGATATTAAATCTGTCAACGCGGTCATTCAGTCTTGTTAAGTACATATATATGTATGTGATTTTCATAATTTTTTTTATTTGGCATGTCTACCTCACTTTAATGACAACATGCACTTAAGCTGGCATGAGCACCACCAGGATAATGCCAAACCTGATGATTTACGTTATTCCAGTACGATCTGAGAATGAGCAAAAGATCTTGTGTTATTCAAAAGAAGCAAGTAAACCGGACCGTTTGTTTGACAAAACTGTTAACATGGTCAATGTCACAAAGTTGCTTATTTAAATATAGACTTTTTAAAATAAAGATTGTGCTTTATCATAAATTCATGTTACTTTGTTCAAAATATTTCAAAATCATATGACGTAATATTTATTTCCAGTTTTAAATTAGATTCTCACTCACTAAAATGTTGCACTCACAACATGTTGGTTTATGTTTTTGTGTTTTTCAGATCAGTGTTCGTGTGACTACGATGGATGCGGAGCTGGAGTTTGCCATCCAGCCCAGCACTACAGGCAAACAGTTATTTGACCAGGTGTGTGTGTCGCTTTTATTATAGTTGCAAAACATCTTTTCTTTCTTTCTTGTTGCATGTGAGTCTTTTAATGTTGAGTCTTGGAAAAGCTGTGTGTGTATTAGGTCGTGTGCTGGAAATCTATTTTCAGAGGGAATTATCCCTTCCTCCACCTCATCCTCTGTCTTACTTAATGTGTCCTGCTCAGCCCGTAATCCCGTATCTTCTCCTCTTCCTCACTTTAGTCAATCTGTCCAGTGCCTTTATAAAATCCCTTTTTTTTCTTTTTTTTTTATGCATGATAATAGACAGCTTTTTTACTGAGTCCCATATTTTCATCAGGAATTACACTTCAGTTTGATAGAGGTTTTGGGATTAGAAGAATTTATGAGATGTAATTTAAATCAATAGTTCACCCATAAATGTTATGTTTACTCATCCTCATGTCTTTCTAAACCTGTATACTGTTTGTCCTGTAAAACACAGAAATGGAAGTATGCGAGGACACACGTGCCATACAATGACAGTAAACACATCACAGATTACAGTAACAGTATGTAAAGCTCATAGAGTAGCAAGAGCTGGATAAGTGAATGTATCTTCTTGCCTTCAGACTCCTGCTGATCATCCAGCAGTACAGACAGCATGCAGCTATTATCAAAAGAGCTAGAGACAGAGTAGCATATGTAAGCAAGCAGTGTCATCCTCTCTGTTTACAAACCATAATATAAACACAGCTGTCTCCTCTCCTTCTCTTCATCTCTCCTGGACTCTCCTCCGCAGTTGCTCATCTCTCTCACTCGTATTGTCTCTATCTCTGTTTAAGAATCTTACGTAATTTTAAGGCTCAACAGTGTAGTTATCGCAGCTGTAAACCAGAATCTCTCACACACACACAAATGAAGAGAATTTTCTATTGCCAATAATCGCCAGGGATATTCATTCCACCAGTTGTGTTTTAGATGCTGGTCCCCATCTCGGGATGCTGGTGTTCCCAACAAGTTCTTGGTTGACTTTCTTGGTCAACCAGCTTTACTTGAAAAACCCTGCTGGTTCACCAGCTAGACCAGCTTCAAAACCAGCCTGGGTCAGCACCAAAAATCAAGATGTGTATTGTAGACTGTATTGTATTGTGTATTGTATTGAGTTTATTATAATGTTAATTTTACGATGGTGTTTGAGGTGCGTTTGTGTTTTCTGCAAACTGTTTATAGGTGGTGAAAACCATCGGCTTGAGAGAGGTCTGGTTCTTCGGGCTGCAGTACCAGGACACCAAAGGCTTTTCCACCTGGCTTAAACTCAACAAGAAGGTGCGCATGCGTGTCCGTGCGTGCGTCCGTGAGTGAGAGAGAAACCAAAGCTTTCTGTTTTTCAGAAAAAGTCTCATTGACAAGATGAATGGAAAAAAATGAATGAATGAATGCATAGAAAATCGATGAAAGCTCTGTCATTTATGAATGCTTGCAGGCATAATATGACACGGCCATTCCTTTGACCATGTCATACTGCGATGACCAGTACTATTTCATTTCTTGTTGCCTAGGTTACGGCTCAGGATGTCCGCAAGGAGAGTCCCTTGCTTTTCAAATTCCGGGCAAAGTTTTATCCTGAAGATGTTTCTGAGGAGCTGATTCAAGAAGCTACTCAAAGACTATTCTTTCTTCAGGTCTGTGTGTGTCTAAATTTTGTAGTACTGCATGACATTTTTTACAGTATATGGGAAAGCAGTTGACCACCATTTAGAGAAAACGTGTGAGTAGAAGAAGAGTACACCGTAAGTTCATTAGCCCACAGTTATTTCTGGTCCAAAGTTTTCATGGAGATGGAACAAGTGACTTAAAGATTTACCTTATTCACAAAGATTGTGTTAAATGACCAAAATGTCTAAGTAATATTATATCACCAAGTCCCTGCTGATTTCCACTTCTAATCGCACCTTAAAATCAACATAAACATCTCTTTTAGAAGGCTTCCGTTGCTTCTTTGTTTCAGGTGAAGGAGGCCATTTTGAACGATGATATCTACTGCCCCCCTGAGACTGCCGTGTTGTTGGCGTCTTACGCAGTGCAGGCCAAATACACTGACTATAACAAAGATGTTCACACGCCTGGATACCTGTCCAGTGAGAAGCTGCTTCCTCAGAGGTATGTGTGGATAGCCGAACACTCAGAAGGGTTTCATTTTTTGTCTGTGACAGTGTCTGTAAATAAACATGCTAAAGATGTTACTGTCTTTGTTCTGCAGAGTTCTGGAGCAACACAAGCTGAGTAAGGAGCAATGGGAGGAAAGAATTCAGGTCTGGCATGAGGAGCACAAGGGCATGCTGAGGTACAGACACATACGCTCACAGCCAATGGAATGTGCTCTTGCCATTCCTGTGTTGTAGTACGGATTGCTGTGACCCTGTCGATCAAACACACCAGACTGGGCGATAACGCATATCTGTGTGTTTCAGAGAGGACTCGATGATGGAGTATCTGAAGATAGCTCAGGACCTGGAGATGTACGGCGTTAATTATTTCAGTATTAAGAATAAGAAAGGATCAGAGCTCTGGCTGGGAGTGGACGCCCTGGGACTCAACATCTATGAGCAGAACGACAAGTACGTTTAGACCCACCTAACAAAGTTACCTTAACGTTTCCATTAAGTAACAAAAGCATTACATGTTAAGATTATTTTGAATGTTGAATTTTTTTAGATGTTAAATTAACATACCACACATAACAAATTAACATTTTTAAAACTTTCCACTAACAACTCAAGAATGAAGTGTTTGATATAATATATAGCATTAAAAACGTTCTATTTACGTAACTACAAGAACATTTTTGAAAACTTTTAGAAAACGTTAGCCAATATTCTGAGAACATTCCCTGTTAGCTGGGGAAACATTTGTATGTTTATATCTAATTTGTATGTTTATTTCTATAATTAAAGTATAGCTTTAATTTCAGTGGTTCGGATGTGTGTCCAGACTGTAATGAATAACAAATTAAACTGGTATTTGTTGCTGTGCTACGAACAGAAAACTGACTCGTGCTCTTTCTGTCGCTTATTTTTCTTTTCAGGATGACGCCTAAAATTGGTTTCCCCTGGAGCGAGATCAGAAACATTTCCTTCAATGATAAGAAATTTGTCATCAAACCTATTGATAAAAAAGCCCCGGTAGGTCACCCAAAAACATTCCCACTACCCCATTAAAAACAACTTTGCTGGTTTATCAATCTTATTGTCTTGGTTTCTGTGCACTTGACAGCTGGTCAGGCTGGGAGACCACCTGGTCGACCAGCTAAATCTGCTAAACCCCAGGTTGACCAGTCTAAGCCGTTTAGAACCAGCCTAAGCTTTTCTATGCAGTTTTTCAGCAGGGACGTGATTTATCATGTTTTTTCTAAATTCTGTGTGAGCAGGGTCTAGACAAGAGGAATGCTGTTACTGCTTGTGTGTGTATGCGTGTGTGTGAAGCAGCTGAGTGGTGTAATGTTTGATTATGGGAATTTAAGAATATTGAAATCACAATATACACAGTAGATACATATATGAAAGCTTTTCTTATTGTAGCAGCACGTCCGTCTGTTTGTCTTTACCACAGACACACAAGAGAGTCATGCATATCAGTGTTAATCTCTTATCATTAGCTTAACTTCAAGGGTTCAGCACTCACCTTCACGACAGTCTCCAAGCATGTCTGTGAATGTTTTGGGGAGGGGAGGAGTCTGGAGGAGTTCTAAAACAATGAAATCACTAACAGCACCTTAAAATAGACAACTTTAGCCATTTGTTTGTTTGCGCTATGTATTTTTATGTTCACCTGAGTATCTCAACATTAGTTTAGCAACAGTAGGTGTAGGTGTATGATTTTCTGTCTCTCTGTCCCTGCAGGACTTTGTGTTCTATGCCCAGCGTTTGCGCATTAATAAACGAATTCTGGCGCTTTGCATGGGAAACCACGAGCTTTACATGAGACGCCGTAAACCAGACACCATTGAGGTCCAGCAAATGAAGGCACAGGCCAAGGAAGAGAAGAACCACAAGAAGATGGAGAGGTGAGGGAACCAGTGAGAGAGAAACACACACATAGGTTCTTGATACTGGGTTTTGTGGGGTCATTGTAAGACAACATTGTTAATCATTATTGGTTGCCAGTATATGTTGTGTTTAGGATGCTGGTCCACAGCAGGGGATGTTGGTATCCTAGTTCTTTAATTATCTAAAGTATGTTTTGAGATGTGCATATAAATATTTGTTGATAAAGGGTTTATGTTTAGATGGTCCATTGTTCGTAGCTGGGTGCTTCACAATGCCTGGAAGGACACATTCCTGTCTGTTTGTGCGTTTAATCCTATACACACACACACACACGCTCATGTTCTAGGGCCATGCTGGAGGATGAACGTAAGAAGAGAGAGCAAGCAGAAAAGGAGAAGGAAAAGATTGAGAAGGAAAAGGAGGAGCTGATGGAGAGACTAAAATTGATAGAGGAACAGACCAGAAAAGCTCAGCAAGGTGAGTTTGATGGAGAGACACGTGCTTCTTTATTAATAATAGATAATCTATATTATATTAATATAATCTATTAATGAATAATAAATACAATTTCTGTGTGTGTCTGTGCAGAGCTGGAGGAGCAGACCCGCAGGGCGCTGGAGTTGGAACAGGAACGTAAAAGCGCCCAAGAGGAGGCGGAGCGTCTGGAAAGAGAGCGCCGCCTGGCGGAGGAGGCCAAAGCGGCTCTGTTGCAACAATCTGAGAACCAGATGAAGAACCAGGAGCATCTGGTCAGTCACCATGGCAACCAAGTTATACAATGCCAGCCACCATGGCAGCAAAATTTTTATCACCATGACAACCTCACAACAACACCTATACAATGGCTCCACATGCAGTAGGTTGCTGTGGTAATCCCACAGAGTTAAATCAGCTGTAACCATAGCAACGAAAATACAATTCAAAGTTTCCACGAGAACCAAACATCATCTAACCACAGAATGTGGGACAACCACAATTATATGTGTTCCTTTGCAACTCAGAACATGTGTCTGTTTATGTGTTTACACAGGCCACTGAACTGGCAGAGTTAACCTCAAAGATCTCATTGCTCGAAGATGCCAAAAAGAAGAAGGAGGAAGAAGCAACAGAATGGCAGAAGAAGGTAAACATGGTTACCGGTTGAAGTGGATGCCTTATAGCTACTTAGACAGAAAGAGAGCCTGATTTTTGTCTTTACTGAAAGCAAAATGCTGTGTGAATCAGCAAAATCACAAAATTCCTGTCATGGTCCTGGAGTTGCTAGCAGCAACAGGAATCTGCAGAAATGCTATAGTATTTGTTCTGTCAAATATTAAAAGTAACTGATATAATTATCAGGCCTAAACATTGAGTAAGGCTGTGGGATGCTAGTGTTTTGTGATTTTGTGTCTTAATGCAATACTTCGTCTCTTGCAGGCCTTGGTGGTGCAGGAGGACCTGGAAAAGACAAAAGAGGAGCTGAGAAACAAAGTGACGGCGACCCACGTGGCAGAGCCCGTGCACAGTGAAAATGATCACGACGAGGGTGACGAGAGCAGTGCGGAGGCCAGTGCTGAGCTTACCTCCGCGGGGGTTCATAAAGACAGGAGCGAGGAGGAGCGCATGACAGAGGCTGAGAAGAACGAACGAGTGCAGAAACATCTGCTGGTGAGAGAGAACTTCTTTACACATACGCAGACATGAAGAAGGTCTCAGAAGTCTTCACAAGTCTCTCTCTTTCTCACAGGCTCTTACGTCTGAGCTTGCCAATGCCCGGGACGACACCAAGAAGACCCAGAATGACATAATCCACGCAGAGAATGTACGAGCAGGACGCGACAAGTATAAGACGCTTCGTCAGATCCGCTCTGGAAACACCAAACAGCGAATTGATGAGTTTGAGTGCATGTAATATACCACAGTAGGCCAGCAGGGGGAGCTACAGCCTGCCTTTTGCAGCATATCTGCAGAGGAACAGTACCCACAATGCCACACTCCCACAGCCAAACAGGCCGAAAAATAAAGCCAAATATAGAATAATGCTGCACAATTTACAGTCCCTTTATATTAGGAGTATTGTTTGGGTAACTGCATTATAACAAGGGAGATTTATGTTTTGCTTTGTGTTTTGACCTCAATGTAGCGTTTTTTATTAGAATTAAAATATTAGAACATTAATGGTTTGCTGATTAGCTGAACTGAAGGGTTCTAATTCCAGTAAAATTGAAGAAGCACAACAGAATTTCACTAGGAAATGAAGTATGAAAACATTCCAGGGCATAGATTGCTAAAGGAAGAAAGGAAGGACCAATTGTATGTGTGCCAAGACCGCAATTCAATGTAGTTGATATTTCATCAAACTACACAGTGCCATTGTGGTGGTGTAATAGCCTAGCTATGACAAGTTGCTTTAACATTTCATCTATGTGCCTTTTCTAATTAGACTACAGTAACTACAGTATTGATAAAACACATGCTTTAGACATGCGATCTGCTGCCCAACAATGCCAATACAGGTGGGCCCATGACAGAAAAAATGTGTGCGGGTGATTGTGTGTGCGGGTGACACTGCGGGCGTGTGTGTGAGAGTGACACTGTGTGTGTGAGAGTGACACTGTGTGTGTGAGAGTGACACTGTGTGTGTGTGAGTGACACTGTGTGTGTGTGTGTGTGTGTGTGTGTGTGTGTGTGTGTGTGTGTGTTTGTGTGTGAGAGTGACACTGCATGTTGGTGTGTGTGTGTGTGTGTGTGTGTGTGTGTGTGTGTGTGTGTGTGTGTGTGTGTGTGTGTGTGTGTGTGTGTGTGTGTGTGTGTGTGTGTGAGTGTGAGAGTGACACTGCATGTTGGTGTGTGTGTGTGAGTGTGTGTGTGTGAGTGTGAGTGTGTGTGTGTGTGTGTGTGTGAGTGTGTGTGTGTGTGTGAGAGTGACACTGCATGTTGGTGTGTGTGTGTGTGTGTGTGTGTGTGTGTGTGTGTGTGAGAGTGACACTGCATGTTGGTGTGTGTGTGTGAGTGTGTGTGTGAGTGTGTGTGTGAGTGTGTGTGTGAGTGTGTGTGTGTGTGAGTGACACTGCATGTGTGTGTGTGTGTGTGTGTGTGTGTGTGTGTGTGTGTGTGTGTGTGTGTGTGTGTGTGTGTGTGTGTGTGTGTGTGTGAGAGAGAGAGAGAGTGACTGTGTGTGTGTGTGTGTGTGTGGGTGATCCCTGTTGAAAACATCTTTCAAGTTTTTCACTGCTGCAGGTTTGTAGCTGCTCCCTGTTTGTGCCTTTTCACTGAAGAGAATAAAGATAATATCAGACTGTATTTTTAGTTTAGGTTTTAAATGTATTCTTATTTTAAGCTTTTTTTAAAGAAGAGACTGTTTTGTTTTTGAGGCATTTGAATCCTTTCTGCAGTATTATTTTGAAGAATCCTTTCATCGATTTATCCTTTAATAGACACTTAGAAACATCTTCTGGGATCAGATTTTCTTCCTTTGTTTCTAAACAGTATTTTCCCAGAGTGTACACAGTAGCCCTGCACCTGTAGACAGTGCCTTAGTTGTTTTTGTAATCTATATTCATTTCTATTCATGTAGCGGTATGCTGCACTGAAGCAATATGACGTCCCCAGCTGCTTCTGACGAATGTGTTCATTATTTGGGTCTTACACTTTAATAATCAGAGCTGTTTTCATATATAAGGACATGGATTTCTTTAAAGCTTGTTCTTAGCACATATAGCTTTCTTGTTACCTGGGCGAAGTGACATCGCTCAGAGTTGTGCGTTTCCCTGCCCTTTGGCCGCAGGTTGCTTTTGGTCAGCCAATCACAGAAAAGATTGCTGCTTGAAATGTTTTCATTGCAACAGTCAATAAAATATTAAAATCGTCAGTTTCATGGCCAGTGTTGTTCGTGGATCTGCTACTGCTTTTATGTTCCTGTCGGTGTAATTTAATTTTGAGGAAATATATACAGACTCAGATATATACAGAAAGTAATGAGATCAATGCCCGCTAATACGTTTTTGTAGATTCATGAGGTTCATTCCTGGTTCATCAAACCATCTAATATTCAGTTAAAGCTGCCATATTGTCATTATACAACAGAGCGCTGGTCAGAGTCCTGGTCAGTGTATCCCATAATGCAATGCTCCTAACATATTCCACTGTCAATGTGACAAATGAGCTGAATGTAATATCAGGCACAAGTTCAAACCCCTGTGGCGGATCTACCACATGTACCACATCTGTTTAAACACAAAACTGCAGGTTACTTTACGTACTTTTCATTTGTTTTGAAGTCAAATGAAACCAAACTTACATTTTCTGGTAAATCGGGCCTGACAGCTCGAATTATAAATCGTTATTATAAACTTACTGTTGGAAATTGGGGAAAGGTAGGGAGATTGTGTTGAACATTAATCCGTCATGTACCTGCTCAGTAACTGATGTCTGTTCATTTTAACGCCAAAAAGTAAAACTTCAGCAAACAAACAAACAAACAAACAGAAATTATGAACATGCAGATAGCATTTCTGCTTGGATAGTTTTCTGCATTTACCAACAGAGGGCGGTATGTTGCATTATAACTGGTTGGGTGTCATAATGTGCTTCTGTTTTTTAGTTTTTAAAAACTGTTCTGAGTTTTTAGCAGGAGCTACTTCACTCAATTATGGCTAAACACTTAAATCAGAAAACGTTTTTCCAGTTTAAAAATAACAATAATAATAAATATTTGTTAGGCAGTACATGGTGAATAAAAATAACCGTACTGGATCTTTTAAAGATTTCCTTTTGCTTTGGGTGTCCAAATTCTTTTGAAGCATTTCCTTCATCAAGCACATTTTAGATGTTACTAAAACCAGCACACAAAAACACACAAACTGTCCAAGACTATTGAAGGCCATGTTTATCAGCTGAAGGTTAAAATCCTTCCTGTTGGTCCCGTTTTTTTTTTTAATGCCAACTTTTTTGTTAGTGTGGGTTCATAGTAATTTCAATTGGTGGTATACAATAACAACAAGTCTGTATCCATTTAGATGAATGGCAGCTCTGAGCCTCAGACTCAGATCTGCCATTCACCTTGGTCCTGTATTCCATGTTTATTGGAATATAAATGTATTTGTCATGACTCCACAGCACTAATAGAAGGAGATGAATGGCATTATACTGTGCAACAGAGCTGATTTAAACTCCAATGTGTATAGTTATGTACAAACTACATATTTGTATCATAAATAAGAGCTGTTTTTGAAGAGCAGGTCTATTTCTCAGAAACACTGGAACAATCACTACATTGCATTATGCAAATTCAAAAAAATGTCGCTCTTAGTTTTGACTCAGCTGATGTGTTGCATACATTAAATCAGATCAGTATAAAAAGTTGGACAAAACTAATGTATGTAAATTGTAAAGAACCTGATGTTTGACATGGCTATTTATCTACACAACCTGTTGATATCTCATATGGATAGATTACATTTATTCAGCTTGTGCAAATGTAAATGAAAATTACGCACTAATATAAATACAACTTCTTCTCTTAATAAAACAACTCTTTTACCTGATAACCTCTAACCCCAGGAAACTTATTTCAAATGAGGACAAGTAAACATATTTGTCAAAAGCTGCCATTATGACAAATAGTGGGGTGACATTTTAGAAAGAGAGAAAAATCTAGGGAATAGATCAGCAGAAGTATCACCCCAGTGGTTTTAATTCAAATGAAAAATCTTTCCTCTACATTTGATAGGGACTGTTTAATGGTATAAATGGAAACAGTTTCGATTTATTGAGATTTTGGATTCTCAACAAATGCGTTCAATGTAAAACTTAACCAAATGTTTGTGTCCATCAGTCAAAAATTCTTAAGATGATAACTATAGATATCCCAGCTAACAAATTTAGGATCTAAGAATGTTTTCAACATTTCTATTACATAACCATAGCATTAAAAATGTTATTTTGAATCTTATACAAACACTAAATAACACTAGATTAATTTTTTTGTGTAATGTGAACTCTCAGAAAGGTTTTTAAAGGCCCATTTGTAATTTCTTTATTCTATGAACATTTTTTAGATTGATTCATTTATGAGAAGTTATAATCTAGACAACAGGTGGCTTGTTCTGATCAGTTTAACTTCTGGCCTTAAAATGTCAGCTTATCTTATTTTTTCTCTGATTGCTATGTTCTGTCTTGAATCTGTGTGACGTGGTTTAAAGTGCCCCTCATGGACAAAACACTCACACTTTAAGGTTTTTATAGCTATTATGGCCTTTCACATTTCTCTGCAAAAACAGAAAAATGCTTCTATAACTCCTATAGTAATTCATACTTTTTAAACGTAAAAACCTTTCATCAATGAGAGAAAGAGGAAGAAAGTGTACATTTTCTCACAGAAAAGGGCAACTGCAGGTGGGATTCTGTGTAAATTTAAAGCCTCTCCCTTGGGTTTTTTTTTTTTTTTTTTTTTTTTTTTTTTTTTTGGGGGTGTGTGTGTGTGTGTGTGTGTGTGTGTGTGTGTGTGTGTGTGTGTGTGTTCTTAAGTTTATGGTGGAACATTTTAAAAATGTTAAAGATAACCCCCCTCCACACACAAAGTGCAAATTATAATTGCTTACAAGTATTAACTCTTTTATTTTGGTTTAAATGTGTCTTCATATTAATTGATTTAATTTCCCTGTTTTTGCTTGTATTTATTGGTTGAATTTCATTTTCCATATGGCATACATTGCTAAAGTTTGGTGGTTTTTTTTTTTTTTTTAGGCGTAGGTGGGTTTTTTCAGGCCTGGGTGACACCATGTTACAAATGAATTTAAAGACTGAATAAATTGAACATATGGTCATTTTTGATAGGATGGACTATTTAAACGTGAATCTTTTGCTCAAAGTCAATGAGTTTTGCTGTTCGGTGCAGATGAATGTTGCCAGGTGAAACTTTTCTTCTCTATTTTGCAAGAAATTCATAATCAAATGAACCATTTTAGTCACTCTCTGCTAAAATATAATTGCTATAATTTTCCTGTTTTAGACCTTTTGTTAGGAACATAAAAAATTGTAAAGGCTCATGTAATTGTGTCATTTGTAGACTTGGAGTAGTGCAAAAAATTTCCAAGACCATTAGCAGGACTGTGCTCTTAGAAAAGTGGTGTAGAATAAAAAGATCAAAATGGAAGCAATATAATTCAAAGACATACAACCTCATAAACCCATACAACCTCATTTAATGGTACATACAGTGCATGTTTTTTGTATTGACTGACTTGGTTTTGGTTCTGATCATTTGGCTTGTTGTTTTGTCAGGATACAAAGCCAGGATCATTTAAAGTCCAGTTGCTAAAATAAAGGCATCTTAAAAACTGAATTTTAAACTACAAAGAACAAGAAATCCATGTGGGTAAGCTTGAACTGTCTACCAGATGGGTTTGTTTTCGTGAAGTGCCCATGAACCGTAAGATCAAGGATTCTCTGTCTCCATTTCTCTATGTGTGTACAACCTTGACCATCTCATGGCTGTCCTGTCTGCAGAGCGTTTAACTTCAAAACATCTCTGAATTAGTTTCAGAACATCCTCAACCTTCATACTCGCAGTCAGGCACACAGATCACAAACTACACAGCTGCTCATCATGGCCTATCATGCGCGTATGTGGAGCGTTGTCCGTTCAAGTTCGGTCCTCTTGTGCCAGTCAGGATCCACGAGCACACGTCCAAGAATTCTTCACACACTTCCCAAACTCTGCAGTCAGTCCCAGCAAAATGGGTAAGTCTTCAGCTGGTTCACCTACTGTATATATCTCAGCTATAATAAGTTTCTCAGCTGACGGCCGATGAACACCAATGTGTATCACATTAAAAATCAACTTTACAACAGACAACAGTTTTGAAGACTTTAATTGTCCACTATTTTTATCTTTCAGTTTTTTGTGTTTAAAGATGGAGTGGAATTGCAGAATATTTATATGCACTCAGCACAGCGATTATGTTAAAGCAACAGTTTACCTTTAAATGGCTTAATAAAAAATATTTTTAGCAGGCATTTAATTTAAGATGGTCTATGGGTGGTGGTGGTGTGTTTGTGAGTGGGTGGGGAGATTTTCAGTTCTCATGAGTGGAAATAAAACGCTTTGGTTTTTCATTAGAATCTTCACCTTCCAATTTATAACCTTCAGCTTCTCCCCTGTGTTTACACGACTCTCTAAAGGCTTTTCTTTTGCAACGTGCTACATTAAACAAAATCCCCCCATAAAAAACAACATACTTATCAAATATATCTTCAATGCATCACTGATTGTCTTTCCCCAGCTAACAGAGAATGTTCTCAGAATGTTCAATAGTAGTTCTCTCAAAGTTAACAAAACGTTCTTACAGAATAAATTAACAGAATTAAAAAAGTTTGAATTATGTTCTTATAGCCCAGCCATAACGCTAATACAACTTCAGTTAAACTGGAAGTTTTCAGTATGTTTATAGAACTTTCAAAATACAATAATGGAAACGTTAGGTAAACGTTTATACACCCTAAAATTGTAAGCTGGGTCTCTGTTGAATGATAACACATATGAAGCCATGGACACCACTCAGTTAGAAGGACTTTAAAGGACTGCCTGTTTAACTTTTAATCAACCATTGTGACAATGCAAAGGTTTCAGACATGGGCAGTTATACGGCTTTGAAATAACCATTCAACAAGCTGAGGCTAAAAAGAAGAACAGAATGTCTTTCAAACACAGAGCAATCAGATTTACAGCAATTTACTCCCCACAAAACATTAGAAAACTAAATAATCATGTTGTTACATCTCTGTTTTGTTACATTTTTCTGTTTTGGAACACACTTTTCTCTCTTCACCAACATTTTCTGCTACTAAATGTTCATTTTGTTTTAGATTTTTATTCTTTTGGCTTTTCCTTTGGGCACTCCAGGGAGCTAAAGAGGAGAGCTGTGTCTCTGTCAGAGATTTGAGATTTATTGTGAAGAGTTCAAATGGCATATTCCACTGGCTGTTGCTTTGCTCTGCTGTTTCTCAAATAAGTGGTTCTATCCATTAACAGGTTCTTAATTCTGAGGCTATCATTGTCAAACCCACAGCATGTCCTCAACCCTACACTGGATCTCTCACAGAAAATGATTCACCTAGCAGTATAGTTTCCACTTGTAATCAGTACAGCATCACCCACTGTGATAAATGATTTCATTGCCACTGATATGGCTTCTTCTGGATTCTTCTTAATATTGCCACTCAGCTTTACATCCCTTGACGACTTCTGTTACAGCTGTTTTTGTTCTTCACTGTAACCCTAACACTTGACTCATCAACTCGGCTCTATTTTTGAGGTCACTTGAGGTTTACTTGTAGCTTGTTTGTTCATTGGTAAGATGTCCTCTTCAGGAACATTAGTATAATGTAACCGGATTGTGTGTCTCAGCTCCTCAGGCTCTAAAGTGTTGGTGCACTTTGTAAATCAGTCGGGGATGAAAAACAGTGTGTTTGTCACAGAGGGGGAGAGTCTTCTGGATGCAGTCATCAAGAAAAACCTTGACATCAGTGGATTTGGTAATGAAACCATTTTGCATGTATGTACAGTTGTGTGTGTGTGTGTGTGTGTGTGTGTGTGTGTGTATAGTGCCTATATATGTATATACATATGTATTTATTATATATTATATATACATGTTTATATACAGAATGCAGAATTATTCTTATGTCATTCTTTGAGTGGATGCCTCACAACATGAAACGTATAGCTGACAGTTTTTGGCCTTTAAAGTAACAGAACAAAAAAGGAGAAAAGTGTGTGTTTGTGTCTCAGGAGCATGTGAAGGGACTCTGGCTTGTTCCACATGTCATCTGATATTTGAGGAAAGCGTGTATGACAAACTGGAGCCAATGGTGGATGAAGAGATTGACATGCTGGATTTGGCTTATGGACTCACAAAGACGTAAGACATCTGACTCAGAGGTTCTCAACCTTTTAGACCTTAAGCTCCCCATTGTCCACAACAATATCTGAAGGCCACTCCACTCATAATTTCTACCCAATAAAATATTCTAGAGCTTGGCATAACTAGAAAGATTTGCTAGAAGAATAACAACCCCAAAAAAAATGTTGATTTTTAATTATCTTATTTATTCATTTTATCTTATTTTAATGTTTTATTTTTGGTTTATTAAATCATTTTCAGTCATTCTATGGGCACCAGCCCCCTGGCTGGGAAACACTGTTTCGTCTATTCACTGCTTGGTACAGATGTGTGATGCTGCTCTGTCATTGGTTCAGATCTCGTTTGGGGTGTCAGGTGATTGTGGGCCACTGGATGGACGGTATGACAGTTCATGTTCCGCAAGAGATCAAAGATCTACGAGGGAAACAGGAGGCACAGAGCAGCAAATGATACACAAGCACATACAATTATTACGCCACCTCATATATATACTCCTCATATACTCCACCTCATATATATACTCCTCATATACTCCACCTCATATATATGGTTTTTGTCTTTTGACAGCATTTGAAAATGTTACTTCATGTTTCCAAAATATGATAAGCTGAATGTGACCCACAGGTACACTTGGAGTGTTTGGCCCTGTATATAACCTACATTAATCTGATACAGGCACACTAACCTATTTAGGAAGGGCAGAATGTTTATGGCTAATTCTCTGGAAAATGAGGCTGGATCTTTCTGGATGTGAACATAAGTCATAAAACACGTTGGATTTGACCATTAGATCAACAGTGTCTGAAGCTGGAGCTATTAAACCAAAGGTCTCGCATATAGAAACCTACGGTGGTGAACTTGATAATTGCAATGTTTCCAATTTGCCCTTAAGCAAAGCTCTGAACATAAGGCTGCACTAAACAGCAATGCATTGACATTCCTCAGAATATTCTTCTTCTGCTAATATCTGCAGCTAATGCAGATCATATCGCCTCTGATGCGGCAACTGACGAAACAAAATGTTGATTTATATTATTAATTATTGCTTGTATAACTTCATGCAGAACTGCATGACTAAAGCTAGATATGGTTAGATTTAATTAACAGATAACATGCCCACAGGCACTGCAACACACACGCACACACGTTTCACAACTGTACTTCAGCTTTCTGTAGTGAATGCAAAAGGACAACAACAGTTGTGAGTGTGAACAACATGCTTATCACTGCAGATTTTAATCAAATTGAGCATGTAAGAAGATGCGGCCATATATCAGCAGTAGACAGAGATGCATCGCTGGACCATTTCAACATGTTTAATCATTATTTGTATTGTTGCAATATAATTATCAATATAATTATCCAACCATGCATTCATTCATGATAACGACATTTATTAAAAATAGATATTTATGAAATACAGAATATGTGCATATTTCATTTTATGTGTGTGTGTGTGTGATATAACAAACACAAAAACTGCAACCCTGGTTAAATGTCAGAACTGAACAGAAGAGCTCAGGTCGAACACACTAGCAGAACCCTTTGGAGACTCGTGCCTCCTCTCTTGGGGTATTTGACAAACTGACACCCCCTTAAATCGAGTGTCAACCACAGTCTGTCAAATACTCTAAGAGAAGAGCCTAGTTCATGCAGAGAGAGAGAGCATCTGAGGGGTCGAAGTCCTGCAGAGATGAAAACAACATAAGTACAGGAAGATCTAGCCACTTTCTGCTGCTGATTGTCAGATGGACTCTGACAAACCAATATTCAATAATTCTTAAGTTGTTAGAAAGATTATTGGAAGTGAATGCAAAGTGAGTTATCGAGTGGAGAACAACAGCCACATCAAAAGATGAGCTATAAAGGCACAATGAGTGAGATTAATAGAATAAAACCTGGACAAATTACTGCAAATGAAACTTAAGACAGTATTTAGGTTTCACATCTCTCCTGTCTTAGAATTGCCTAATAAAAGGTCTTTCTTTTATCTGCACCATGCAGCTCTTTGTCTTTATCTTTACTTGTCCTTTGCTTTGTTTATTTCAAAATTATAGCCTGAATATCTTTCTTGTCTGGAGGAATGCATTTTCAAACCTTTGGGTTCTTCACCGGTTCTGTTCCTCTGGTCCGCAGGGCTCCTCGTGTGGGCCGGCTTTGGTTCCGCGGGGGCCGTAGCTTCAGGGTGTGCACGCATCAGGCGCAGATGAGTGTTTGAAGCAGACAGCGCGTGCATTCGCTAATAAGCCACCAGTATCAGGAGGAAGTAAAATAAGGAAGATAACACATAAGCCATAGAGCAGGAAATATCTGAAGGTTTAGAGACAACACTTTGAGTGTGTGTGTGTAAAGTAGTTGTGAAATGTTTAAAAAAGGCAACTCTGAGTTTGCAACAACAGCCACAATCTTTCCCGCCAAATTACTCCACAAACTGTAGCCCTGTGTGTTTGTATTAGTGTGTGTTGGACTGCAGAAGCTTCAAATGAGACTTATACAGCTGACAGAGTTTGCAACTTCTGGAATTAGGATCCAAGCTGCTACACTGTAAAAAAACTTTCAGCTTACTCTTTGTAATCTTGACTGGTGTGGAGTTGATGTAACATAAGAAATAGTTGGAAAATTGCTTAACCTATTTTTTTTTTTTAAGTTATACCGGTCAGGATTTAAAATATGAAGTTGAAATTACTTGTATAGCCAAGTTGATTAAACGTAAAAATTTAAGGCAGCAGCATTTGTTTTTACAGTGTATCAGTATCCATGCATGAGGCAGCCATTATGGAAATGAGACGCATTGTTTGTGCACATACAGTACAGGCCACATCTTTCATTAACACTAATGTGAGTGCAGTCTTTTCCCCCACATGTATTATTAGAATTACACCTGGTATTCTCATCAAAAGCATTAAAACAAACAACGATGGACCCCATTTATGTCTAAAGAGCCCAGATGTCCTTCTTGGATAGATTGAAGTTGGAAAACCTGGACTAACAGCTTCTAGTGGCATTAGCCTGCATTCCTCAAAAGAGCAGCAGATTCTGACGGCTCTCTCCTTGATATAAACATGCTTATGCTTTTCATCTCAGAAAATTTTATCATCACTACTGGAAAATTCATTGTAATAGAACAGACTTCAATGAACTGGTTTGCACAATTAAAGTTCAGTCTTTGAAAATGAAAAACTAATGATGGAGTTACCCAGGTAACAATTTTACAGTGTAAGAACCTTTCCTTATGGTTTCCATTAAGATACAAAAACATTAAAAATGTTATTTTGAGTGTTCTAGGAATGTTGTGTAAACATTGTGTTAATGTTTTTGTTTGGTTATAAAAACTTATTTACACATTTTTTTTAAATTTTGTAATATTTATTAAATGTTTCTCTAATAACATATATACAATGATATATAGCATTAAAAACATTTTACTAACATTACTGCAAGAACTTTTTGGATAACTTTAGAGAATGTTGGCTTTCAGAAGGAACCATTTTAAAAGGAACTATCTCAGTCTGATTATAAAGTTTTTGCTGCACCTTTAAGCAACATGAAAGTGTGTAGTGACTTTGCACTACGTTGGCAGCATTTTTTTTAGTTTATAGTTTTAACAGCAAAACTCTTCACAGTCTGATCATGTGGTTTGAGTGGTGTTTTTGTACTCAGCTGTAATGTGGTAATGTGTGAATCTTCTGGCAGAGACGTTGGATGCTCTGACATCTGATGTGAATTTTCACACTTTATCTCTTCATGCCTCAACCCTCGAAGATCTCTCATATGTGATGGAGCTCATTTTCAGCTGTAGGCCATGTCATCAGACAGGCACCCTACACTGTGCCTACACCTTACACATCTCTAAGGTGCTGAACCCTTTCAAAATAACGAGTGTGGTTGCTTTTCCCTGGTTAAAAGCTGGGTTTAAAAAACAAAAAATGATAACTCAGGGTGAAATGCCGCATGAAAAGCTTAAGAGTCATCAGTAATGATACATATATTTATATATATAAAAGAAAGCTTTTTTTTTCAGAAAGCTGATATTTTACACCTGGGCAGTATATTGTGATTTTTGGCTTGTATGCGTATGCATATTTGTGTGTTGTATGTACTGTATACAACAGTGCTAGACGCATTTCACATAGCACATGAACACATAGAATCCTCCACCCATATGTAAGCTACATATGATTGCATTCATTTATGAAATAATCATATTTTTAAAAATTCATATAAAAATCACCCCATCAGTATATTCTATATAGTGTAATGCAAATATAAATGAAACAACGTATATTATTACAGAACTGTTTTGTTTTGTTTTCAGGCTTATCGAGTGTAAGGCAGTGATGGCATTACCATGCAATCGAAAGCAAAACCCTACTGCCCCTGTTTCTGATCTCCTCTGCTATTTCCTGTGCCAGTGATTTGATATAACTCACCATTATCACCATTATTGTCCCCCGCTAAAGCCCTAGTGCACGTATCCCAACTGTAGGCTACACATGATTTCATTCTTTTAAGAAATAAATCTTATGTTTTGGTTTATATATTAATTATATTAATTAACCCTGTATGGGCATGATGTGTCCTAAATGTAAATGTAAATCTAATGTGGCTAGTTTTGATGAGTTTAAATCTACGAGCTTGCGGTTTATAGAGTTCAGACAATGTCATCATCAATTGTTTACTGACATTAGAAACATTAGATTTTCACTGGAAGACAAGCTGTGTTTGTGTGTGTGGAAGGAGTGCATTTATGAGGATGTGTGTAATTGTGTGTCACAGCAAGGATGACAATTATGTTAATGTGTAGTTGCATTCGTATTGCGAGACTACAGCACAAAGAAACGGATGCAAAGAAAAACGGCAGATGGACAAATAAAGATAACCTAAAGGAAAGAACATAGACATGTGACTCAACTCACCCCTCAACTGATACCATAGCTCTCCGAACGTTGGCTAATGTTCTCTAAACGTTCTCTCAAAGTTTTCAAAAAATGTTATTTATAAGTTGTTGTCAATTTTTAAAAATGTTACAGAATTAAAAAATGTTTTAACCAAGCAGTAAGGTTAATACATCTAAAAAACTGGAGGCTTTGAACGTTCCTAGAACATTAAAAGTAACATTTTTAACTGTACTTAACGGAAACATTAGGGAAACGTTCTAACAACCCAAAATTTTTAGCTGGGACGCTGTATGTGTAGACAGTTTTTTACAGTCAATGTTTTTGTGTTGCGTGATCTCTGACTCACAGTCACAAACCTCCACCTCCCTCACACTCACATCAGCAATATTCATTTCAGTCTTGTTTCTCACAATGCGCAGGAAAGAGAGTTTAATTTCCAGCAAAACCCCTCACAACTCACAACAACAAAAAGGCACTTCCTTTGACGAGACACCTCACCCCTCTTCTCTCTCTGTTTGTCATGTAGTTAATATGTAGTGCTAATAATGGCCTGAGAAAGAGAGGGAGTTGTTTTGAGGAACACATCAGATAAAATAAGGGCTGAAATCTGGAGGGATCGGAGCTTTATCTGGCTCTGGTTTGAATGAGATCTTGGCTGCAGCTTTTTACTGTGACTATGAAGTGTGTGTGTTTGTGTGTGAAGATAAAGATCAGCAAGTGTTCTAACCACACCAGTCATGATGACTCTCTCACCCACAGATCACATTTTCTCTCTCTCTCTCTCTCTCTCTCTCTCTCTCTCTCTCACACACATCTGTTATTATATGTAGATCTTTTCTGTTTCTTACTTTATTTATAAATACATTCCTGTATTGTGTATTGTGTGTGTGCACACAGGTTGTTAATATTCGTGAGGGCCGCACTTTAAACGTCCCTACAACATCAAAACCGACTTGTGTTGTCGTTACGTTTAAAAGGCTCATAAATCAGCCAAATTATGTTTAACTTTAAGTCTGATAATGTCATCTTTATTCAAGGCAACTTACACCAGATTAATGCATTCACCCATTTCAATATCAGCTGCCATTTTAAAAAGCTACAGAATTTATAGGGAATTTAGCTGTACATTTTAACAGTAATGTATATGCATTTCCTGGGGCCTGAACCCATGACCTTTGACCTATGAGTGAGGGAACACCTATAACTCAGGGTTAGGTTTAGGAGGTTAGTAAAACTTTGTCTTAGTATGAAATTTATAGATGAAATTTATAGAAATGTATAGATTTATAGATGTTCTCAGTAATATAGTTTCAATGGTCTGTGTGCTGCATTTCGTCTGTTGTAAGTTAAATCACTGAAGAGTGTGTACTACGTTTTTGCATTAGTGTGTGTCTTATGTCTAAATATGTGTGATGGTGTGTGTATATATAAATTTGAATGTCACTTTTGAGAGTAGAAACTCTCCTTACTTGTTAATGGCTGATGAAGAAAGTAAACATATATTACAGTGGACATAATTATAGGTTCTTTTGATCTTCCATTCGTGAGTGTATATGTTTCTGTATGAGCATGAGTGTATATACGTGTCTGTGTGAGAGAGGGCTTTCAGTATCTCTGAAAATAATCTGATGTGTGTGCAATCACCATTTCAACACTAAAGCTCATCTCTTAAAGGGGAACCTCTGATCTACAGTTTGTTTTGAAGGGGAAGCTGGTTTACATCATGACATTTATTAAGCAATTTTTTCATCAGCTTCTGCTGCATGACCTTTTAAGTGCAGGACAGGTATGTTAAGTAGTGTACATATGCCCCAGGAAATGTGAAAGGTGTTGGTTAAAAAAGCTAAACCTTCATCTGTTGGCAAATTGTTTTGATACATGTAAATCATAAATGTATATGATGTAGATTATGTATACATACAATGCATGTATACAATGTGCAGCTTAATGTCCAAATGCATTTTGAATCCCATGTGTACAGAATTTGAACATTTGGAGTAAATATTTGGTCTTCAAAATCAAAACCGCAAAGTAAATAGCTGAAAATTAAATAATTAAGACTAACAAAATCTAAACAAGTGTAGTCAATGATTACAATTGAAAAGGGCATTAAATGGCTTATTGCAGGACGCAGGGTAGTCTCTGATGAAGTACAGTGCCTTCTAAGCAGTGGACAGAGAAAGTGATAAATGCTGCTGATGTTGATAACTTCTGACAGGAGCTCCTGTCACTCTGGTGGGCAGGGTCTCGACTGCAGAGCATTGAAAGGAATTTCATTTTAGGGCAGGAGTTACAACTATCTAAACAAGGTTTAAGCTGTCTAAAATAGCATGTTCTTTTGTCCTTATATCAGCTGAATTGTTGCTTGACAGATGAAGTTAATCTAGTGTTCTTTAGCATTGCGGGTGCCATGCCATAAACCCTGCCCCACAGCAAACCGAACCGAACCGAACCATGGCTCAAAAACCACACAGTTTGTCACAATTTAGTCACAGTTTATGTAATGACGATAGCATCCAGTGGGGGGCCTTGGTACTTCATTGAACCTCATGTCCATATTTAGAGAGAGAGGGAGAAAGCAAGATTGTGTGTGAGCAAAGGAAGCAGAGAAAGAAAGAAATACCAGGGAAAGAAATGAGAAGCTCTTGCCAAGGAGGGAGGGTGGAGAGGAAGAGAAAATTAGGGAGGAAAGGAAAAAGTTGTAGAGAAAGGGACATAAGTTGGGTGGCTAAAGTTCCTCACACCTTCATAACAAGTTCCAGACCAAGTTCCATCTCATCAGGGCTGATCAAGTGCAAAAAAGTCAAACAGCTAGATTCCTGAATCACCGTTTGATTAAATCCGGCCTCCTATCTGCATAACAGCCTTGTGAAATAAGAAGATTTAAAGCAGCTCTGCTGAATAAATGGATAAATGGACACTGAGGGACATGGATGAAAATGAGTCCACAGCTGAGTGTTTCAAACCCCACTGACCTTCAGTTGACCAGAAGTGGACCGATGACCAGACCTTCAGAGAGAAAGGTGAGCATTGTAAATAAACAATGATATAAACAATGCTGTCACCCAACCAAAAGGGAACTTCTCAGAACATTGGCTAACATTCTCTAAATGTTCTCTCGAAGTTATTAAAATCATTCTTGCAGTAATGTTAGTAGAATTTTTAATGAATATATATATATATATATATATATATATATATATATATATATATATATATATATATATATCATTAAAGCTACACTATTCTTAGCTGGACAGTGAAATATATGAATGATTAATTAAATGTTAATTAAATATAAAAAGATGTGTATTGTGTTGGTTCAGATAACTGCTGCACATTTGAATGTTTCTGTATTAAGGTTTAGTTTAGTTAGTCAGCTGTCACATATAATTTTGACTGTGATTCACACTGTCAGGAGACTTGGAAAAAGGTAAAAAAGTTTCAGGTCTATTATCAGTTCTATTTTTTGACCCATAATGGGATTACTTTTGGAAAGTCTGCTTCATGGAAAAGTGTGACCAGAAAAGGAATGCAAAAAAATCACAAACAACAATATCTATCGATATCTATAATATAGAAATGTATGTTTTTAATTTGTAGAAGATGAAGTCTGCAGTACCGAGAAGAAAAACTGGATCTGGAGTCATTAAAGCTTTCAAAATCAAACAAAGGTACATGCAAACATGCACGCACAGTCACAAATACATGCCTCTGTTTTCTCTTTTTGAAGAGGTATTTGTAATGGATGTTCACAGTTAAACTGTGGAATTAAAGCAACATCTGCAAAACATTTAATAAAAGTATAATTGTACTTTTCATTTCATTTGGGTGTGCCAGAGATCTTTTAAATCTGTTTAATCACTGACTTGGCACTTTGTGATTATAGGACTCAGAGATTATAGGAAACAGAAGGTGCAAAGACTCTTGGGCTATTTCTTTGTAAGGCCTTATATTTAATAATGTACAAGCCCTTAACAAGTAATGTACAATCTCTTAATAATCTCTTAATAATAATCGCTTGTTTGTTCAAAATATTTCTCTATTAAGAGAAGATGCTGAATGCATTTCTTGATCTGTCTGTTTTTCATTTTTCTTTCTCATGTGCAACACACACACACACACACACACACACATTCATTGTTTACAGTATAACTGGCCAATCCCTTGGTATCGGCTAGAAGACACACTGTACCTTATATAGGCAGGAATGCAACAACAGACATAAACACACACACATTAAAATAAAACTGGCAATGTGTGTCATTCAGATTACAGGAGAGAGAGAGAGAATGAGAGAGAGCTAGGAATAATGCCAGGGCAGAATGATCACTAAATACGAGGGAATATTTGTGCCTTGTGTTTATTTTGTTGTCATATTTTTTAGCTGTAGGTATATTGATCTGCTTGTGGAATAACACAGAGCCTAACAACAGAGAGCACAAACCCATAAAACAAAACACTGAAAGAAAACAGAAATGTGCAGATTGAACACATGCAGTTCTCACATCTCAGATGCATCTGTAAATGTAAAGTACCTACAGTTGATGTGTCTGTTGTAGGTGACAGTGGTGATATGATCCAGACTGGATCATGAGATTTATGAAGGACATTGATGCTGAAGTTATTGGGCTCCAGGTCATGCCTAAAATGACCAATGCAGAGAATAAAGATGAAAGTACTAGAGGAAAGTAAAGCAGCTCAAATGCAGAGGGTCAATAACAACCGGTATCCAGTGGAAATAATCCAATAGTCTGAAAATGTGTCATCTCAAAAAAAATGAATCTCAAAATCTCTCTGTCTATCTCTCTCTCACACACACACAGACCTTTGAGCTATATCAGTGAGGACATCTCATAGATCCAGTGGTCCTCATACTAATATAGTGATATTTACTATACCCCCTCAGACAATCCTGTTGACATTATTAGATTTTTAGCACAACCTGATTTGTCTTTGAGGATCACAATAAATATCAGAAGTTTTCAAACATATTTGATGGTATGGAGATATTTTCCAAAAAATGGCACTTATGGTCATAAGTATCAATTAAACCTGTACACACATACATCATATCAATGATATAACCGTACACATACACTGTGAATCAAGCATTCAAGTGTCAGCAAATGAATTTTCATTATAAAATAATTTACAACAAGAGTATATAATCGAGAGTATATAAACAGCTAAAAAATCAAACAGAGAAACAGATGCTTTGTTCATTAAAGTTATAATTTAGCTCTAGACACGATGATGCAGGGTTATTTAAGGACATTTTAACCCTCAACCAAAATTACCTTGTCATGTATAATGTAATGAACATTACTGTATGTTTACAGTAGAACGATTCTGTTTTAATGCACTTAGTAAATCTTGCAGACCTGTGTGAACCTTTCACTGTAAATATTTGCTGTTAATAATAGCAAGATTCCAGCTATGGAATATTCCCCATCAGCATTCATTCTAAAATATTTGTATGTTTTGTGTGCTCGCATTTTGCCCAAGACTCTAACGTCTGCTGCCAAGCACGCAAAAAAAAGCTGTGTTTATGGGATATGCAGTATACAGTATGCATATGAAGAGCAAGACATTTGGGGAACATTTCATTTGTCATTATTATGTTACACAGTCCTGATTTTTAACTGTTGATTCCTCTACAGTGATAGGTATGGGGCATGCAGTGTATCCCAGGATGCCATGCTGTTAATGGAAGCCCACGCTCATCTTACCAATGGCCTGCAGTCAAGCGAGAGACTTCTGTTGCTTTTCACAGATTCACTTATAATAGCCAAAACCAAGTATGTTAATATTTCTGTTTGCGCATATTTATATTATTATGTGCATCAATCCAAAACATATAACATATCTTACTGACAACTAGTTCTTCGTGTACTAATGTTAACGAATTTGTCTTTTACAGGTCTTTATATCTAAAACTAAAGGTTTGTGTTAGCCTTTCAGACATATGGCTTGCATCCTGTATTCATGTCATCACAGACAGAAAGGTCACCTCCAAAAATTCGTTTGTGATTGGCTGGCCGACCACTAATTATGTTGTCACATTTAGGTAGGCTTCCCAAACAAAACTTTATGATATTTTATACCTGAAATCTTTGCAAACCAAACCAATTGACTTTTATACTGTACAAACTGTATGTTCTATCTCCTAACCCGCACCCTACCCTTACTGCCACAGTCCATGTGTCATTTTTTTGTATTTTATCTGGCAGCAAAAGCAATGGTGTTGTTGACGCATGCACAATTTATTTTAATGATTGTGTCCACTAAATGTGTCTCACTTGCTTATTTCACTAGACTTACATTTACACTAGACTTACATTTACACTAGACTTACATTTCACTTCTGGTTGCATGTGACAAATAAAAATCTAGGCTCTTGAAAGACTGCATCACATTGTCTAAAAGCCCTGACCAAGCGATGACTCTTTAGATTCATGGTATACAGTAATTTTCACTCGGACACCATCGATTATAGAGTGTGTGTGTGTGTGTGTGTGTGTGTAACATCATTTGCAGGATATCAATTCACAGTATTGAATCGAGTCATTTTTGTACATGAGCAACACTGCTAGAAAGACTAGACACATGAAGATAAAAGTACAGACCACCAGATATACAAACCATCATCCACACTTATTTATACCTAAACTCCATATTATTGTCTTATCATTCAGTGCCATTTATCTAAAAAAATCCTGTTTAAATGTTGAGCACTGCTTGGCTGAACAGATGGCTGAAAGTAAATCATTCTTTCTCTCTTGCTTCCACCTTCCTTTAAAAATGAAGCTCCTCAGAAACTAAGGAGAGATGGTTGCAGGCTCTTCAGTGGTGAGGAAACCCTCAAAGTATAAACAAAACTCATAACTAAATGTGCAAATAAACTACAGTGCTTCATAATCTGACATGTATGAAAACTTGAAGGTGTGAAATGTGAAGTATTTTCTTTTTTCATCTGTTTTTGTTTGTTTGTGATGATGTTTTATTTCTCAGGCACACCTGCAGAGCCAGGCAGAGAGTCTTACCAAACGCCATTCTTCTTTATGTCCTGCTAATCTGCCCTCTGGATGATGACAGCCCAGTGGTACACACTCGTTTTGGGTTAATTTGGACCCCTCCCGGCCATCAGGGAACTAAAACTATGCCTCTGTTTATATGTTGATCCTTGATTTTTATTGTTGTTTGTTTGTTTCCTTACATGCTATTGGCTGTTAAGACCGTTGCCGTGGCAGTGGATGTCAACACCACTGCAGAAAATGTGGTTCATTACATTATGCAACAGTGCAAACTGCTGGTAAGTTGTTCTTAAACCCCTAGTTCGCTGTAATACTAGTTTACGTGTTAACTCCCCCCTTCAGACCACATAAGACCGTGTAAGACCAATAAATTAAAAACTCCCCCCTCTGCTTTTTTTGCACGCAATATCAGCTTGTATCTTGGTATCTAACTGTATGCGTTAGATATATAAGTTATTAAATGGTTCTTGCGATGTATGTAGGACATTTTCTTATGTTATAAATCACATATATCAAAAATGTTATTCTGAAGTTGAACGCTTGAATGTTCAAAATAAAAACAATTATGTTAGTTTGTTACCTTTATGTTTTTTTTTCGTTACAGAAACGTTCTTACAACCTAAAATTGTTAGCTAGGTAGACGCATGTGAGGTACTTGAATTGGTAGACTTTAGGTCATCATTTAGTCAGTATTGTGTTTCTGTAATAATTTGTGTGTCATTCTGTTGCTGACTGATATGTAAACATCAGTTATATTGTGCCAAGTTTGTCCACTGGCACGTCCTGCGTTTTGATAACAGTCATTTCCTTTTTCCTGCCTCTTTCCAAAATATAATAACCACTTCCTGTGTGCAGGGTGAAGTCTCAGACTACCAGCTGTGTGTGAACTATGAAACAGAAGAGGAAACATACACCCTTATCGGTGAAGATGCTCAAAAAGCGCATGACCATACACTTACTTTCAAAGATAAATGTGGACACAAAATAGATGATGGGTATTCAACTCTTTCCTAGTAATTGCTGCATACAGTAACTTTAATATTTAGCTTTAATATGCCATTTAAAACAAACATCACCACATTATTCTACTTTTTAAGCATTGAATTAATAAAAGGGTTTCATATCTAATATTAATTTAGTGATAACTTATACATTTATTTTTCCATATATTTTCTCTTTGTGTTTTTGTGATGCACACATATTTCAAAGTGAGAAAATAAACTCAGCCGATAAGGGACCGATATCAAAGTGCATAGCATCGGTTCTGGCTTGTTATTGGCTTATATTGACTGATGATTAGCTGATCAGTGTCAACCAATAGGAATAGGACACAAACTAGCCTTAATAATTGCTGTTGTTAATTTGTCATTGATGGTAGTGATCCTGCCAGATCTCATTTGAAGCTGTAATCTGTTACTTTACGTTTATAAAAAAGCATAAGATGGCAGGGTACTTGCAGAGTTATTTTCTTAAAGTGGATGACAAGTTTAATTCTAAACAACTGCTGTAAGAACAAGCTACAAACGTTGCACCATGTACAGTACCCGGACATGAGATACAGTAGCTGGGTTGTCTTCTTTCTATTTACAGACGGACATGTCCCGCAAAATCGGACCCAGACGCTCAAATTATAATCTAAATCCGAATGAGCTTCTCCACTGGGTGTTTGTATGCATCTCAGACAGAGAGATTGACAGATAGAGAGATTTAATCTAGCTGCTCTCTGATGAATGTCCAGGCATGATGAGAACTAACACAGACACGCACACAACCCTCAGGTCCCATATAAGGACACGAGAGGTTTAGTTTTAGATAATATAATCCAAACTTAATCAAATGTAAACGTGTGTTAGTAGGTGCAGGATTTATACCAGCTAACAGAGAACATTCTCAGAACATTGGCTAACATTCTGTAAAACATCTCTTAAAGTTATCCAAAAACTCTTGCAGTAGTGTTAGTACAACGTTTTCTTAACATTATATATCATATCAAAAATGTTACTCTTAAGTTGTTGGTTGAATGTTTTTAAAAATGTTAGAATTTAATATTATATATATATATATATATATATATATATATATATATATATAATTATAATTTTATATAACCAAGCAGTAATATTAATACAATGTGTAAAAAACTGGATGTTTTAAACGTTCCTAGAACTTTCAAAATAACGTTTTTTATGTTTTTGTTAGGTAATGGAAACATTAAGGTAATGTCCTAAAATTGTTAGCTGGGTACAAAGATTCTTGATGTAAGATTTCTATGAATGTAAGCAATTGGAAGTAAACACTAATACACCACTTGTTTCTTTCCTCCAGTACTGCTAAAGAATGCAATTTCCTGCAACCTGATTTTAACCCCAATTTCCGTCTTTATTTTCTTTTTGTTGTCTGCTCTAGGCCACGAGCTTCCTTTCTTCATCCTGCGTCATTCCCTGAGCAGTCAACAGGAGCAACTGCTCGTTCCCATTGTGCCCCTGCAGGAAGCGTTTGGTGCTGCCCAGCAGACAGAGGCAAAGGTCAACACCCCTCACTTCACCCTTAAAACTAGAGCACACACTCCAGGTGAGGGCACCTGTCACCCACACAGCACAATCTCTGAGACATGTTGTAATGTCTCACCTTATTGATCTGAAATGTGTTTTCTGTGAATCTGAGACATGTTGTAATGTCTTAACTGGTTGATCTGAAATGTGTTTTCTGTGAATCTGAGACATGTTTTAATGTCTCAACTGGTTTGACTTTAGTTCAACATGTATATTGTCCGGTCTTCCTCCGTACGGTAATGAGGTTAATTACTGTTTCTAGTGGCATCGGCCTAATATTTCATAATCATACAATCGTTTGTGAAAAGTGGCAGCTGTGAGGCACTACAGTGCTGATTGTTGTGATGTTTTTGGTTTATTTACCTTAACAGCCAGTGTTCCATTCTTCATTAAATCATGCAGATCTCTGACACAAAACAGAATAGCGCTTCTTAAACAAAATGGTGGGACTGTTTATATTCCAGGCTGGGCTGAAGTCATGGAAGAGGAAGCAGACACAGTTTTGTTAAGTATAATGGACTGCCAGGTTTGCAGCATCTTTGACACACCTGTTTTCAACAGATCTGGGATGGCTCCATCTGCAGAGATGTGCTGGATGTTTGTTGCGAAAGACCCAGCTAATAGTTTTAGGTTGTGAGAACGTGTTCATAACATTTCCATTAGGTAACAAAAATGTTAATAGTGTTATTTTGAAAGCTTGAGGAACGTTCAAAATGTCCAGTTTTTTAATGTCTATCAATGTTGGTTATAAGAATGTTTTTCAAGCATTTTTTATTCTGTAACAACACTCCAGTAACAAAAACCATACCAAAACAATAACCACCACTGTACAATTATAT
This sequence comes from Chromobotia macracanthus, assembly GCA_036877525.1. Lineage (NCBI taxonomy): Eukaryota > Metazoa > Chordata > Actinopteri > Cypriniformes > Botiidae > Chromobotia > Chromobotia macracanthus. The sequence goes on from JAZGTH010000010.1 coordinate 3,702,235, forward strand.
TCACTACAGTTCTGGGATAATAACATGAGTGTCTAATCAATGTCATGAACCTTATTTGATGCACACAGCTGCATCACACCACGGTTTCCATTGTCTTTTACAGGATAATTTTAAATCTGCAGTATACACATGAATACTGTGATTAGAATGACTGAAGAAAGTAGAGAAACCCTAAAGTTTTTTATTGATTTAAATGATAGGCACTTGATTTTAAATTTACAACATTTTTACAGTGTTGTAAATTAAAATAAATGTACATTTGCCTCATTTGCATAAAACCCATAAGCATTCCTTATTATCATATAAGTTATTTGAATTCCTGTCTCCGGGAATGTTAAATGGTAATTGATTGTATATAAGGGTGCCAGCTGGAGTCACGTATTAGTAATAAGACCCCTGCATTCTGTTCTAATGTAGGGAGTTAAGAACATTGAGTGTAATCACACAGGATGGAGGCTATTTTGATATCTTCTTCCTCTGAGAATATCTCATCATATCTGATTCCCTCCATCAGTGCTGTGGACACTACAACACACTACAGAAAGACAAACAGATGATGAAAAGATGTTCCAATGGACTGAACAGAACTGCAACACGAGAACCCTGAAATACAGACATGCTTTAAGGAAACATTCGGTAGAGAGTGCAATGTCTGTTGCATTATTCTTACAACATGTATTAGGGGAGCAAGATCTCCAAAAAATCTAAAATAATTCCTAAACATTCCTAAAAATCTCTTCTGTGGTCAATTCAAATCATGGCTGATGATTTAATTAAACAAGTCACTGAACTATCACATTAAAAGTGACTGTCACAGAATCAGGGGAGTCAAAATCTTACAGAAAGTCAAATTTGGGTATAACACCGGCACATTTATATTTATACAAATATAATTCTATAGATAAAACTGTACCTCAGCATAAACATCGTTATGGAAACACATCTGTATACTGTATAGTATGCATATCTTTCATTTTTTTTTATTCTTTCCGTGTCAGTAGTCTGTCGTAGTTTGTTTTTGGCTGTTTACAAGACATCCTGTATTATTACACAAACTGAGGAGTAAGAAATGTGTACAGGAGCTACTGCTCTGAACAAAAAAAAAAGACAAAATCATCAGAACAGTACAACAGCTCCTCCCAGTAATGCATTTGCTAAAATGTGATCTGTTGTGTTTTATTGTCAGGGGCTTTGCAGAAACACAAAAGAAAAAGGTCTCTGATTGGCTGGGCTCTGAGGAGGGGACACCTTAACCAATCAGATAACCATATTGAGCCAGAAACTGCCTCCCATAAGCTATTTGGCCAATCTCTTTCCTCCATTTGTCCTGATGGAAACCTGCCCAAGCCAATAATGGTAAGGAAATAACTGTCTAGTTTAATTATTTTAGAGACATTTTAAGATTTTTTCCACATTAATTCCCCAATGAATATCAAGACAAGAATATATATGTACATATATATACATATATATATATGTATATTTATATTTATATATCTAGTTCATTCCTTTTAGGTCTTTTGAACCTTTTTATCTTAAGCATATTAAATAATTTTACTTACACACAAAAACACAACAAATCATCACTCATCTCTTGGTCAGCATTTGTCCACTATTTTTGTGTGCGTATGCAGGACCTGCTATATCTTCTGTTCTGTGAGGGTCCAGAGACTTGTGGAATCTTCCGCCGTTCTGCAAATGCCAAAAACTGCAGGATTCTAAAGGAGCGAATGAATTCTGGGAAAAGCATTTCACTGCATGAAGTATCTGTGTTTGTGTCAGCATCTCTTATTACAGTCAGTATCTACAGTATCTACAGTCAGTATTATCTCACAGAACCCAATTGCTCTCTGCTTTGCTCTTTTTTTAACAGATATCAAGAGCATACTTCATTGCCCACTACAGCTAATTCCTTGATTTGTGTGTGTGCGTATTTGCAGGAGTTTTTGCGCAAACTGCCTGGTGGCGTGTTATGTTGTGACCTGTATGACGACTGGATGGATATTTTGCAGATCGAAGATGAACAGCACAGACTTTACAAAGTCAGAAGGTGAGAACGGCACACAAACAAACAACAGCACACAGACAAACAAATACACATAAAAATAAAATATTTTCAGTCCTGGATGCTGATTGGTCCAACACTGGGTATATTGTTGCGCATCACCCATACAGTCCAGCTATTCACCTTAGTTTTCAGTTGGTTTACATATCAGGAACTATAGTTTTACTACAAGGATGGCAGTGTAACTCTGAATATGTCAGCTAGCAGGTGAAAAGACTTCACGTAACTTTGCATTTTGAAACTTTCAGGCACTTTTATGACGTCCCACAATGTGGGAAAATAACACCAGGACACAAATGCATGCTACAATCAGTGCTTTAAAAAGATTTATTGTGTTATTATGGTTCCCTGGTCCGTATCTCTTTTGAGCTTTTCAAGATGTACATTTTTTACTCAGGGGTCAAAGCTTTTTAAGCAGCCTTAATATTATATATATTGTTTGGGTTTTATGTTATGCTGTATCAGCTGTTTTAGGGTTACCTGTAATTGTATACAAATCGTTATCTTTACTTATCCTCACATTCACCTTGTGTTACTAACATAATAAATAACTTGTTTAATGAACACATTACTAATATTACACATTCTGTGTTACTACAGTACATTATATTTGGCATATGTATGTTGGTGTAATATGTGCCATGCCAGCTGATTCTGAATCTTCTCAAGGTTTTTCTTGCTTGCTTACTGGTGGCATTTGGTAACAATGTCCTGTAATGCTGCTTTGAAACCATACATATAATGTCTGGGCTTATTTGTCTGTTTGTTTTGTTGTATTTGTCCAGTTTGCTAGCGCAGCTGCCGGAGGAGAATGTTAGCTTGCTGTGTCACTTGTTTGGAGTGCTGCACAGGATACACAACCATTCACATGTCAATCAGATGACAGCAGCAAACTTGGCCCTCTGCATTGCTCCCAACATGCTCTGGAGATCTCCACAGCTCAGCCCAGAGCAAGAGGGAAAAAGTGCCTTACAGGTAAACAAATACCAAAAACCCAACACACATACATTCCTATATACCACTGCTGGTTTACAAGGATCGTTGACAAATAACATGTCCAGTAGTCAGTCTGTCTGTCTGTCTGTCTGTCTGTCTATGTGAACAAACAGATGGAATATTATGGAAACTTGTATCCATGAATTTGAGGGCTTTGTCTAATTTGTGATACATGCCGGGCATGTGACTGAAATTTTATCTTTTAAGGAAAAGCAGGATAGTGTTGCCAGGATACCCAAAGATAACAATTCCTGGAGGGGTATGTTATATCTGACTCAGTGCTTTGCATTCATGCAAAGTTTTTATGCTTAGATTTTCATAACCTGATTCATCAGATCTGATCTGTTAAAAGTAAAAGCGGCAACTCACAGACTGTCAGTTTTATGTGTTCATCTCCCAAGCATGTAAAGAGTCTCCAGTGGAATGTGCAGCAGGTTTTATTATATTACATATCATGGGGGTCTTTATCTGTATAAATGAGAAATTTCACACACAGAATTTCACAAAACAGAAATATGGATTTCTGCCTGTTTAATAACCACAGCTTAATATCTCTGCTATCTAAGTGACTTTAATGGCATATGGAACCCATGAGCGAAAAAGAAAAAATGTGCATTAATATAAAAGAATTAACTGGAAGTTTATTTCAATATATAATTAAAAATATGAGTAAAGAACATGAATGCAAATGAATCAGAGATAAAACAAGTAGTTTGATGTGGGTGAGAAAGGAGAGGCGTGTTTGTTCCTCAGTATCTAAATATAAATGTTTTTTGGTCTGGCATTATCTCAGATTGCAAATAAATCCAACTCATTTAGAGGGTGCAGACAACATAATGTGTGCTGAATGAAAGACCATTTAAGAAGATACACACTGCACTTGCTTGTGTGGTTACAACGGTTCATCGTGTTCAGGACCATAATGAAGCTGTTTGTAAGAAACAGCATGTGTCAATTACTACAAATTTATCACTGGATAGCGAATCAACCACTTGCCGCCACAGATCCCCAAAGTGTCTATTAAATACTGCATTACCAATGCACTACAGAGATAGTGACAGAGTTATTATCATTACATTTTCCCATCACATGTTTATTATACATTCCTTTGGGCTCATTTGTACCTGAAACCGTGGTAAGAATGTGTTTTGAAGACCTCTGAAAAGAAAGAATTCTTGCAATTCTCAATTTTAAAGAAATGAGATTCATGCACTTGCCCAGACACACACGTACTGTACACACACCAGGGTCACAGTCTCTGTGCTATGAAACGCTAAACTAATGTCTAAACACTCTTGAACTAGCAGAAACAGTGCAAGGCAACAAGCATACACATGTGACCACCTTCGTCATTGATGACACACATGCTCAGGGGAATATACAAAGCATTAATCTTATGAAAACTTTTAACAAATCATAAACTTTATACCGAATAGGAGCTTGAACAGCAAATCAATCTCCACTTCAGCCTCTACTGTATGTAGGGCTATGGTTAACATTAACGTTTGAGGACACGCAGTGTCTGTTCCATATTGCTGATGGTATTGCTGGGATTTTTTTGATCGTTTGCATGTGTCTTTGTCAGGCTGCTCTGCTCATCCAGTACCTGATTGAAAACACTCATGCCATATTTGGAGATGATCTGGAGAGTCTGTTCACCGGGCAGATGAATTCAGGGCGGGAAACGCATGAATCTGCAGGTAATTCTGTAGTTTACGCACTTTGACCCTTTTTATACAGAGATGTAGATCTGAGAATTGAGGTAATTTCACAGTACTCACACACACATTTAAACTGTCCACTTATTCTAGTCCCACTCTGTGAAGGCCACAATGCTGAACAGTAAATGACCTGAAAGAAAAAATCTATTAAGATCCTGTAAATAGTTCGAATAGTTTAGGTTGAGAATACTAACATACTACCTACCTAGTACACAGTACATGCTGCATAATGTTAAACAGTGTGCAGTTCTCAACATGGACCTTTTTGACAGTACTTATGCTGCATTGATGTAACATCTGCTGAAACGACCTAATAAATAAAGAGTTAAATGGATAGATAAGGAAGCATCACATCTCTATACACTAATATACTGTAATTTATCTGTTTACTTTTCTAAGCAATTTTAGAAACAGTGCTGATACTTTAAAGAAACATAACTGAGAAAATAACATATATTTTATATATATTATATAAAATATGTTATATAATATTTTCCTGCGGGTCATTCTGAACGATCTCGGTGGTCTTCTAATGTCAGTGCAGTTTTTAATGGGTTTCATGTCTGTATATGGGAACACCAAAGATGTAACAGTGTTCTAAAAGTTAAAGTCCTTCCAGTATGATCTTTGCAGTTCAGTCACACTCAGCATGAAAGGGGAAAGTTTGTCCTGTTTTTAACTTTTCTAAACAAGCGCCAATCAGTGTAGCTAAAAAGAAAACCCTCAAAGGATCCCCAAGAAGAGCAATTTGCTTTTATTCATTTACATGCCAGTTGGTTCTCCATGGATTCTTTATCATTATACTTTCAGACACATAACTGCCAGTCATAGCCTGAGATTAGCCTTTATGACAGATTTTTCTATCGCTGTAGGATTCTCTGAGAATGACCACAGGGTTGTTATTTACTCCAGCAGGGTTCATGAAAAATTTCATATTTGAAATCATTATGAAAAGACTTTCATATTTGTGGATTTAGCAGTGTACCCCTCTAATGGGGTCATCATATTAAAGTCATAATTATCAGTCATGATTACAAAGAGGAAGTTGAAATTGCTTGTGCAACCAAACAGATTAAAGTTTTTGCTGTGAAGTCTATGCCCAATGATTCATAAATATGTTGTGTTCTTGGCTAAAGTTGAAAACTAAAAATGTCTAAAATGTGTTTTTCTGGTTTAATTAATTTGAATAACAAACAAAATGTGAATAAAATGTGATTGCTCTCTGAGGTCACTATAAGCTGTTGTGGTCAAGCTAATGAAGATATGTCTAGGTGTAAGTAACAACTATTTTTTTTATCTAGATGGCTCATATCTTCAACACTCCTCTTCAGAAGATACAGATCAAGACTTTATTGCTTCTCCCCCACTTTCTCCTGAAGTCCACCCCCTTTTTTTTCCTCTAGCTGCCCTTTCTCTTAAAGAGAAGAGGAGACAGCGCCCATTTCACACTGATATGCCATCATCACATGGAACGTACAGCTGTGGAACTCTGGATTCTATCTCATCACATTCCACTGCTTCAGTGAGCATGATGGAAATTGGCCAACTCAGCCCATCACGTGATCGATGTCTCTCTGAGCCTTCCATGTATTTTGCAACACACCAAATGCAGGTACCATCTCACGCTCATGTTATCCGACAATCTAGCTGTGATGCAGCTGTAACAGACAGTCGAAATGAGCAGTCACGGGGCTCCATGAGCTTGAGTGCAGAACGAAAATCCCAGAGTTCTGGGCTGGGTACAAGACGCCGACGTTACACTTTCTGGAAGTCACCACAAATCCCCACCCGCTTCAAGCACCCTGCGCAGAAACTGGCCAGCATGTCGAGTCTGTCATCTGCTACCACTTCTTCTCTCAGCTCATTGGACAGCACACTGTCTCTGAGCTCTGCCGATCCAATCCCGAGCCCTCAGGATACACAGTCCCACCCTTTTCTGTTCGGGGCTGCTGCGAGACTGCGACCTCTTACTCCAGAAATGTCCAGAAAGCGATGGACAAATGTTTTTACTTATGAAGAGGAAGAGAAGGTGGACATGTGGAGTGAGAGAGATCAGGGGACAGAAACTGATAAAGAGAGGGATTTAAAGGCATCTTCTCATGAACCTCATGCAGAGAGAGTGGTGAGAGTTGAGAGTGAGAATGCCATGAGCTCTGAGATTTTCTGTGATTTCACTGAAGATGTACAAGGACAGTGTGTGTCAGACTGTCAGGGTCTTGCTGAGAGCGTTTGCAGGACGGGGTTTCCTCCGAATCAATTAAAATCCTCTGACGTGTGCAAGACACACCCCGACATGAAGTCGCCAGCAACCCCACAGAAGCCATGCAGCTCACGAACAGTCCAACAGGCGAAGCAGATCGAGATACAGGAATCAGAGTTAATACAAATACTCGCAGACACACCAGGAACAACAAAAAGGCTGTTTTTTGGTGAAAATGTTCCACTGGTGTTACGCACAACACCATCACCTCAAATGTCAGTCCAGGAGAAAACACACTGTCCCGTCCCTCAGGATGTGGGCATGATGTGTGGTGGAGCTGATGTTAGCATAATCAGCTCTGACAGTGGTGTTAGCAACAGCGTATGCGGTTACTGTGAAGAGAATACTATTCAAAATGTTAAATCTGTAAGTCATGACAACATTATTAGTTATAGTGTGGACACAACCGATGGCCTGCACAGCGCTGGTAGCATTAGGGATGGTAGCATTAGGGATGGTAGCATTAGGGATGACACCCACTCTGCTGTTAGCATTAGCAGTTATAGCGCTAGACGCGTTGTTAAGCTTTTTCATGGAAATGCTATTCAGGACACCTCATCTCCAAAACTTGCTAGCAAATTCTCAGGAACTTTTCGGCACGCAATCAGCATCAAGTTCCCAGTCAACGTACACAGCAGAGTGCCAGCACAGAACAAGCTGTTACCATAAACAGTTTCTTAATATATATATATATATATATATATATATATATATATATATATATATATACATATATATATATATATATATATATATGTGATTCTAATATATTCTTATTCTGGATATAAGGATATATTATATATATCTTATATGGAAATAAATCCACATGCAGGCCCTTGTGGAATTTTAATATTAAAAAGCCTTTATTGGCAGGACTGTCATATTATATTTACTTATTATCAGGCCATCATGCCTGTTTGGGCCAATCTGTGCTGTTTTTTTTAAATGACATACCCCTTTCAATTAATGCTTTAAAATTCCTGTGCCTGGATATGGGTTTATGTGTCCGCCCTGTAGAGCCATCTACTTATTTTCTGTGCAACTGAACCAAAGATTATTTTCATCTTTAAAATTGCAAGCTGATATTTTCTTCATAATAAGACAAATCAAAATGGTTCATTAGTTCATCTTATAGGTAATATTTGATATAAATAACAATATATTTTGCTCACATCCGGAACATTATGTTGAATCTCCAAGACACTCAGGCACAAGGAACATTATCGATGTTTTGAGTGCATGTTTTAAGTGAGAGTGCCCATCAGACCCCTTTTTATAAAGGCAGGTAATTTTTTTCTTTACTGAGCATCCACAAAAGTGCCCTGTGGTTGGAACTCCGCAGTTAAGGAACATTGCACTGAAAGCCTGATACAGTTGAACTGGCTGAATCTTGTCCTGCCATCCAATCAGGGCTGGTGATTTTACATGAGCAGCTGAAAGTGAAGAGAAGAAAAATCTAGTCACCTACAGAGCCCAGTATATAAATAGCCTATTTTATTTTATTATTTCATTTTTAATTTCTCATATCAAGGAGCTTTGTTAACAGTTTTGTATATACTTTTATAGACTATATTTAACTATAACCTTTGAAACAGTCCAAGCTACCATAATATGTTCTGTTTTCTAATTCTGTGTGTGCGTGAAAGAGAGAACATGTCATTGCCAGAGTGAGAGATTTTCACTTTAAATAATATAATTTTCATGTTGCAGTCCCATTAAGTGTTTCCCCAACTGCTGGAATTTTCTTTGCTTTCATGGATATTAAAAGTTATTTAGGAGAAAAATTGCTTGTTTTTTTTATCAGTTGTGCGGAATGTGAGGAATAAAGGGAGACAAGCACAATCTGGTCTATTCTTCAGGATCATGTTACTGCACTATTATCATTGTCCTGATGTTAACAGGGCAATGGGACAGGACAAAAAACATAGATACACTAAGCCAAAGCTGTGGCATAGACACACAAACACACTGTAAGACTATAATTTAGTTTGCTGTGTTTGGATTATCAGTTTTCTTCAATACCAGGTCAATTGGATGTTTTGAGGAGGTACCTTCAGCAGAGCTCTGGGAGCAAAAGACACAGACACTAGTGTGTGGTTGAATCAAGCTCATTTATTTCCTCAACAAGCAGATTATATAGAACAGACAGGATGCACCTAAAACTGTCTAAAGCAATCAATCAGCTGTATTATATTTTATTGCCGTGCATGGTCAGAAACAACAGCTACAGGGTGTGTTCTAGACCTCTCTATGCAATAGAGTATATGGTATTCAAAAGGATATATCAAAACTCATTAACCCTTAAGGGGTCTTGTCTATGTTCATTAGTGCGGGAAACTAAATAATCTAACACACACAAACACAAGGATACACAAAGCCTAGCTGTAGTACACACACACAAACACAGATAGTTATATGAAACTAAGCTAATTAGTTCCATTAGTTCCATTAGTGCCATGTTGTTAATCACTTTATAAAAATACACTTGTGACCTCATGAGTGAAGCCGTTCTTTACAGTGTATTTAGAACAGCTTTGTGTCATAACTAACCATGCCCCTTACCTGCCCCGTCTATATTTACTGTAAACCAATGCTTCTGTAAGCCACTGCTTCTTAGGGCTTTTGGGGTTTTATTCCAGTTTGTTAAAAACTTATTTTGAGCTGTTTGTGCCCTCAAATACAATTTTTACCACTTTTTACAGTCTGCCATTGTGATCTCTGTAGAATGCATCTCATTTTTTAAAGCATGACATATAATAGGTACATATGATATCTCGTTCATCGTTTATTTTCATATAAGAAACACAAATCTGCCAAAAGCACAACAGTATCTGATAGCTGCCTATGTGTGTGTGTGTCAGTCACAGTGTTGTTAATAAATCATTGGATCAGACTAATTATGACTTGTGTGTTGATATATGTTCAGTTTACTATGTTCAGATTTGATATGTGAACGTGCAGTTGCTGTACTATTTTCTGTAACTGTTATTACAGGTTGAATATGTTTTTAATGTACTAGTGTTTATTAAAAAAATGCTGATAATTTGGTTGCAAGAGCTTGTTTGCTAAAGTTCTGTTATAAGTCACAGCCTTACTTCAGAAGACCTATAATAAATTTCATCACACTTAACAGCATGTTCGCCTTATTTCTTTGTATTGCTCCGTAGTATAAACGCCTCCAGAGGAGTGTCACCACTCATTAATGCTATTATGTATTTCGTATTAAAGCCAGAATCAAATCATTTCCTCTGATCTTCAGAATTTTCATTTTCATTGAAAAGTCTATCTTTCTCATTTATCTGGTTTGTATTTTGATCATGCAATTACAGGAACGAATCATGTATGGTGCATACAAGAAATTTAACCACAGTTGGTCTGCAAAGCCATCTGAAAATTCATCTGACCTATTAACTCAGAGTTGTATTTGCAAACATTACTTTAGAATTGCTTTTGAAAAATTCTGTTTTGTGCCATTTTTCTGAACTCCAATCTGATTTTAATGTCCCTGGGCTTATGGGGAATTGAAATTGTATTGTGAAGTGTAATACATGGAACGGTTTTGCAATGTAAGTGAACTGACATTTATTTTTATGAGATCCATCTTTTTTCCTGATAGAGGGAAATGCTTGTACTAAGAGCTTGATAATGTGATCCAGCTAATCATTATCTGGATAATTAGGTTCTTCGAACACGCCTGTTGTTGATGATTAGTATGGCTGGATTGAGTTATCTGAGATCATTGTGCATTCATGCAGTGGTTTAAAAGGGACTATGTATCGATGGCAGAAACACTGATTAGCAATGTTGTTATTGGTTGCCTACAGTGGCCAAAGAGTGTGTCCACTTTTTCCCTCACTGACAGAACTAGAACTCTTCATGGAGAGTTATGGTGAGTTCCAAAATATAATAAAAACGGCAGGGAAAAATCTGCAAAAGCCAGGAGAGAGGGTTGGCAGACAAATTAACTGCGTAAGTAAAAAATGTTTTTGTTTTTTTTCTCTCTTAAAAAAATCAAAAATAATTTTTCAAAGAGATTTTTTATCTCTCAAAAAAAGATTTGACTGTCAACAGTCAAATCCAGCTGATGATCTGCTTATAACAAAAAATCATAGATGGAGCCCAGAGTTTTTTATATACATTATTTATTTAAATTACAACACAAAATACAAGCTTTGTGGCATATTGATCAATTAATGTTCAAACAATAATATAGCTTATTCACAAAACAAATACTAATAACAATATGGACTGTCTAATGTGTTTCTTACTATAAACTAGCAGATTGTTACTTTAGTTGTTTAAAGAGAGCCCTGGGGCCAATGCTCAAAAAGACACATAAAAACAAAGACTTTTTTTTTTTCATCTCTGAAAGAGATGCACAACACTGATGTATAGCTGGCAAGGAAACATACACATTCTTAACATTTTACTTTTTTTGTATTCCTTTTTCTGTCTATAATAAATAGGTGACCCACACACTAGTAAAACAAAAAATCATTTTAGGCCAAAATACAGCTTTGGAACTATATAAAGCAGCACAGCACACGTAAAGTAGCACACACAATTTTAAAATGTCTTGCAGAACTGACAAATCACAATAGATGTTTGTCTAACACGCAACATGTGGACAAACATTCCCACGTTCACGACACAAGATCAACAAGAGCATTTAACTAATCACAAATAATCCCAAATACATTTAGCTTCTCAGCGGCTGAACTGAAAATCATATGCAAAGTCCTTTTTTGCAGGCAAATTTAACATCAATAAATGAATTCAATCCCCTAAATAAGTTCAAATATCAATGTTTGAACATTTAGAGTTTGTCAATGTTGTTACAATGTTTGCACTACTTGTTTGCTGAGATTGTATTCACATCGTTGTTTGTGCAATATATTGTAAAACTGTGGAAACTTAAGATGTCAATTGTGGTTTTGTTATTTTAAAATGATGGTTATTGCTGAATAGTTTCATTAATATTCTAACATAGTAACCCCACTCCCCCCCAAAAAAAGAAAAAATGCATTACAGAACTGGCACACAAGGACTGCCTTTGAACTTATAAATTACACTATAAATAAATGAAAGTACTTTATAAACAGATCACAGAAATTCTCACTCTAAGAATTACTCATGCAAGGAGGCAATTGAATTTATGGCTGAAGTGTTAGAAATAAACCAATAAACATGTCAATAAATAAAAATTAAACACCCTGATATGAAATTAAATCAGTGCAACAGAAGCTGTCAGTTGTACATAACAGCTGTTAACAAAAAGGTTAATCCGTGTCAGATAATAGCCCATTAAGTCGTTTTGAAAGGAAAGAACTGAATGAGAGCTTCAAATGAGATAACAATGACAAACCACATCATACAAGTGTGAGGTGACGATGATGCTTTTTCAAGTATGGTGCTTTTTCAAAAAAAGAAAAATAGAATGTAGTATGTAGGGCGCTTCCTTAGGATTGCTGGTTGCCATTGACCTTGAATAAGGGCAACGCTCCGAGTTCCCTACGGAACTTGTAATTGAACCAGCAGTATATGAAGAGGTTGCAGCAGGTGGAGCTCATAGCCAGCCAGTGAAAGAAGAAGTACAGGCTGCTATTGGCCTGGATCTGGTTTCTTGACAGCAGCACCACGTAACAATTTAGGGGGAACCAGCAGACTATGAACACAGATCAGTATCTTTAGGTTCATCATCTTCCTCCTGCAACGGGCAACCGATTTGGGACCATTCTGGAACCAAACCTTCTTGGCCACTATGGAGATTATTGTTAAAGGTAATACGAACAGAAGGACAAACAAGGCGAGATCAGGTACTTCCAGATAAGATCTGAGGGATGTGGAAAGCTAGGCAAACATACCATCCTTACCCTGTTATTGCTAAGAAGGACAAAAACGTAAATGTTTTAGCCTCAAAACTGGAGCTATCCATTTTTTTAATCACCCTCACAGACAGACAGACAGACAGACAGACAGAAAGAAAGAAAGAAAGAAAGAAAGAAAGAAAGAAAGAAAGAAAGAAAGAAAGAAAGAAAGAAAGAAAGAAACCATACCCGAATTCAAAGTGCAACAGTTTCTGGTAGATCACATGAGGTGGAAAGAGGCAGAAGCTCATCACCCAGATGGTGCCGATATAGGTCACTCCCTTCAACCAGGACATTCTCTGTTTTATTGGAAAGCAATCGTCAATCATGGCCATGTATAACTTGCACTAATGAGTCATTGAGTAAAATCGGTTATGACATCACTGTGTCAAATATGTTTCATTTATTTATGGATAGAAAATTACAATCAGCTTCATAAAGATGCATCTCAAATGATCTCAAATGGTGTGCTGTGCGTACTCTATGTACAGGTTTGGCTGTGCTTATAAAGGATAAAAATGAATTGAAATAAATGTCAGTGTGTATATTTACCTGAAGTTGAGCAATAGCGATGGCAACCAGTGTAAGCACACAGACGTAAACAGAACAATACTGTGGAAACCGGCTCACAAGGCACATTACCTTCCCAAACACCCATGTGCTGTACACAAACTGCACCTGAGACAAAACACGCTGACAGTGAAGTATATGCTGGATTCCATATGAATGCATGAAACATGACAGACAAATTACGTGTAGCTATTCACTTTACTAAATAACTAAACAAAACGTTCATAACAACACCTCACAGAGGCGAAACAAATTTCCAGGGTGCGACCATTAAGGGTTAAGCGATAACACACTCATCCCCGGCTCCAGCACACTTAACAGAGGAGCGAGGAGTCTTACTGTCAGGGTCCTGGCTTCATGTCTGGAGTGTCTCTTGGATTCTCTTACCAGGATCCTGACTTCCCTGTGTTTTGTGTCAGAGCATGTTGTCTGGATCCTGACTCAATCCTAGTCTTGGTTCTTGTTTCTTGGAGTCAGGATCTAGACTCACGCTCTGTGTCTGTTATGTGTGGACGCACATGGCCATTGTTTGTTTACTTTGTGCCATGTTCTCTCCTGCCACGTTTTTGACTTTGTGATTCTCCCTTCATTACTTCATTCCTCCCCCTGTCTGTCCTTGATTTTGTCTATTTATTGCCCTTGTGTTTACTGTCTTGTGCTGGTCCCTTCTAGACCAAAACCCAGCACAGTTTAATAAACCTGGAAATAACATCAGAACAGACTTAAAATAATGACATACCACTACAAAACAGACAGACTGGTAGAGTGAAACTGGAACAGTTGTGAACAACATCACTATATTGATTTCTTAATCAAACTTACCAGCGTAAACGGCATGTTAAGGAGAGTTGCAACAATGTCCGCAATGGCCAGATTCACAATGAACAAACTTGTTACTGAACGCAGTTTATTCTCCACAATAACGTGACAAATTACCGCGTTTCCAAAAAGCGAGATGAGCACAAATCTCGTCCATTAGGGAGCCATTAAAAGTGTTAAAAGATGTAAAACTTGGAGAAAAAATCATCGGAGGTGTTACCGAAAGACATCGCAGCGCCGCTGCAGGCGGTTTGTAGAGCCCGTCAAGAGAAGCGGACTGAGCACGATTTTATTGACACGCCTCATCGTCATCATCACCATCATCACCATCATCATCACCATCACCATCATCATCATCACCATCACCATCATCATCATCACCATCATCATCACCACCATCATCATCATCTAACGTTATACGTCATAACCAAAAACATTGTTTTTAAGCAGTTAGTGCACTAGAACTACCAAGGCACGGTCATTTTGACCGTGTTAAAGTTTGCATTATTTTTTTTGCAAGTTTTCATATAACTTTGTTAAAATAAAACCCATATCACTATAATACCCTGACTTTTGCGAAATGTGTGTATGTTTCATTCTAACATTGTAGTTTTATTAAAATGAAAAAACACAGTTTCTCCCTTGAATGGCCATAGCGCTTAAATTGACTTTTTTTTAGAAGATCAACTTTTTTCTAGTTGTTTTTCTATGCCATTAGTTATTATATCCTGACGTTTGTCTTTGTTTTACAAAGACATGAACAGAATATTGATCTACTGCGAGTTTGTACGTGTAAATATCTACAATAGCAGGTTCTGGTTGTCGGTGAACTATTACATTTTGACATCATTACAGTTTTAATTTCGTGTCCTGATGTTTATCATTATCCATATAACAGATCCATTTATTCATGGATTTTGAATGGTAGCTGCGTATTTGTTTCCGATTCGTGTGATACAAACATTTCCAATAAAGCCAGAGCTTTGTAAAGTCCAAAAGTCAAAATGTATTGAAGAAAGCATTTTCAAAATTTACAACATGTTTTAATCCACCGAAATATTCTGCTTCAATCCATATTTGATGACATTTAGACTTACAAAAACAACATTTTCACGGAATTATGCACAATTATAGTCTATATTATTATTATTATTATTAATAATAAATACTATTATATTATTATTCGTTTTCTGAGGGTGATGAATTCATAAAATATGAAAAAAAAAAAAATCATCCCCTGAAATCAATCCATCCTCTGAATGGCAAAGTCTCACATAAGTTCTGGCAGCATATAACAGAAAGAGATCATTTGGCTGTGCAGGAGACCAAGCAGGTGCTGGTTTTTGCCCACACAGCCTGATAACATTTGTCTCTTATTAGTGAGTCCACAAGCTGCATGTTCTGAGCAAGTCTGAGTCCAGTCCAGATGTTAAGAAGTTTATGCACGTTTATGGCTAAATGGCTTAAGTTTAACTGGTATGGTGCTGATTTGTTTATATTTGAGAAAATGCTTTCCTGAAATCAGGTGGAAGGATTTCAGTGGAGGTACAGCTTGGATACCTTCCCTCCACAATAATCAGCCTCATTTAATTTTATTAGGTTATCAGTATTAGCTGGATATTATCTAAATATCTACGGTCCATGCTTTGATTCTTGTCTCTACCGAACAATTCACGATAGGAATAATATAGGAAAAAACTGATCGCGGTATTACTGTTGTATATGTAAGATATTGATTTTCTCATTGCTCATTGATTTGCTCATTGAGCAATTAAAAGAATAAACACAACACTGTAAAAAACCTGCAGTGCCACTGAATCACGTATACATGCAAATGTATCAATGCCCAGATGGCCAGCTACAGATTCCTTTCCTCACACACCCATTCTTTTCAAAACTGTAGTTTTATTTAGGGGTCAATCTCACTCCAATTTCTACCCATTAGTAATAGTAATCTTTCATTCAGACATTGATTTATGTGACGAGATGACTACCGACTTTCTTTCAACACCCTTTTTGAAGAAAAATCAAAAATAAACTATTGTACATTTTTATCATAGAGTAAGAATAAATGCTTTATCTGTTAGAGAAAATGTGCAAGAATGTGTACGTTTATACATTCTGACTGATATTAAAGGGTATAGCAGATACCCTGTAATGTACCCAAGCTAAAGGGGGAGTCACAGGATCCCTAGGTGAGGTCTTATTGTCTATATTGCCTATGGTATCTCAAAAAAAGAGGAATTAATTTCTTCGTCACTAGATAATCATTTATATTCATGCATTTGGGAGACACCGTTATCCAAAGCGACTTACAGGGCATTGAGTGTATACCTTTATTTCATGTCATAATTATTAGAAGACGGATGATAATGCACATTTGCAACAAGTTAAGGTGACAGGGCAAGCCAACGGACTAACCATAAAAAACACTAATTTCTTTCCATTTATATCTCAATATAGCAAAGCACCTTCACTTTTTTCTATTATCTCAGCATCTCTGTCAACCCCCTTTATTTGCTGGTTTTTATGTGAAGACAGTCCTTTATTATTCAATGCTCTCAGACTGTCGCCTAATAATTCTTTTGATCTTAAATTAAAGTGCTGTGTGAACATGCTGAGGCACCCAGCAGTGGTAATACTCTTTTCTGTTATTTCTGTTGCGCTGCCTCATCTTACCTGATTGCTGCAAACTGCTCGCACCAAGAGTGCAGTCACAATGTGTATAATAAAATTTTGTCAATAAATCACTGACAAAATGTGCAAGTACTTTGAAAAGTTCACACTGTGGTGTAATAATACACAATGAAAGTGGACAAAGTGTGAAAGAGTGAACTGTGATTCTGTTAGATGTTGCTAAGACACAATTTGCCTTTCTGTTCATTCTTTCTGTTATTTACCTGTGGTTAGATAAACACCTCACACTCTTCTGTCAACAGGACATGTGTTGTTGGCCTAGAAAACGCACAGACCAATTAGTTTCTCAAAATGTCACATTTGAAATGCTGTTGGAATTGCAGGACGCATTTCAGAGGTACTGGAGAGTCTCCAGTGAATAATGTTCTAACTTGGAGCAATTAGTTTATCATCCGCCATACTGTGGTTTTTCAGATGTACTGCAGTAATTTATGTTCATAATCATATTTTAAGATCAAGTTTGGGTATGGATTTGAACGCTTTTTTTACTTTAAAAATAAAAAAGTTGAAGTTAGTTTTAACAAAATAAAGTGTTTGTGTTGGCTGAAAAACATGCAGAAAAGTCAATATTGACTTGATATTTGATATCTACAAGATCATTAATTATTTGTATGTAGGGCCATTTTTCTTTTTGATAGGTACCTGTTGGTACCTTCTTTGTGCTTGAGACGTGCTCAATAGTAGTAGTGTGCTAGAAAAAGTTTAAAAAAATAAAACGTTTCATTTCCTTTTCCCACCTGGTGCAGTGAGCATTTTCTCTACATGCGGCTGAAATGAGTTAGGCCAGGTTTCATGCAGCACCTCTTAGTACTACAGATGTGACTTCTGTGGAACGGTAATGGACATGACAGGTCACGCTGTTTCCCCTCAGTCAACGGGAAATCACTGTTACAGTGGTAAAGAATCATTAATTTTATTAATTTTATCCTCTCTCACAGTTTCCAACATCCTTGCACAAAAACCTATATTAATTAACCTAAATGAATGTCCTCCAGAAATGTTTACATACCATGTGAGGCATTTTGTCATTAACAATTGTATGTCATAAATCATTTGGATCTGAATGTTATTGCAATCACTCTTCTCGTTTATGTGACATTTATATGACGTTTCTACTATGCTCAAGCTGGAAGAGTATGTTTATAATAGGATCTATCAGAACTAGGAGGGGACACCATAGAACTTGGTCTTTGTCAGATACTGGCAACAGAAGCATTGGTAACAGTTAATTTCTGAAGTTATTTTGGGTGTTTACAATAGCATATTACAACTGATGTTTTAAGATATAGGTTAATCTGGCACCTACTGGGGCTATAATAATAATAATAATAATAATAATAACAATAACAATAATAATAACAATAATAATAATAATAATAATAGGATGCCATCTAGTGTTGGGGGGAAGCATATTAAACCAGATTCATGCTCTCCGACTGACGATACCTATAGAGAGAGAAAGAAGGGGATCATTTTATGTTTTTCAGTCTTGATTGCAAATCTTCATGCAACAGGACAAAAAAAAGGTTGTTTTTATTGAATGCGTTTGCATGCATTCAATATCTTATATTAACATTTATCGCATCTTCATGTTTATGTCGCAACTCAACATGCTCGTTTAATGCACATCTGCTGGATATTTTGCCTTCAGATCAGTTTGCATTGCATAAGAAACACCAGGTTTACTCGATCAAAATTGCTTTAGAAAACGTATAACTAGTTTAAAACACTTTATCTGTGTATTCTTTGAACTGTGACTTTTACATGCCGCTTCTTTCTCTGGATCTATAAAATGGAGCGGACAGATACATGCGCACTGCGGATTTATACAGTGTTTTTAAAGCGTGTATCCTAATAAAATGTGTGGTTTTTACCTCACACACAGTACGTGCACTCTGCAAGCTATCTTTTGTCCCATCTTCAGCAAACACGAATATTTATGGCCGGGTTATTAAAACGTAAACTGAAAGCAAGAAAGCATTAAAGAGGAGTGAAAATGAAAAGTGAAAGTTCTTCCGGCGGGTCACGCCCGCGTGACTTGCTTCTTCTGCGCATGTCCGTGTTTGTGCGACAAGCAGCTGCCCGACCGTAATGCGAAATCTGTGTTTTGTTTTTGTATAACAGTTTCAACTTTTTAATACACAAATCTGAACACTTCTCTCCAGCGTCGATATACTTCAGCCGAAGCGCTAGGTTCAAGAAAACAGGCAAGTGAACTTCACACTAAGCCATCAGTTCTGGATGGTAGCCTACGATATGAAATGGGGATGTTTTTAGGGGTTTTTCTTTTAATCGGCAATATTTCGCCCATCGGATCGTGTTTGCATCGTTACTTCTTCATGCAAAAAGCTGTAAGAAGCTTGCTCGATCACAGTAATTCATTTGGTGACACGGTGGACGCTTAAGTTTAGACTTTAGTGAAGGGTGCCATGTTTGATTGTGTGAGAAAACTTCGCTGTTTAGTGTTGAAGCGAGGACTGCTTACAGTTACTCCGGTGAATTCACAACAAAGCAGGTTTTTTGGCTATTTAAAGGTTTTTTAAGGTTGACATAGTTGACCATACGGTCTGCGCATGCGCACGAGGTGGTACTTTTGCTTTCGTTCTTTCGATCATTGCTCGCCCTTCCTAAAGCCGGAAATGATTAAATTCTTGTAGTTTTTGACACACATTTACATCGATTGGCTATCAAAAAAAAAACCCCAGCATCCTAAGAAATGCAATGCAATGCTAACTACTTTTAATAGACCTGTAATTGATTTACATGTATGTGACATGTTAATATTTGTGACATCCATGCATCACAATATGTGGTGTACGTGCATATCAGATTTCTCTATGGGTTAGAATAATTTTTGGAAATGGGAAGGGTTTCTTTTAAACACATTGATAAAATAAGATAAAAATAAAGAAGATAAAATCACGTCTCCCTTGTTCCCCCTAGTGTGAGAATGACTGCATCGCATCTTTCTCCTTATATTCTGGTTAACAAGGTTACACTTTCACTTTGAAAAGAAACAATAAAGTTCAGATCAAATTTTCCATAAATCTTTCATTTTATTTTATCAAATTAAAGCGATTTTAAAACTGAAATTCCCTTTTCACATACACCCTTAACTCGAGATTACAGTGAAAACTGAATGTCAAATCATGAATTGCATTTTTTGTGTTCGTTTGACAGAGAAGATACAGTGTCATCGTGAACGTTAAAATGAAAATGTTTTAATTAAAATGAAGATTTTGTCTTTCTGTGCTGTGACAGAAATAAAGTCAGTGTGTTGATAGAGGGTTAATGCAATGATGGAGTCATTCTGATCTCATTGTGTGTTTTGTTTCTGTGTAAGACAGAAAAATGGCAGAAGAAAGCAGCGGTAAGTTAATATATCTCTTTGATTTTTCATCTACTCTCAACGTAACGTTAACTCAGACTGTGTGTATCTTTACAGTAACCTAGACAAGGTTTAGCAGAATAAATCTAAAAAATAATGTGTGTACAAATGTCTGCATTTTCTCATTCCATAAATTCACTTAACGTCAGTTTTAATCTCCTGTCAGAATTAACTTAAACAGAAGTCTAGAGGTATTTGACCATGTTTCTCATCACAGTGTAATCGAAAACCTAAATGTGAATCCATCAGAACACACATTGGTCTAAAACCAAAACTAAAAACTAGATAACAGATACTTTTAAAGACAGTGTTATAAAAGAAACTTTGTACCTTTATTGTGCTGCTTTTGGATATAATGATATTTTTTTCATCTAGTAAGGTTCTTTGTTTAATTTATTAATTGGTCAACTAATATACACGTATATTGATGTACTGAGAATATAAACTGAGTATGCCCTGAACAACAGATGTGGTGTGTATCAGTTCAAAACAATCATTTTAAGAACATATGACTGTGAAGTAATTGTTACATTTGTAATGATTATTGTTAATTCAAACAGGATAAGTGATATAGAAATTGTCAAGATGGGTTCATGCCTGTGATATCTGAACACAAATATATTCCTGCACGTATGTAATTATGCAGAAAACAGTAAATGTATGTATCTAACGTATCTAAATACCTCAAATAGTATTATGGTATTATATATCAGTCTCTCTCACACTGGTCTTTGTATTTTGGGCTGAGCCACTTATATAATATAATATAAAGATTCATTTTTTCTAATTTATTTATTGGTTTAAATGTTTCCAGCCCAAATTCTCTCTGTTGCATTAATTAAATCCACTTTTAATTAAATCAAAACACAGGATAAACACAAGGAACTCAGTGTATTTAAGCTGGTACAAGGTAAACTTGGCATTGTGTCTCCTGGCTCTTTGAGACATCACCCTGAAATGCCTTTCATACAGTATTAAAGAAGTTTGCATCTATGCTGGGCTCTTATAGTCTGCTTTTCCTCCATTAGTCGGTCCAAGTCATCCATTTCTAAAACATTAAAAATAAATAATTGCAGCTCTGTAATGAAATGATTATGTTTGCACTATTATATTTATGTCTACAAAACTAAGTTTGAACATTTAACCATACGCTGTCAGATTTCATGAAACACTTTAGTCAAATGTTCGCAATTGTTTTTGTTTGACCATTAGTGTAAATCAAGCTTAATTCGCTGTAATTAAAAAGCTTTAATTCACAGATTCACAGATGAAACAGGGACCCAAAGTCAGACATCTGCAGAAAGAAATTAAAAAACTTCAAGATGAACCTACAAGGAAAGAAAAGGAATTAGAAGACAAGGAGAGACTTCTTGAAGAGAAAAGCACATTACAGAAGAGCATGACTGAGAAAGAGAGACAACCGGAGAACTCAGTGAAAGAGCTGGAGAGCATTAAACATCAGCTGGAGGAACAGAAAACCAAAGTCACACATCTGATGAAAGACAATGACAGACTTCTTGAAGAGAAAAGCACATTACAGAAGAACATGAGTGAGAAAGAGAGACAACTGGAGAACTTGTTCAAAGAGCTGGAGAGCATTAAACATCAGCTGGAGGAACAAAAAACCAAAGTCACACATCTGATGAAAGACAATGACAGACTTCTTGAAGAGCACTTCAGAGCGAAGAGAGACAACTGGAGAACTCGGTTCAAAGAGCTGGAGAGCATTAAACATCAGCTGGAGGAACAAAAAACCAAAGTCACACATCTGATGAAAGACAATGAGAGACTTCTTGAAGATAAAAGCACATTACAGAAGAGCATGACTGAGAAAGAGAGACAACTGGAGAACTTGTTCAAAGAGCTGGAGAGCATTAAACATCAGCTGGAGGAACAGAAAACCAAAGTCACACATCTGATGAAAGACAATGACAGACTTCTTGAAGAGAAAAGCACATTACAGAAGAGCATGACTGAGAAAGAGAGACAACCGGAGAACTCAGTGAAAGAGCTGGAGAGCAGTAAACATCAGCTGGAGGAACAGAAAACCAAAGTCACACATCTGATGAAAGACAATGAGAGACTTCTTGAAGAGAAAAGCACATTACAGAAGAACATGAGTGAGAAAGAGAGACAACTGGAGAACTCAGTGAAAGAGCTGGAGAGCAGTAAACATCAGCTGGAGGAACAGAAAACCAAAGTCACACATCTGATGAAAGACAATGACAGACTTCTTGAAGAGAAAAGCACATTACAGAAGAGCATGAGTGAGAAAGAGAGACAACTGGAGAACTTGTTCAAAGAGCTGGAGAGCAGTAAACATCAGCTGGAGGAACAGAAAACATGTCTGATGAAAGAAATTGAGAAACCTGACGAAAAACTTAAAGCGGAAGTCAAACTGTTCTCCATTTTTTCTGGAAAAACAAATAACTCTCACAGGAGTTTTATTGAAACACTGAAAGACCAAATTCAAGATCTGAAGGAAGTTCATACAGTGGATGAGAGTCACATTGTTTCAGTTTTCTGTCCTATTGTCTCTCGAGCTGGAACTGATATTGAAGCAGCACTGAAGAGATTTGATGACTCTACAGGTTGTTTGATTATCATCATCACACTGTTTTTTATAAAAGAAAGGTCTTTAAGTTTCAGAATACCTCAAAAACATTTGTCTGTTTCTTTGAACAGCCTGTAAGCTGAAGGTTCTAGTGGTGCTACATCACACGTTTGACCCAGAGAAAACTGTAGCAGACAGCAGAAGATGTGTCGACAGGAAGGATATACTGACAGTGGACTGTCTGTTCTATGAGGACACAGGATTACTGAAGTGTCAGAAGAATCATGATGCAATGAACAGAGTTGTTGACTGTTTAATACAGCAGGTATTTAACAAGATGCTCCATAAATATTAAAGACTGTTCTGAAATGTACCATTAAAAAACAGGTCACTGTTCATGCTGTAATTATTCTCTGCAGGGGAAGAAAATGGGAGTTAATGTTTGTCAAAGTAGGTAGAAGTCACTGTTCTCAATAAGTATAACCCATATGATTTACTCTCAGTTCAGTAATTTAACCTTTTCTGCTTTAAAATAAAAGGATATTTATTTACAATCTCTGTGTTTTCTGTGCTACAGTATATCACCTAATTCTCAGTAACACATTATTTTAAACAGAAAAGTCATCTGGTTGGCAGACATCTTTACCATCTTGGTCATTGTCAAAGGTAAATCACATTCCTGCTCGATACTAAAATGTTTCATGTCTAGAGAAACACCTCAGTGACAGAGCAGATATTTCAAAACACAAAATCCCACAATCATTTTAATCTTCTGATCAGAAGTGCATTTAATACAGGAATCATGTATGAGCTTCTGTAACTGTTAAGTTATCAGATCTGCTTGTGGAAACAGGAGACTCTCAGATTTAAACAAAATGTAATTCTCTATTCTCTTACTGATGTTTTAATTAATGTCTGTAGTCTGTGTTGTGATCTTTACTACAACCCCAAATCAGAAAAAGTTGGGACAGTATGGAAAACACAAATAAAAAAGTAGTGATTTCTAAATTTACTTTGACTTGTGTTTCATTGCAGACAATACTACAGCACATTATTTAATGTGTTCCTCATGATTTTTATTGTTTTTTCTTAAAAAAAAACAATTCCTATTTTGGTTCTTGCAACACATTTCAAAAAAAGTTGGAACAGGAGCAATTTAGGGCTAGTAATCAGGTAAATTGGTTAAATAATGATGTGATTTGAAACAGGTGATGTCAACAGGTGATTGTAATTATGATTTGGTACAAAATCAGCATCCAAGAACGGTCTAGTCCTTTAGGAGCAAAGATGGGCTGAGGATTGCTAGTTTGCCAACAAATACATGAGAAAATTATTGAAATGTTTAAAAACAATGTTCTTCAAAGAAAGATAGGAAGACATTTGCTTATTTCACCTTCAACAGTGCATAACATAATAAAGGATTCAAGGAATGTGGAGGAATTTCAGTGCGTAAAGGACAAGGGCGCAAGCCTAAGCTGAACAACCGTGCTCTCCGATCCCTCAGGCGGCACTGCATCAAGAATCATCATTCATCTATAAGCAATATCACCACATGGGCTCAGGACTACTTTGGCAAACCTTTGTCAAGTACCACAAGACGTAGTTACATCCACAAATGCCAGTTAAAACTGTACTGTGCCAAAAGGAAGCCCTATGTTAACAGTGTCCAGAAGTGCCGTCGACTTCTCTGGGCTCGGAGGCATCTAGGATGGACCATCACACAGTGGAAACGTGTACTGTGGTCAGATGAATCAGTATTTCAGGTATTTTTTGGGAGAAATGGACGTTGTGTGCTCCGGACCAAAGAAGAAAAGGATCATCCAGACTGTTACCAGCAACAAGTCCAAAAGCCAGGGTCTGTCATGGTATGGGGTTGTGTCAGTGCCCTTGGTAAAGGTAACTTGCACTTCTGTGATGGCACCATTAATGCTGAAAAGTACGTAGAGATTTTGGAGCACAATATGCTGCCTTCAAGAAGACATCTTTTCCAGGGACGTTCATGCATATTTCAACAAGAGAATGCAAAACCACATTCTGCACACATTACAAAGTCCTGGCTGTGGAGGAAGAGGATACAGGTACTTGACTGGCCTGCCTGCAGTCCCGACCTGTCTCCAATAGAGAATGTGTGGCGCATTTTGAAGCGCAAAATGCGACAACGAAGACCCCGTACTGTTACCCACCTTAAGACTTGTTTGCAGCAAGAATGGGACAAAATTACACCTGAAACATTTCTTCACTTGGTGTCTTCAGTCTCTAAACGTCTTTTAAGTGTTGTGAAAAGGAATGGCAACATTACAAAGTGGTAAATGCTTAACTGTTCCAACTTTTTTTGAAATGTGTTGCAAGGACCAAAATAGGAATTGTTTTTTTTGAAGAAAAAACAATAAAAATCATGAGGAACACATTAAATAATGTGCTGTTGTATTGTCTGCAATGAAACACAAGTCAAAGTAAATTTAGAAATCACTACTTTTTTTTTTATTTGCGTTTTCCATACTGTCCCAACTATTTCTGATTTGGGGTTGTAAATGTTGGGATGTGATTGCAAAATTTAAAACTCATGATTATCAAGACTGTATTAGTTTATCTGTGTACAATATGTGTATCTGTGTGTAGCATAAGATAACACAACTTTACTGTGATTATTATTTTTGGTTTGGTTTCCTGCTCAATACTAAAATGTTTCATGTCTAGAGAAACACCTCAGTGACAGAGCAGATATTTCAAAACACAAAATCCCACAATCATTTTAATCTTCTGATCAGAAGTGAATTTAATACAGGAATCATGTATGAGCTTCTGTAACTGTTAAGTTATCAGATCTGCTTGTGGAAACAGGAGACTCTCAGATTTAAACAAAATGTAATTCTCTATTCTCTTACTGATGTTTTAATTAATGTCTGTAGTCTGTGTTGTGATCTTTACTAAACGTTGGGATGTGACTGCAAAATTTAAAACTCACGATTAATTATCAAGACTACATTAGTTTATCTACAATATGTGTAGACAACAAAACTTTACTGTGCTTATTATTATTGGTTTGGTTATTATTGAGTTATACATCAGTCATCCCAGATAACATCCATACAGACTGCAACTGGTGTTATATTGGAAATCTGCTGTGTAAAGGGTTAACAGAAAGCAGACAGAGCGGTGTTACATATTCTAATAAATATTAATACACTAGCAATAATTTGAAACAAACTCAATAAGGATTTGTGTTGTTTGACAGAATAAAAACTTAATTACTGTAATGACAGAGTAAACAAAATCTCATTTAATAAGAATGTCTTTTTTCTCCACAGTGGATAAAATCAAGATCTTCAAGTGATAGTAAGTTAAAATTACATTCTATAATAAAGTTTTAAGTGTAATGTATGACTCTTCATGAAAAAGGTAGTAATTGTTTATTGTACAATTTTATTTAAGGTTTAGTGATTTTAAATGGATAACTGAAGGGTGAAAATGGCACATATATAATAATTCTGTGGTTTGTGCAGATCATTAGAAGTCAACACACATCTGTTGCTCTGCCCACCATTCACCATTCAAAATAAGGAGACTTAACTTTCTCTAACACAGCTCCAAATTGGAAATTGTGGAAATTGTCATTTTAACCCCCTCTACAAATTAGTGGATTACTCAGTAACTATTCATGAATGATATTTAATATTTTGGCTGTCATCACTATTTATGTTGGTCTTGCTTCTTTAAAAATATTTAAAAATCAAACATTTGAGACGGGGTCCTCTGGTTGAGTTGAGACAAAATGACCCCTTGCACTTTTTATTCATAGACAAACTGCAGAGTGAGTCAGAGAGACCATTGAAGAGCAGAAATGATCAATCAGAAGAACAAGAACCCAAAGTCCCACATCAGGGGGAACAACAGCAAGTGTATTCAGGTCAGAAATTACTGGTTTAAAAGAAAAAAAATGTGCCTGTACTTCACATTCATAGCTTGACAAGAAATCAAAAAACCTGGTGAGCACATAATGTCCACGTACTGTACAGACAGTGAGAAATAGGAAACCTTACTTTGTGGGTTATGATGTCTCACCATCCTGGAGGATGAAATGATTTTTCAGAATCTTTTAAATCAGATTTGTGTGATTATTTTTTATCTCTTTAACATACTGTGTGATAAATGGTTTGTGATCATATTCACATCTTACCTTGTTTTACTTATTTCATGCCTCCTGTATTTATTTTCCAGGGGGAGTCAAACTGTTCTTCATTTTAACTGGAAAAACAAATAACTCTCACAGGAGTTTAATTGAACAACTGAAAGACCAAATTCAGGATCTGAAGGAAGTTCATACAGTTGATGAGAGTCACATTGTTTTAGTTTTCTGTCCTATTGTTTCTCGAGCTGGAACTGATATTGAAGCAGCACTGAAGAGATTTGATGACTCCACAGGTTTATTTGATTAACATCAAATTATTATTATTTTTTTTAATTTGTAGAATATTGTAAATATATTAATTTGTTTCTTTGAACAGCCTCTAAGCTGAAGGTTCTAGTGGTGCTACATCACACGTTTGACCCAGAGAAAACTGTAGCAGACAGCAGCAGATGTGTCGACAGGAAGGATATACTGACAGTGGACTGTCTGTTCTATGAGGACACAGGATTACTGAAGTGTCAGAAGAATCATGATGCAATGAACAGAGTTGTTGACCGGTTACAACAGGTATTTAAATGTGCATTTTTAGGTAAATTTTAAAAATTGTTCTGAAACATTTAATTAATAAATTTAAGTTACTGATTGCTCTTGAAACTTTAAAATAGGAGGTAATGTATATCCACATATATACATTAAAAAGAGGTTATAAATAAAGTAGGTTAGTCACTTTTCTTAGTAAATATAACCTATATGATATAGTCTCAGTTAATTAATGAGCTTTTGCAACTGTTAAATTTGTAGCTTATAAAATACTTATAACATTTTCAGACAACATGGAATATCTGCATGTATTGTGCTAAGCTTATTTCTGAGGAAGTGTGGCAGGGCAGTTAATAGTGTTTGTGGTCTAAACATGATAACAGAGTAAAGACTTTCCTGTAGTGACGGAGCAAACAAATAAATATCTCATTCATTAAGACAACAATGTAATTTCTCTCCACAGAGAAAGAAACAGGAATCTTCAAAGAACAGTAAGTTAAAATCACTTTCATTAGTAAAGTTTAATTTGCATGATGTAATGTATGACCTGTAATGAAAAAACTGAAAATGAAATGAAAATCAACACTCAATTATAGCAATGAAATAAAAGCGTCCTTGTATCTAAATATTAATGTTTTCTTTCTAAATATGGAATTGTATTATTAATTAGATACGTATTTTATAATTATGATAACACTTTACAATAAGATTCAATTTGTTAACATTAGTTAATGACCTTACATGTACAAACTATGAATGATGCTTCTACAGCATTTATTAATGTTAATGGTTATATCAATATTGCAATGAACTAACATGAATGGACATATGCATTAACAAACATTATTAGGTGTTGTAAAAA
Source organism: Chromobotia macracanthus (assembly GCA_036877525.1). Taxonomy (NCBI): domain Eukaryota; kingdom Metazoa; phylum Chordata; class Actinopteri; order Cypriniformes; family Botiidae; genus Chromobotia; species Chromobotia macracanthus. The sequence goes on from JAZGTH010000010.1 coordinate 3,730,703, forward strand.
ATATTGTTTTTGTTATTTAATGTTTACAACTGGAATCTTGTAATTTTATATTTGTTATTCCAGTTCCAGTGTCAGAAATTTGTCTTTAGTTAAAATAACCTAAACCTACAATTTATGTAATAAAACTTGAATGTAAAACTTTAAATTAAAATGTAACTTGTAATAGTAAGTAGTAAGAGTAAAAACATTGTTTATCACATCCTTAATCTGGTTTTATAAAGGATTTTATTTTTCAGATGTGCAGCCGATGAGATTCAGTTCCTCTAATTCAGTGAGGTATTCAGTCCTCTGTACTGGAGACACACACAAGTGTGAAGTGGACTTTATAGATGCTCTACAGAAACAGACTCCAGATCTGATGAAAGTTTCTACAGAGCAGGAGAGTGATGTCATTCTGCGCTTCTGTCCTGTTTCTTCTCAGACTGACTATAATGCTGCTGTGCGAGATTACCAGAGAACAGGTGAACAAAATCAGTGTTTACTTACACAAAACTGCTTTATAAAATCAATGTTTTGTGGCTGTAATGATGGGTCTGACACAGGAGGATCCATTTGCAGCATTTGTTAGAATAACAGACAGGCAGGGTCTTAATCGGTAAACAGGAATAATAGAGGCAAGACAGAGGCGTAATCATTAAACAAGCGTAGGGTCGTAGACAGGCCGCAAACAATCACAAATCCATAAACAGTCCAATAACAAAACCAGGTAATCCAACAGCGTAATCCAACAGCGTAATCCAACAGCGTAATCCAACAGCGTAATCCAACAGCGTAATCCAACAGCGTAATCCAACAGCGTAATCCAACAGCGTAATCCAACAGCGTAATCCAACAGCGTAATCAAAACTGCTCAGTATTGTCGCCAGGGCAAAACAAAACTTCACGAAGATCTGAAGTAAGCTTGGGGTTTATATACACAAGAGTTAATGATCAACAGGTGCACAGGAAGTAATCAATCCAAGGTATGACGGCACTATGGGAATTGTAGTCCAAAATGAAACTAATACTCCGGGGACGGTTCCCTCTGGTGGAGCAGAGGAGGTGGAGCAGGAACCTCCTCCCTAACAGTTGCCTTGTGTCTAAGGTGTAACACATTTAAAGATAAAAATGGGAATGATAAAAAATAAATAAAAGATAAGAAATAAATAAAAGATAAGAAATTCATTCACTAATATTGATTGACTCTTTTTAAATAGACAGTCTAAACACGTCTCCATTGCACATGATTATTTTGTTTAAGTGTTGATACATAAGGCCTAATGACCTTTCTCTCTTTTTGTCTCTTTAGACAAGCCTGTTGTTCTTATTGTTCTCCATTATACACTGGATTCAGACTCAGTCCCAAACAGCAGTGGATGTGTGAACAGGCCAAAAGCTTTCATAGTGGACTGTATTTTCTGTGATATTGAAGGACTGCCTGACCGCCAGATCAACAGAGATGCCATTGCTTCAGTCTCGCGCTGGCTAAACACTGAGGTAATGTGATTATTCTGTAGAGAATGAATATACTGTAGTAACTGTTGCTAACTTTATTTAGGAAGGGGAGGATTGAAATGTAATCAATGAATGTTGTCACAATAACAGTTTTCTTTGCTTTGTACAGATTAGAGATCACGCTGAGGCTGGAAACATGCCTGTTGCTTCACCCACCATTTAGAAACGTCCCGTAAATGACAGCTGCATGTAAATGATTTAAAATGAATGACCTGACAAAGAGCATTTAAATCTAGTAAAATTATGATGTTACTCTCTCTATCCAATCTGCTTTAGAAAGCTTTAGTTTGTAAATCAGTATAATGTTCTGTATCTTACAAAAGCAACTACATTATTCTGTTCTCACTATATAACCTATTTCACTGAGACATTTTCAGCCGAATATTTATGGGATAATTATCAGCTATTTGATGTGATGTAAATGTTTAGGTTTTAAATCCAAGTGTTAAAATAAAATAAACAAAGAAAGAAATAGCAATTTAAATAAACAGGTGGGGACATATACTCACAAAAGATGCTTCACAATGCCATAGCAGAACCATTTATGGTTCTATGGTTCCATAAAGGAACTTTCTGCAGAAAGAAAAGATTCTTTGGACTATTAAATAAGAAAAGAAAAGGTTACCTTGAGTTCAGCCTCCTCCGAACCACCAAAGGGAGCCATCCCCGGAATATTAGCTGTCAATCGGACTACAATCCCCATAGGGCAACATTCCTGGGGCTGATTACATCCTGTATAAGTGGATTAATCCCAAACGAAGAGGATGAGATGAGGACTGTTTCCACTTCTCTGTGGGCAAAGTCATCGATACAATGATGTTAAAAAGTTTTGCTCTGGGGCAGGTCATATGAAAATGAATCTACGTAATGATGTCACACATCCAGCTGTTTCCCATTCATTTTGTTACAGGGAAAGATTAAATAAATGCTTTCATAAGGAGGATGTTTTACGCTATAAAACTTGCAGGATGTGTTAATGATACCAAGACCTATATGTCAAAAGATCAAGGGATTTGATTCAGTTCTTTGTCACGACTCTAAGTAACATTAATAAAGATTATTAAACACTGTAAAAATATGTTGTCCATTGTTAGTCCATGTTAATTATTGTTAATGATGGGAATCTTATTGTTAAGTGGCTCTTCTATGGCATCACTGTGTTTTAACTTTTTTTTAGAGTGTTTGTTCATAATGAAAAGGAAATATATTTTTAATCGGCTTTAGCTGGAGATTTACTGAATCATCTGTGATATTAAAGATAAATGAAAATGATTGAAAAGTTCGCCCCAACTCATACTGTCATCACCAATACATGTGTTGTGTGTCTGTAAAATGTGTCTTTTTACTTACCTACATTTATCAAAATGCTTGTTTCCTCTTATGTTAGAAGTAGTGTAGTTTTCTGAGTAAAGATTTTGCGCTGTTACGTCCTTTTGTCATCTTTTATCCAGGTTACCAGACATTGTAAAACAAAAAGTGAGGACACAAGACTAATGAAGTATCAGAGGTAATATAATGCAATAAACAGATCTATAGCTTTCATTTAATTAACATATTTATTGTATCATGTGGTTATGGGTGTAAGACTTACATCATTAATTATACATCATTGAAATCATATTTGTATGCAGATATATTTATTCAAGTGATCTCTATTGAAATGAAGAGTAAACAAGCAAGATTCTCTAGAAAATCACAGTTAAGAAATGGGTGCTTTATTGTGAGTATAATTTCTGCAGCCCTTTCAAGGGTTAATTTTGGTGAAAGTGAAAGTAAAAGTGATTTTTAGAAATTGTGTGACGGCAGCAAAGCAACCACTGCTCCTCAAGGTTATTATTAAAACTATAGATTTGCTTATACAATATCTTTAAATTATTCAATATCTCAAACTTTGTGACGGCTTCCAGTCGTTTCTCTGTTCTTCAGCTCAGACAGGGAATCTGTGAGGACAGGAAAGGTAAGTGGAGTTAGCAACAAGCTAATGCTTGCTGATCCTCTAAAACCGACTGAAGACTCACAAATTCAACAACTGCTGCAAAAAAACAAAGAGGATAAACAGAATCAGCTGAAGGAGAAAAACAGAAAGAGAGACTGATGGAGAACACAGTCAAAGATCTGGACAGCAGCAGACATCAGCTGGAGACACTGAACAAGACAGAACAAATGATGAATTTAGGTAACAAATCTGCTCATCTGGTACAATTGAAGGCTTAAAGGGCAAAGAGGGTGATTGTCTAGCTGACATGTATTCATAGCTTAATTATATTATAGAAATGCATTAAATAAATACTGGAGAAATGTTAGAATATTAACTCTCTGTACTGTATAGTAGATAATAGAAATATTATCTCTCTGTACTGTTACACTTTCCAGAGGAGGTCAAAGTCTACATCACTTTAAGTGGAAAAACAAATGGGACTCACATGGAATGTTTCAACACTTTAAGTACCCACATTAAGTCTCTGAAGGAAGTTCATACAGTGGATGAGAGTCACATTGTTTTAGTTTTCTGTCCTATTGTCTCTCGAGCTGGAACTGATATTGAAGCAGCACTGAAGAGATTTGATGACTCTACAGGTGATTTAGTTTATCATCACTTTATTTTAAATCAAGCAGTATTATAACACAATAACAAGTAATACAATTGTCATTTCTGTTTCTTCAAACAGCCTCTAAGTTGAAGGTTCTAGTGGTGCTACATCACACATCTGAGCCAGAGAAAACTGTAGCAGACAGCAGCAGATGTGTCGACAGGAAGGATATACTGACAGTGGACTGTCTGTTCTATGAGGACACAGGATTACTGAAGTGTCAGAAGAATCATGATGCAACGAACAGAGTTGTTGACTGGTTAATACAGCAGGTATTTAACAAGATACTCCATAAATATTAAAGACTGTTCTGAAATGTATCATTAAAAAACAGGTCACTGTTCATGCTGTAATTATTCTCTGCAGGGGAAGAAAATGGGAGTTAATGTTTGTTCACGTCGAAGTAGGTTGAAGTCATGTTTTTATAACCTATATGATTTAATCCGAAAGTAAATTAAACTTTATCTGCATTAAAATAAATAATAAAATATCTGTTTGCATTCTGTGTTTTCTGTGCTACAGTATATCACCTAATTCTCAGTAACACATTATTTTAAACAGAAACGTCACCTAGTTGGCGGCCATCTTTACCATCTTCATCATCTTCATCATCTTTATCATCTCGGTCATTGCCAAAGGTAAATCACATTCCTGCTCAATACTAAAATGTTTCATGTCTAGAGAAACACCTCAGTGACAGAGCAGATATTTCAGAGCATAAAATCCCACAATCATTTTAATCTTCTGATCAGAAGTGAATTTAATACAGGAATCATATATGAGCTTCTGTAACTAAGTGACTCTCAACATCATTTCAATAATCTTATTTATATACATTCATCAGTATCAGAGGTGACTTTTAAACCAAAGTCTCACTGTAGTTTGTCATCAGATCTGCTTGTGGAAACTCTCAGATTTAAACAATGTAATTCTCTATTCCCTTACTGATGTTTTAATCAGTGTCTGTAGACTGTGTTGTGATCTTTACTAAATATTGGGATGGTAATTGCAAAATTGAAAACTCATGATTCATTATCAAGACTTTATTAGTTTTTCTGTGTACAATATGTGTAACTGCAATTATCTGAGATAAACTCCACAAAGGAGTTGGATTAGTTTAGAGAGAAAACAACATTTATTTTTTCTTTACAGGGGAAGAAACAGAAAACTTCAGAGGATAGTAAGTTAAAATGTTTTATTTATTGAACTGATTAAAAATAGTACATTTGTACAGTATATGTGGATTTAAATGGCTTATCAATATTTGTTAAGATGGTGATCACAATGCTCCTGTTAAGAGACGGATTTTAATATGTCTGTTGATTTAATCACAGATTCAAGACAATTCAAGTACCGTTTCACAGATTTCAAAGTGAGTTTGAAATGCAAAATATTATTTTAGGATGTTTTACATTTCTTTGTCAAAATAAGAACACATCAGTTCCAAATACTGTAAACCACTGAATCTGTTGTGTGCAGGATACATTGAAATCTGTGACCAAAACACAAGAAAACAAAAATGCAGGTAAAACACTTCAATGTTCAATCTCAAAAACACTATACTGTATGTAAAACAGATATGAATTGATATGAACACCATACTGTATGTAAAACAGATATGAATTGATATGAACACCATACTGTATGTAAAACAGATATGAATTGATATGAACACCATACTGTATGTAAAACAGATATGAATTGATATGAACACCATACTGTATGTAAAACAGATATGAATTGATATGAACACCATACTGTATGTAAAACGGATATTAATTGATATGATCACCATACTGTATGTAAAACGGATATGAATTGATGTGAACAACATACTGTATGTAAAGCAGATATGAACTGATATTAACACCATACTGTATGTAAAAGGGATATGAATTGTGTTTTGATCCATTGTGATCATATTTGCGCTTATCTGTGTACTTATTTTATTCTTTTTTCCAGAGGGGCTCAAACTGTGCATAATTGCAACTGGAAAAACAAATAACTCTCACAGGAGTTTTATTGACACCCTGAAGAACCGAATTCAGGATCTGAAGGAAGTTCATACAGTGGATGAGAGTCACATTGTTTTAGTTTTCTGTCCTATTGTCTCTCAAGCTGGAACTGATATTAAAGCAGCACTGAAGAGATTTGATGACTCTACAGGTGATTTAATAATGACTCTAAATCAAACAGCTTAAAGTATAGTTAATAGTTAATAATAGAATAATAGAATAGTTAATACAAAAATGAAAATTAGTTAATAAATAACTCACCCTCAGGGCATACTTGTTGTATATGACATTTTTACTTCATCTGAACAGAGTCAGAGTTATATTAAATAATATCCTGGCTCTTCCCATTGTATTGACATGGTGCCACATCCATCCATCATAAGTAATACATATGACTCCATTTTGTTAATTAATGTCTTCTGAAACAAAACAATACATTTGTGGAAAAGTCACACAACCACGTTGTGTCCACTGGGAATCCAGGTGTACTCTACTCGAGGTGCTGCTTCACCATATCTTATAGCGCAGTTCAGCAGCTCCTGTGGCCGGATCAGTTCAACAGTTCATGCTTAGTATAGGGACCCCTAGTGTCACTACATCAACACAACGTCTTGTTCCCTCTATCAGGGAACAGATGTTACATTATGTAACTGAGACAATCATTTTAATTCCTTAATAACATTTGTCTGTTTCTTCAAACAGCCTGTAAGCTGAAGGTTCTAGTGGTGCTACATCACACGTTTGACCCAGAGAAAACTGTAGCAGACAGCAGCAGATGTGTCGACAGGAAGGATATACTGACAGTGGACTGTCTGTTCTATGAGGACACAGGATTACTGAAGTGTCAGAAGAATCATGATGCAATGAACAGAGTTGTTGACTGTTTAATACAGCAGGTGAGCTATTTACAAATAGTAAATAATTATAACTGCTCTAAATTATATAATTTAAAAAAACATATCACTGTGTCCTGAAAAGCTTGTGTTGTAATATTTTTCAGCAGAGGAAGAAAACAGCTGTAGGTGTGCGTACAACAAAGTAGGTTAAAGTCACTTTTTGTCATAATAAAATGTACAAAATATTTCTGATTGTTCATGATACTGTATATTCATCTTGATTTCTTCTGATTTAACCACAAAATATTTTACAGACCCAGCACACATTCAAGAGCAAACAAGAGAAAGGTCACAGAAAGTTATGATGGTAAAACCAAAGTTATTTCAATTTATCATTCTGGAAATTTTTTATTTGTCTGGCAAACTTTTACTGTTTCATTTCAATGAATGTAAATGAATTTCATCACAGCTGTTGTGTGTCTGCAGTATGAAGGTACATTTCAGGCAGTGGAATCTAAAAGGATGAATAGAAGAAATGTGCCACAGATATTTAATACAAGTAAGTCTGTTTTCAGTGACAGGACTTGTAAAATATCTGCTTTGTTAGTCATGCATATTACTTTGTTAACTTGTGTTTTTTGCTCATTTAATACTCATTCTTTATGATTACATTTATATATAAAATTGTTTTCAGATTTCAAGTTTTTTAGCTAACTATTTTCTTAATTTTCTGTGTTTCTTACACAATTATATTTTCCAGAGGAGGTCAAAGTCTGCATTGTTTTAAGTGGAAAAACAATTGGGACTCACATGGGATTTTTCAGAATTTTAAGTACCCGCATTAAGTCTCTGAAGGAAGTTAATACAGTGGATGAGAGTGACATTGTTTTAGTTTTCTGTCCTATTGTCTCTCAAACTGGAACTGATATTAAAGCAGCACTGAAGAGATTTGATGACTCTACAGGTGATTTAGTTTCACCATCTAAATCAAATCAAAGTGTAATGTAATACAGAAACAAACTACCCAAAATATGTTGGGTTTAGGTGATATATTAATCTTAAGACTTAATACTTAAAATATGTTTGTCTATTTGCTTGCACAGCCTCTAAGCTGAAGGTTCTAGTGGTGCTACATCACACGTTTGACCCAGAGAAAACTGTAGCAGACAGCAGCAGATGTGTCGACAGGAAGGATATACTGACAGTGGACTGTCTGTTCTATGAGGACACAGGATTACTGAAGTGTCAGAAGAATCATGATGCAATGAACAGAGTTGTTGACTGGTTAATACAGCAGGTATTTAACAAGATGCTCCATAAATTGTTCTGAAACGTATAATTAATAAATTCAAGGTACTGATTATTCAGTAACATGAACATGGGAGGTAATGTATCTCCACATATATGCATTAGAAATAGGTTAGGTTAAATTAAAATTAAATAAGTTAGGTTACTCACTTTTCTTAGTAAATATAACCTATATGATAGAGTCTCAGTTAGTTAATGAGCTTTTGCAACTGTTGCATTTGTAGCTTATAAAATACTTATAACATTTTCAGACAACATGGAATATCTGCATGTATTGTGCTAAGCTTATTTCTGAGGAAGTGTGGCAGGGCAGTTAATAGTGTTTGTGGTCTAAACATGATAACAGAGTAAAGACTTTCCTGTAGTGACGGAGCAAACAAATAAATATCTCATTCATTAAGACAACAATGTAATTTCTCTCCACAGAGAAAGAAACAGGAATCTTCAAAGAACAGTAAGTTAAAATCACTTTCATTAGTAAAGTTTAATTTTGCATGATGTAATAGTAAAACAATGTTTATCATATCTTTAATCTGGTTTTATAAAGGATTTTATTTGTCAGATGTGCAGCAGATGAGATTCAGTTCCTCTAATTCAGTGAGGTATTCAGTCCTCTGTACTGGAGACACACACAAGTGTGAAGTGGACTTTATAGATGCTCTACAGAAACAGACTCCAGATCTGATGAAAGTTTCTACAGAGCAGGAGAGTGATGTCATTCTGCACTTCTGTCCTGTTTCTTCTCAGACTGACTATAATGATGCTGTGCGAGATTACCAGAGAACAGGTGAACAAAATCAGTGTTTACTTACACAAAACTGCTTTATAAAATCAAGGTATATGTCTAAGGTGTAACACATGTACAGATAAAAATAGGGAATGATAGAAAATAAAAATAAAATATATTATTTAAAGATATTAAAATAAAATTATTTTATTCACTAATTTTGAATGATCTGATTTTATTCACTCATTTTAAAGACCGTTTTAATCTAAATGCATCTCCATTGCACATGATTATTTTGTTTAAGTGTTGATACATAAGGCCTAATGACCTTTCTCTCTTTTTGTCTCTTTAGACAAGCCTGTTGTTCTTATTGTTCTCCATTATACACTGGATTCAGACTCAGTCCCAAACAGCAGTGGATGTGTGAACAGGCCAAAAGCTTTCATAGTGGACTGTATTTTCTGTGATATTGAAGGACTGCCTGACTGCCAGATCAACAGAGATGCCATTGCTTCAGTCTCGCGCTGGCTAAACACTGAGGTAATGTGATTATTCTGTAGAGAATGAATATACTGTAGTAACTGTTGCTAACTTTATTTAGGAAGGGGAGGATTGAAATGTAATCACTGAATGTTGTCACAATAACAGTTTTCTTTGCTTTGTACAGATTAGAGATCACGCTGAGGCTGGAAACATGCCTGTTGCTTCACCCACCATTTAGAAACGTCCCGTAAATGACAGCTGCATGTAAATGATTTAAAATGAATGACCTGACAAAGAGCATTTAAATCTAGTAAAATTATGATGTTACTCTCTCTATCCAATCTGCTTTAGAAAGCTTTAGTTTGTAAATCAGTATAATGTTCTGTATCTTACAAAAGCAACTACATTATTCTGTTCTCACTATATAACCTATTTCACTGAGACATTTTCAGCCGAATATTTATGGGATAATTATCAGCTATTTGATGTGATGTAAATGTTTAGGTTTTAAATCCAAGTGTTAAAATAAAATAAACAAAGAAAGAAATAGCAATTTAAATAAACAGGCGGGGACATATACTCACAAAAGATGCTTCACAATGCCATAGCAGAACCATTTATGGTTCTATGGTTCCATAAAGGAACTTTCTGCAGAAAGAAAAGATTCTTTGGACTATTAAAAGAGAAGAATTAAAAGGTTTAGAAGTTTTTTTAGTAAATGTGTTTCTGTAGCTCAACTGGTAGAGCATCGTGTTAGCAGCACATAAAGCTTGTGCATTCTGTTGAAGACACGCACTGATAAACTGTAAACCTTGAGTTCATTGTAAGTCACTTTGGCAATTTACTAACACAATCATATTGTGAGTGTAACAATGAGTCTCTTCAGCCTGTGGCACAATGTAGTGGATTAATCCCAAACGAAGAGGATGTTCTGTCAGACGAGGACTGTTTCTGCTTCTCTGCGACTAAATGATCACCGATACAATGATGTAAAATTTTCTTGCTCTGGGGCAGGTCATATGAAAATAAATCTACCTAATGATGTCACACATCCAGCCGTTTCCTATTCATTTTTCCGGAGAAAGATTAAATAAATGCTTTCGTAAGGAGGATGTTTTAAGCTATGAAACTTTCAGGATGTATTAATGATACCAAGACCTCCTATATGTCAAAAGATCCTTGATCTTTTTGATTCAATTCTTTATGTCGCGACTCTTTTAAGTAACATTAACAAAGATTATTAAACACTGTAAAAATATGTTGTCCATTGTTTGTTCATGTTAATTATTGTTTATTATTGTTAATGATAGGAATCTTATTGTTAAATGGTTCTTCTATGGCATCACTGTGTTTTAAGAACTTTATTTTTTAAAGTGTTTGGTCATAATGAAAAGGAAATATATTTTTAATCCACTTTAGCTGGAGATTTACTGAATCATCTGTGTGATATTAAAGATAAATGAAAATGATTGAAAAGTTCGCCCTGCTCATACTGTCATCACCTCATCTTTGGTGTTACGTATTGATGAACTCTGCTGTACCTGGTGAGTTCATTAAAACATTACTGATCATCACCAATACATGTGGTGTGTGTCTGTAAAATGTCTTTTTACTTACCTACATTTTTCCAAATGCTTGTTTCCTCTTATGTTAGAAGTAGTGTAGTTTTCTGAGTAAAGATTTTGAGCTGTTACGTCCTTTGTTGTGCTTTGTGAGGACACGAGACTAATGAAGTTTCAGAGGTAATATAATGCAATAAACAGATCTATAGCTTTCATTTAATTAACATATTTATTGTATCATGTGGTTATGGGTGTAAGACTTACATCATTAATTATACATCATTGAAATCATATTTGTATGCAGATATATTTATTCAAGTGATCTCTATTGAAATGAAGAGTAAACAAGCAAGATTCTCTAGAAAATCACAGTTAAGAAATGGGTGCTTTATTGTGAGTATAATTTCTGCAGCCCTTTCAAGGGTTAATTTTGTTGAAAGTGAAAGTAAAAGTAATTTTTAGAAATTGTGTGACGGCAGCAAAGCAACCACTGCTCCTCAAGGTTATTATTAAAACTATAGATTTGCTTATACAATATCTTTAAATTATTCAATATCTCAAACTTTGTGACGGCTTCCAGTCGTTTCTCTGTTCTTCAGCTCAGACAGGGAATCTGTGAGGACAGGAAAGGTAAGTGGAGTTAGCAACAAGCTAATGCTTGCTGATCCTCTAAAACCGACTGAAGACTCACAAATTCAACAACTGCTGCAAAAAAACAAAGAGGATAAACAGAATCAGCTGAAGGAGAAAAACACAGAAAGAGAGACTGATGGAGAACACAGTCAAAGATCTGGACAGCAGCAGACATCAGCTGGAGACACTGAACAAGACAGAACAAATGATGAATTTAGGTAACAAATCTGCTCATCTGGTACAATTGAAGGCTTAAAGGGCAAAGAGGGTGATTGTCTAGCTGACATGTATTCATAGCTTAATTATATTATAGAAATGCATTAAATAAATACTGGAGAAATGTTAGAAATATTGGAAAGCATAGTTACATACCAGCAACAGAAACATAACTGGAGAACCAACAGCTGAGGTGTTCAGGTCAGTAATTATTGATTTAAGGACAACAGTTAGTCTTTATTCACATTCATAGTTTAACAAGAAACCGAACAATCCATCATTTATGTTTAAAACGTGCATGTCCACATACAGACAGTAAGAGGAACAGGTCCTCACAAAATTAACTGCTTTATTTCCCATTTATTTCCCATTATATGCCCATTTTTTTCAGAGGGAGTCCAGCTGTGCACTATTTTAACTGGAAAAACAAATAACTCTCACAGGAGATTTATTGACACCATGAAGAACCGAATTCAGGATCTGAAGGAAGTTCATACAGTGGATGAGAGTCACATTGTTTTAGTTTTCTGTCCTATTTTCTCTCGAGCTGGAACTGATATTGAAGCAGCACTGAAGAGATTTGATGACTCTACAGGTTGTTTGATTATCATCATCACACTGTTTTTGATAAAAGAAAGGTCTTTAAGTTTCAGAATACCTCAAAAACATTTGTCTGTTTCTTTAAACAGCCTGTAAGTTGAAGGTTCTAGTGGTGCTACATCACACGTTTGACCCAGAGAAAACTGTAGCAGACAGCAGAAGATGTGTCGACAGGAAGGATATACTGACAGTGGACTGTCTGTTCTATGAGGACACAGGATTACTGGAGTGTCAGAAGAATCATGATGCAATGAACAGAGTTGTTGACTGGTTAATACAGCAGGTGTGCTGTTTATTATTAATAAATAATGCTGGTCTTAAAATATATGAAATTACAAATGTTCTAAAATAAATAGTTAAAAAACATCAACTATTAAACCCATGTTGTAATTTTTCTCTGCAGGGGAAGACAACAGATGTCAAAATATGTCCACGTCAAAGTAGGTTTAAGACACCTTATTTAACCAAAAAATATTCAGACCCCCCAGTTAAAATTCAGGAGAAAGCAAGGAAAAGGCCTCACACATTTACTGAGGTGTGTTTAAAAACTAAAGTTATTCCAGCTTTTTTATCATTTTTAATCTGGGCATTTTCAATGTTTCTGAAAAACACTTTAGGTTACTGCCATTTATTCCAAAGACTGTAATGAATTCCTCATTTTCCTCATCCCCAACTGCTGTGCCTGCAGGATGAAGGTAAACCTGAGGAAATGGAATCCAAAAGGATGAAAAGAGAAAATGAGCTGCAGATATTTAATACAAGTGAGTCTGTTTTTAATGAAAGGGCTCATAAATAAACTGCATACACAGTCTTGTATATTACTCATTCAGAACTCATTCTTTAAATTTTCCAGAGGAGGTCAAAGTCTACATCACTTTAAGTGGCAAAACAAATGGGACTCACATGGAATGTTTCAACACTTTAAGTACCCACATTAAGTCTCTGAAGGAAGTTCATACAGTGGATGAGAGTGACATTGTTTTAGTTTTCTGTCCTATTGTCTCTCGAGCTGGAACTGATATTGAAGCAGCACTGAAGAGATTTGATGACTCTACAGGTGATTTAGTTTATCATCACTTTATTTTAAATCAAGCAGTATTATAACACAATAACAAGTAATACAATTGTCATTTCTAATTAATTCCTTAATAACATTTGTCTGTTTCTTCAAACAGCCTGTAAGCTGAAGGTTCTAGTGGTGCTACATCACACGTTTGACCCAGAGAAAACTGTAGCAGACAGCAGAAGATGTGTCGACAGGAAGGATATACTGACAGTGGACTGTCTGTTCTATGAGGACACAGGATTACTGAAGTGTCAGAAGAATCATGATGCAATGAACAGAGTTGTTGACTGGTTAATACAGCAGGTATTTAACAAGATGCTCCATAAATATTAAAGACTGTTCTGAAATGTACCATTAAAAAACAGGTCACTGTTCATGCTGTAATTATTCTCTGCAGGGGAAGAAAATGGGAGTTAATGTTTGTTAAAGTAGGTAGAAGTCACTGTTCTCAATAAGTATAACCCATATGATTTACTCTCAGTTCAGTAATTTAACCTTTTATGCTTTAAAATAAAAGGATATTTATTTACAATCTCTGTGTTTTCTGTGCTACAGTATATCACCTAATTCTCAGTAACACATTATTTTAAACAGAAAAGTCATCTGGTTGGCAGACATCTTTACCATCTTTACCATCTTTACCATCTTTATCATCTTTATCATCTTTACCATCTTTACCATCTTTACCACCTTTATCATCTTTACCATCTTTACCATCTTGGTCATTGCCAAAGGTAAATCACATTCCTGCTCGATACTAAAATGTTTCATGTCTAGAGAAACACCTCAGTGACACAGAGCAGATATTTCAGAGCATAAAATCCCACAATCATTTTAATCTTCTGATCAGAAGTGAATTTAATACAGGAATCATATATGAGCTTCTGTAACTGTTAAGTTATCAGATCTGCTTGTGGAAACAGGAAACTCTCAGATTTAAACAAAATGTAATTCTCTATTCTCTTACTGATGTTTTAATTAATGTCTGTAGTCATTATGTGTGTTGTGATCTTTACTAAACGTTGGGATGTGACTGCAAAATTTAAAACTCACAATTAATTATCAAGACTACATTAGTTTACCTACAATATGTGTAGACAACAAAACTTTACTGTGCTTATTATTATTGGTTTGGTTATTATTGAGTTATACATCAGTCATCCCAGATAACATCCATACAGACTGCAACTGGTGTTATATTGGAAATCTGCTGTGTAAAAAGGGTTAACAGAAAGCAGACAGAGCGGTGTTACATATTCTAATAAATATTAATACACTAGCAATAATTTGAAACAAACTGTTGTGTTGTTTGACAGAATAAAGACTTAATTACTGTAATGACAGAGTAAACAAAATCTCATTTAATAAGAATGTCTTTTTTCTCCACAGTGGATGAAATCAGGATCTTCAAGTGATAGTAAGTTAAAATTACATTCTATAATAAAGTTTTAAGATTTGTAATGTATGACTCTTCGTGAAAAAGGTAGTAATTGTTTATTGTACATTTTATTTAAGGTTTAGTGATTTTAAATGGATAACTGAAGGGTGAAAATGGCACATATATAATAATGCTGTGGTTTGTGCAGATCATTAGAAGTCAACACACATCTGTTGCTCTGCCCACCATTCAGAGAGAATCTGTGACTGACAGCTGCATATATGAACTCACTGATATTAGCTACTTACTGCTTTTGTGACTTTCACACGACAATGAGGTTCTGATCTACAATTATCCAGTTCTTTCCAGCCACAGCACCTGTAAATTAAAATAAAAATATTTTATGACTGACAGGAAGACCTTTATGAGATGTCATTGCGTTTAAGGTACTTGTTTTTTGCTGACCTGCATGCTGTGTACAGTATGTAAAGCTGTGTTATTCAAGTGTATTGTGAGAAATAAGACGTAAATGTATTTTGTTTCTCTTTCCATTGAAAAATGAAGGTAAAAGACTAATATTTTAATGTTAAATAAGTGCAAATGTTGGCTGAGCCGTAAGAGACAACAATCATATCAATTAAAGTATATATATAATAAACAACTATGACTGTTTAATAGTCATTCACCATATTTCATCACATTTAGTTTAGCCTTACAATAAATATTGGCATTTTTTATATATTGTTTTTATTAATAATAGTGACATCAATAATATTTCTTTAGCCCTGTTAGTACAGTAATTAGGAGGCCTTTTAAACATACTGACTTGCCACTCTGTTGAGTTCTTACTGGGCTAAACAGAGATATTTACTTGATAAAAATAAATTGTTTAAACAACATGAAAAACATAAAACATCTAATCTTTAGAGCATAAACAGCAGAGGTTGCTGTAAGTGGGAGATGCTGTAACTATAGCTGAAGTGAAAGCTTGTGTGAGAGATTTGTGTGTGAATGGCAAAGAATGAAACGGTAAGTCTAAACAGGCAACCTCTAACATGAAAACCAGCTCAGAAGGAGAACTGAGGAAAACGCAAGTAGCTTAATTGTCTTTGCTAATTGTTGTGCTTATGTTTAAGCTTAGCACCTGTATCTTTCATTCAATAGTACAGATCATACAAGTCATGTTACAAAACATCTACACTTCTTTCAAATCCCTACTGTCAGAAAAAGAACGTTGCCTGGTAATGTCCTCCTTAAAGGGCATGCAATCACTCACTCGCAGGTTCATCTTCACTATCACTTGCTGGTGGAATAGTCACCCAAACTCTGTTGGGTTAACAGCTAAAAACCTGCCTCTTCCACAAACACCTGACACAATAATGAAACAAAACTACTAACCTTTGTTTCTCTCTCCCAAAAGGTTTTACCTCTCATGCACGGAAATGTTGTACGGTGAAATTGTAGCTATGCACGGCTGATGTTATTGCCTCCCTGTGATTTATCACTTTGTGTTTTCACTTTGTAAGTCGCTTTGGATAAAAGTGTCTGCTAAATGCCTAAATGTAAATGTAAAAACATTTACATGTACATTTTTATCCAAAGTGACGTACAAATCAGCATTAAACTTTTCCCATAAGGGCCAATAAGCCTTGTCTAAAAGTTACATTTAGGGATGGGATGAACAGTGTAAGACAGGATTTCTCTTTTTTTAAACAGAAGTTGAACAGTTGAGAGTTAGAGATTAGTCGTGTCTACAAAGTCTTTTCAGTTGATTCTTTAAACATCTTGTTGACCGTAAAAACTTTACTTAAAATGTTTTAATAAAAGCATGATTATATGACAATAATAATTTATAACAAAATATTTATTTCCCTTCTCACATCTATTTAATTCATATTTTATTTAATTTTCCATTTTTCTTTCATTACTTTTCTATTGTATACTAACTAGTCACTAACTACTAACTAGTGTTGCATTTATTTATTTTTTGTTGCTTATAGAATAAACACAGAATGCAAAACAAACATTATCTGCAAATAATTCTGGTGGGATAGCATTTATTTTCTACTATTGAATTTTCCAGATGGGGTCAAACTTTGGTCCATTTTGACTGGAAAAACAAATATCTCTTACATGAGTTTTATTGACACTCTGAAAAACCAAATGCCTAATTATTCAAACACGTTCAAAACGTTTATTAATATGGTATGAGGCCGAATTGAACCACACCAGGAGTGACACACACAGTCACCAAAAGACGACTCCACAGCACACTGATATATACAATCTGTATTTATGAATTAGTGCAGATATCAGTTCATAAATGATTTAATGTCTTATTTCTATACAACTCACATCATCATAATCATCACCATCCAAACCCAGTGCTTTGCTGAAGATTGAAACCCTTTTGATAAACATGCACAGCTGTTGCATAGAAATCACCTCTATATTCTCTTTCATGCAACTTAGTTTTTTCTTTAGTTTCATGTGTAAAACAACTGACTTTGGATAAAGGAGGGCAACCCACACATCCCTCCTTTATTATAGGGCTTGTTTTTCCATTCTTCCTAAAATGAAATAAACAAGAAACAAAGACTTGCCAGTGAGGTCAAGCTAGGCAGATGACGGCACTGCTAAAATGAAGCAAGACTTAGCAAAGAAAATCGAAATGCGAGCTAATACGGAGTTCTGATCATACAGTGACCATGTGGGTCAGACTTTCTGGGTAAAAATAAGTTCAAGTGAAGAGTTTGATTACAAGTTGTTCTACGTCATCCCAAGTTTGAGCCTTCGGTTGCTGATAGGCTCAGAAAGAAAGTGCAACGGTGAACTCATGTGGCCGCTTTTAGAAATGCAGGGATCACGGTGTAGGACAGAGTATCCAGTGTCTCTTCTGAAACTCCAGACTGGTTTGTTTCAGGTGCAATTGTGCTTTTGCAGACAGACTCGAGGTCAGCTCTGAAAGAAATGATGGATAAGCAGAAGAGTCTGAAAGTCCAAATATATATTTTGGGATATACACTGGTGATGCAGGCGGGAGATGGTGGCTGTTTGCTTCAGGGACAATGACAGAGACAAATACACAAACACAGAAACATTTTAGTAACAGACATACACCCACTCCATCACATTAATCAGAGACAGACATTCAGTACAAATCATGCTTAGAATCACTGTCTAATGACCAAAACATGTCAGACACTTCCAGTCAGGTGAAGATTTGTCTCCACTGCACGAGGTTTAAACCACCCACAACCCAAACTGAGCCTGAAAGATTCTGAGTGAGGAGGGGCGTTCAACTAATTGCTGTTGTGTGATTGGCTGAACGATGATGTGTTTGTATCATGTGACAGCAGAAACTCTGTACCTTCCATCAGCGACCACAGCAATGACGGAAAACCGACATACATCAATTTATTTTTTAATGTGCAGGTCAAAGTATTGAGCATTTTACTGGAGCTGATCATGGGTCAGGCGTTTGTTTCACTGCTGCATAAGGGCCTACTTTTACAATCAGTCTGTCTACCTGGAGTTTCTTAATCTCTCTCTCTCTGCCATATTTTCGGAATTTGGCAGGTTGACCAGGAACAATCATATATTAGATCCTGAATGCGGCCAAATCTTCTGACCCTGGATCAGTCTGTAAAGTCTTTAACTGATGAGAGAATACTGGAGGTGAATCTGCTTAATGCACATTAAACCACAACTGCATGAGATAAGTTTGTAGACTGTGTGGGCCACATGTGGTATTATAAATGTGATTATTTATGGTTCTAGTTTAGGACCGCCTTCTGTAAAGCTGGTTCTGCACCACAGAAACTGGTTTTAGGAGAATGATGCTGACATTTGATGTTGCAAAGACAATGAGGCCAGTCAGAGTTTGAACTTGGCAAGGACTGGTGAAGGAACTGGTGAAGAAAGTTAGCTTGTGTGATGAGGCTCGACCTCAGCAAGGTGATTTACAACTTAAAACAACTAAACAACCTACAACTAAAGCCACAGGACTGTAAGTAGAAATTAATGAAAGAAAAATCCTTTAAAAACAGACAAATTGGATTGCTTTTTTTTTAAGATTCCTGTTTATTCGGTTATTTTGTTTGTATCATATCTTTGTAAGTATAACTTGTTTCTATATAATTGACTAGTTTAAGGGGAAATATCATTGCCCCTGTTAAAGTAATCGCTCTTAATATTTAAACTTAACACAATCATATTCTTTCATGATCATTTTAATGCCTTTTTGTATTTTTTACAAGAATCCTGATCTTTTGACCATAAAAACAAACAAACTAAAAAACAAACGAGAAATGGTAGAAGAATCTCAGTCTCTATGTTTCTATATGCCAGAGACCTCAAAACTTACACGCACGTTTACTGTCTAAATTCTGCCAGGGGCACTTTGAACTAATTTTTTTTTAACTTGTTACAATTTCGTAAGTTATGATAAAAATGATATTTTTTGTTGTTGTAATTAGTCGCTGCAGCTCATATAAGTAAATCTTGTTTACTAGTATATATACAAATATATTTATATTTATATATGTATATATATATAAATATATACAATCGTTTTCTTTATAGCATGACAAGTCACAGACACCCTATTTTATGTGTACTAATCATTTTACAATGGAAAGATGATGTGGGGGCAATGATGATAAAAGCAGCATATTTGTACACGTACGGAGAGTGGCTGATCTTACATAGCTTCTCTGAGTTCAAGAAAGAATAACGAGAACTTTGCACTTTAAATTTGTATCGCAATATCCTAATAAATACAATCCATGAGATTATACATAATACATTTGAGCTCCTTTTGGACAATCATTACACGTTGCATTTATGGATTGTGCAATATGAGACTCTGATTCACACGTTGTGAAACACCTCGCGTGACTTAAATCATTACAAGCAGAGGGTGGAAGACGTGTGCAGCCTCAGGTGGGAGAATGGTGTTCCATACCGAACATTTACCCATAATGCACTGCATGTGTGTCTGTGTGGGGGTCTGTACGAATGTCGAACAGGAGAATCGTTGTATCGACCCCAAATTTCTCTCACAGCAAACTCTGTTACTTTCTCTTGCATAAGCTTGAAAGCGCAGAGCAGCTAAAACAGTTTCTACATACAGTATATTGCTTCAAGAAAACGCTCATCAGGGGCAATGGTCTTCCTCAGTAATCTAAAGTGCCTTTTCTGTGAGAGTAAAGCAGGGCTGAACAGGCCCTCTGGTTGCTGGGATACTGTCATATACTGTTATCATATTCTCTCTTCAACACATTGGCACGCACGCAGACACACACTGGCAAACTTTTCAAAGGACACAATTAATTACATCCGTCCCAAAATCAGGCTGTCAGGACAAACAGAGAAACAGAGACAGTTAAAAAGCAGGTCCTGTCTTATCTCCGGAAAGATGGAGGGATGGATGAGTAAATAAACGTGTCGAGAGATGAGTCATTTGCTTTTCCCAGAAGTGCTGGAACCTCTGGAACCCCGGTCTCGCCTCTCCGCTCTCTCTTCTCGTTCTCTTCTCCCTCGTCGTTCTTCTCTTTCTTTCTCTGATGCGTCCCTCTTTTCTGAGCTTTTGTCCGATGCCTCTATTTTATCAGATCGGTCTGAACGCTCTGACTTCTCTGATCTCTCCGCACCCTCTGACGGCTCTGCACCCTCCGAACGCTCCTTACGCTCTGATTTGTCAGGGTCGGTGGAGGAGTTTGTGGCTTTTTCCCACTTGGCAATTTCCTCAATCTCTTTTAGGCTAGCATTAATACTGTTGACCCAGCCCTTTAGGTCCTCCTGAGAGACAGAAACAAACACATGCACACTTGTAATGTGGATGCGACCATCTGATTTTAGTTACAGGGTTAAGGTTAGCCACATAATAGTATGATTTTGGTTAAACCATACAGCCATATATGGTGTAAACGTATTACACTATACATTTCATTAGTACATGCATTTTCTGGGAATCAAACCCACAACCTTGCCCTTGCTAGCACCATACTCTATAAGTTAAGATACATAATGGCAGACTAATCCCCCAACATTAACCATCCAAAATATTGACCAAACTGTATGAAAAGGTTTGTCAAGAGTATGATTTTATTCTAGCTTTTTGTCTTTTTGTAGAAGGCCGCACAGGGGGCCTTATTTGACATACCTCATCCTTGGCCAAGAAGATGTAATCCCCTTCCTCACTAGTCCTGAAATAAATAATTATATATTACAAGAACATATGAATACCTCTCATTTCCCTAAGCATTGAAAATCCCATAAAATCCAAATTAAATTAATTCAATGTTGGGTAGGCAATTTCGAAGACGCTAGCAATAGACACCTAGCTTTGAAAGCATAACATCCCGCCCTCCGTTCAGAGCATTAACATTAATACAATGTCTAAAAATACATTTTGAATGTTCCTAGAACTTTCTAAATAACATTTTTGATGTTTTTGTTACTTAACGGAAACATTAGGGAAAAGTTCTTACAACCTAAAATTGTAGCTGTGTTAACATTGTTTAGGCCTCAGGCATGGCGCGGCCCTTAAATCTACCTCAGAATGAAGACATTCTTTTTCTTTTTGTATCCATTTGTAGTGTCAAAGGTGCAGATGGCCAGGTTGAGAAGTGGTTCGTCATTGTAGGGCGTGGTTTTGTGTCTCGCGTCCTTGTAGAAACCGATCTCTCCTTGTTTGAGCACGCAAAACAAATTCACCCATGACTTGCTGCAAGAGGTGTGAAAGCTTAGTTGTAACTTGAGTTGTGAGTGATTTGATGTCACCGCTGCATTTGTATTTAACAATGAAAATATGTTATAGTTGTAAATTGCAAAACTTAATACACAACAGTATGTTATTCTGAACACACTATTATTGGTAAAAAACAATATTATAATTATCAATTAACTTGATTAAAGGATTTCTAGCGTAAGAACACCAATAGGTTGGTAGCACATAGCTATCCAGCTAACAGGGAATGTTATCAGAACATTGGATAACGTTCTGTATAAGTTCTCTCAAAGTTCCTGCAGTAACATTAGTAAAATGTTTTATAATATTATAAATCATACATCAAAAACATTATTCTAAAGTTGTTATTGGAATGTTTAAAAACATTCCAGAATTCCAGAATACCTGTTTGGGCTCCTCTCTTTTCCCTCCTCCTCGTGTTTCCTGTAAAGGAAACCTTCATGTTGGACGGTGTGTGTAGGAGGTTGGGGTGTGGTTGGGACGCTCTGGGCGGGAGCAGAACGTGACCTCCGTGGCTCCTCTGGTTCTTTCGGGCGAGGTCTTCGTCGTGGTTTGGGGCGATCACGAGCCCGGGGTCGATCCAGGCGGCTCACGGGTGCAGAGAGGCTGCTGGGGGGCCGGTACACCTCCCCCCTCGCCTAAAAAAGACATGATGTCAATTGCTCCAGATGTGTGTACAAAAATGTGCGTACGATAATGCACTTAGAATAGAGGTCTGAGTGGCTAATGGCATTCTGGAGGGTTTTACAGCAAAAATGTGAAGTTGTATTTTTGTTAAAGCACTTACATAAATTATTCAGGAGAAAGTTTATTATTGTAAAGTCATCCTTTGAGGTGGAACTTGTTTTCTAGATGGGTGAACTTTTGTTTTTGCGTTACTGACATTTTTCATGTGGGTGCTCTATAGAAAGTACTTACAAGTAATAATATGGATAATATCATGTCCATATAGTTATTCTTGTGTGAATATCATGCAATAGTTAACGGGTTTACTGGTTTTACGTCACAGTACATCACACTGGTAGAACATTGTATCAGCAGTGCAAAGGTCATGGTTTTGATGCAAGAACATGAATACAAACAAACAGGAAATCTGATACAGATACTGTACATGACACTTACATGACAAGCCTCTCTCTCCTGCACTTGTTCAACAATCTCAGCCATAGTGGAACGCTTCTCCCTAAAAGAAAATGAAGTTAGAGACCAATACAGGCAAGCATGAGAACATTTTAGTTGTCTAAATGAGAATATGTCATACACTTCTGCGTTTCCTGTACTGTATTAAACTGATTCTAATTAATACAGACTAACTCAAACCCTAAACATTAAGTGTTTAGAAAAGTTTTAAAGTTTTTTTTCTATTGAGGATATTTCTGGATCTCCCTAAAACCTTTTTTTCAGATTTTGCTTATTTATGGTGACAATTTTGTCCCTAAAGTACAGCCAAATAAACACATACACACAGACCTAGCTATCTAAACAAGGGAACGTCTATAACTTTATCATATTTACATATAAAAAACTACATTATTCATGTCTCTGAAGCAATATTCAGTACAATTTTGGCCCCAAATTATAGCCCCATATTATATAAGTAAACCCAAACACATACAGTAATTATCATATTTTGGTCAACAAATTGTTGCCACAGGAGGATGGCCTCAAAGAGACATTTGTGGATCTGTAAGGATGCTTTGAAACTATATATATTGTGAATATCACTATACAAATAAACTAGACTTGACTCACCCTGATTGTCTCTTATCAGATGGCTCTTTCCCAGACTCTGCATCACTGGAGTCGTGTTTCTGTACTCTCTGTCTCCCACTTCCCTCCTGCTCACTGGACGACTGTCTCTCCATCCTCCGGCGGTAACGCTCCTGTCTAACGATAAGCGGGAGCTCATTGAGCCGTGCCTGGATCTCCTGCTCGCTGGAGGTCTGTCGGCCAAGCCGGTACTCTCTCTCCCGTCGCAGGTGATCCATCTGTGGGTCGGACCGGCTACCGCGAGGGTCCCTCTGTAAACGGCTGTGGATCATCTCCAGGGAGGGGTCCAGGCCCACCGGGGAAGCTGGCATGTTTACGCCCCCACAGGCGAGCTGAGCTCGGTGAGCCTCAAGTAAAGGTGGAACAGCTTTGTGAATGTGGTTGATTTTGGGCTGAAGGCAATCAGCTTTCAGGTGCTGCCAAGCATATCCCATTTTGGGTTCTACCACCCCCACAGCACCTAAATGGTTTAGGCTGTGGTAGCCAGAGTTGTCCTCTCCTGAAGCACCCTGTTGGTTTAATCCAGTGTAGCTTGAGCTGTTGACCCCCAAGACACCAACTTGTTGGTTTAACACCTGATAGCCGGAATTATCCAACCCGGGAACACCCTGTTGTCTTAGCCCATGGTAGGAAAGACCCTCCCCTATGACCCCTGATGGTTGGTTTAGCCCATGGTAGGAGGAGCCATTCATGACAGGTGTATAGGGGTTAAAGGTGGACCCAAGCCGTTGAGTGAGTGCGTGTGCCATTGCGTGTTCTGTGGGGTGTGTGAGGTCTGGCCCGGGCTTGGACTCCAGAACAGAGTCCTGAAGAGGGTTACGGAAGAGAGAGGAGGACGAAGAGGAAGAGGAAGAGCTGGGCACAAGGCAGGAGAGAGGGAACATCTGCCTGCTTAGGAGAGAGGAGGTAGCAGGCTTGTTTTGTTCCTCCTTCATCTTCTCCGCCTGAATATAGAGGAGAGAGATAGGAGAAAACTTCAGGTACACACAGGCCTAGGGTAAAATTTTGTATAGTTTTATTATTTTTTTATGAATACATTTTTGTTTTCACAGTAACCTGTCGTAATGAGCTGAAATGGTCCTTCCATGTGGCTGCGGCCTTGCGGAATGCCTCATGTCTGCGAATCAGCTCCTCCACCTCGTCAGTCCCACCTCCTACCTCACGAGTGTTTGGTGTGATTGGCTCCTTGACTGTGAGCCAGGATTGCTCCACTAATCCTGGCTGGGTAGACTGCATCCTCTGCTGGGCTAAAAGGGCACAAAAAATACTTATTAAATGAATTGAATGGAACTGTAAGAACTCTTAAAATGAGCTAAGCAAAACGAGACATCTGAGGAAGCAGTCACAATGGTAGACTATAACAACTATAACATGGCAATAACATTCCAGTAATGTTATGGTCACTGACCCTGCTGAAGCTTCTCCCAGTGTTGCTCCCATCGTTCATTCAGTTCTTTCTGCTTGGCCATCACATAATCCAGCTTCTCCTTTATCTGGATGTGATGATATGAACAATGTGGTCATTTATGAAGCGATGTGATCTTCAATTTGAGCTCAATAAAAATTTCTATCCCAATATTTTTCAGCCTTTTGATATTTGACAGTCCATATATAACAACACCGGTATCTTTGCTCTAAAATTGATTAAATGGGAGATTATTTAATCCCTTCAACCAAACAAGCACCGATACCAAGAAGATTCAAAATGCAGTTAATAATAATGAGCAAAACCTAATCTGAAATATTATAATCACTGAAAAATCTAACAAGTCATAGTGTATTAGTTCACCATATTAGTATTATTAGATATAATGATGGATACATGTGCTTTTTGGAGCTTCAAAACCTTGATCTCTCAATGGCATTACAAAGCTGGGAAGAGCCAGTGTGTTATTTAATATAACTCTGTTTTCAGCTAAAGAAAGTCATATACATCTGAAATGGCATGAGGGTGAGTAAATTATGAGGGATTTTTATTCTGGGGTGAACTGTTCCTTTAATGAAAATGAAACTAAAATGAAATCTCGAAGTATTGAGAAAGCTGAATCTAAACTCAAACTGAAACTGACAATCATAGTGTGACAAATAAAATAGAAATAAAAATAAAATGAATAGCTGTAACAAGTCCAGGTTTGTATGCACCTCTTCAGCCGCAGGGTTGCGTGCAGCCAGCAGCATCTTGCCCATCTCCACACAATGCATGAAGTTCTTGCTCTTGTTATCCATCTTACTCTTCAGACTCTGATGCTGCGACATCATCCCCTCCATCACAGAGAGATCCCTGGCACACACACAGCGACCCAGCCGACACCACAACCCACACCCAGATACAAACCACACACAACCGCACACACGTTAACCTCACGCACAACTGACTCAGGAGGAAAATCCAGCCGTAGATTCAGAAGCATGGTTCTGTAAATTATCTGGTACCTCGCGCTGTCAGCTGAGCCAATCTGTCCCATGATTCCATCCATCCACATGCTCAGTTCCCGCACCACGGCGAAGAACTGGATCTTATCGGTAACCGTGGTGACCTGCACGCGACTGCCCTCGCATGCAACCAGGAGCTCCTTCCAGGCCTGCATCACTTCCTGCTCACGGCTCAGAATGGCGTCCGCCTTCTCCCCGGCATAAATAGCGCGCAGCTGGGCCGCATTTTCTTGCAGCTGCCTCACCTGAGGAGGCAAAGGGTGAAATCATTGAATGTCATATTACTGACCTTTTTCATATTATTATTTCCATTTCATTAAATAACTAAAATGTAAAAATGTTATTTTGAAGGTTCTAGGAATGTCCAGTTTTATAGACATTGTATTAACGTTATTGCTAGATTTTAAAAACATTGTTCAGACTTTTAATTCTGTAACATTTTAAACCGCTCCGCTAAGTACTTAAGAATTTACATTTGTGATATATGATATATAATGTAAAAGAAACATTCTTCTAACATTACTGCGAGAACTTTTTGATAACTGGACAAAACGTTAAAAGAATGTTTAAATGCTTTGAGAACGTTCCCTGTTAGCTTTGCTCATAACATCAAAACTGTGTTTTGTAACTTTAAGCCCATGCCTTTTTCACATTTGGCCATCTGTATGCTACTATAGGCCTCAGAGTTGCCAATATTAACTTTTAGCAGATAACATATTGAAAATAACCATCACTTGCTGGAAAGCTGATAAACAGTACTGATGACTCATCTTGCACAACAATTTTTTGTCCAATAAGATGCTTTCCATAATGAGTATACCCCTCCCACAAACTAACCACCACCTGCTTACAACTAGCAATAGCAAGAAGCACTTCAGGTACCAGTTTACACCTCTTACTACTTAGCTACACCTCCCTGTTACATTACACACTGTTTCTGAGTGCTGTTATGCTTTTCGGTAGGAATGGGAAACACCCCCCTGCTGGGTCAGGAGGATGAACTATGATACTGAACACTTATTTAGTGCGGCTGCAGCACCTGGTCAGAACAGGTGTTGAGGTATGTGTGTGGTACCTGGGAGACCAGCAGCTGCAGGGAGTGCTCAAATGAGTGCAGAAGTCTCTGCAGTGTGCCAGGGTTGGCCGAGCTCACTTGACATGATCTCACCTCCGGCAGCTGTCTCATCTTACCCTCAATCTGGACCAGCACCTACAAAACACAAGAACACAAACGCACAATTAAAAAAAGTATTTACTTTCTTACAGTCAAAGAGTGTCTGTTGTGTTCATTTCTGTACGTATTTTTAAAATGATAAAAGTTACAGTTAACAGTTATGATTTTGGAGTTATTTGTGTTTTTGTGAGTAAATAATTGTGTTACTGTAACAACATTGCAAATTAAAAGCTGTGCACACTGCATGGTTGTGAGGACAACCAGAAATGATGTCCAGATGCTGTGACAAGACACCTCTAAGGTTATCTACGCTATAGATAACTATAGCCTACTTTTGGACCAAGGGGATGAGGAGCCCATTTTTTCCTGTGCCCTTAAAAAAATTGAGCCAATGGCCCATCTAACAGAAACATTTTTAGAAAGTTGGCTAACGTTCTCTGAAAGTTCTTATAAAGTAATTCAAATGTTTTGCAGTAATGTTAGCTACAACATTATTCTTAAACACTATTCGTTAAAGTTGTTAGTGGATTTTTTAAAAGCTTTACAAAATTTAAAAAGCAAATATTGTTTTTATAACCAAGCAATAATGTTAATACAATGTCTAAAAAACTGGATGTTTTGAAGGTTCCTGGAACATTCAAAATAACATTGTTAACATTATGAAACAATAACATTATGAAGTGTTCCTGTAGCTCAATTGGTAGAGCATTGCCATAGCAGCAAAGGTTGAGGGTTCGATCCCCAGAGAACACACATACTGATCAAATGTATAGCTTGAATGCACCGTAAGTCGCTTTAGATAAAAGTGTCTGCCAAATGCATGAACATAAATGTTTAACGTAATGGAAAGGTTAGGGAAACATTCTTACAACCTAAATGCTTTTTGGTTTGTTCACATACCTCCTGACAGTCTGTGAAAAACTTGTGCAGCTGGAAGGAGGCAGCAAGCATCTGTGCTCTGGTCTCCATGAGCTCCAGCAGATCTGCCCAGGACTCATTCAGTCCGTCCTTCCACTCTGCGATGGTGGCAGCATCAGAATGACTGCAGTCGATCATCTCATTCACCATTTTATTGACGGAATCCATCTGCTTCTGGCCCACTGATCGGGTCTCAGAGGAGAACTGAGTGAAGCTCCCCTGAAGAGCCTGGAAGCACCAAAAAGCAAAGCAATGAAAAGAACTTTTCACACACAGCAAAGGCTACATGCACTTCTGGTCTACATGAAAATCCAAGTGGATATACATGGTTTTATGCATTGGGAATTGATTGGATCATAAAAGGTGGGCATGCAATAACAGGATGTACAAACTGGGGACAAATTGGTGTACTAAAAAGTGAGCAAAATGTGACAAAAACCTCCTTTTGGTAACAACACAGTAAAAATACAGTAAATACAGGTTTTTAGTTGTAAAAATGCAGAACGTTTGGATCCAAAGTTAGGGTTGGGTTATAGTATATACATAAATATTCATATATACACATATATAGATCAAATGTGTATATATATGTGTGGGGGTTTTTTTACCATATTTTTTGTACCCAAAAGTGAGAAAAACCAGACAAATCTGGGCCAGAAAAACCAGACAAAAATATCCTTTTGGGGACATCCTCAACACTATACAAATATAGTAAAAATATAGTAAATGAAGTTTTTAAAAACTGCACAAATGCAGACAGTTTTCTGTTAGGGTTAGAGGGTGGGTTAGGATTAGGAAATATTGTTTATAACTAGCTGTGTATGAAAACAATAGAAGTCTATGGACTGTCCCAATTTAGACAGATAAGAAACGTATGTGTTTGTGTGTGTGTCTGATACCGTGACATGCTCCAGGTTCTCGCCGAGCTCAGTAGAACTTGCTACAGCCTCTCTCTCAGAGATCCATTTCTCCAGCGCCTCCACCTCACGCTTCAGCTGATACAGCCAGTACTGCTGCTCCAGCTTCGTCTTCCTCTGCTCCACCAGATCTTTCAGAGACACGTAGAGCCGATCTATATGAGCCTGCTGTTTGGTGATCTGCTCACTGAGAGAGACAAAAGACAAAGAGTCACATCAGCATGTCAGGGCCTGAGGGACAGTTCATAACAGGCTTGCTACAACACTGTGTCCTAACCAGGCACAACAAAACCAGGAAAGTGGAAATGCTGCATTTTGCTGCGCATACTGACTGACTGAGGTAAAATATACAGCTACACATTGTGATGCAACAGATTAAAATGGAGAGTAACATCACATTTACCTGTCAGGATGTCCCAGCTCAAGCATGCGACGACACTGCTGAGACAGTGAGCTTACAGTCTCTGCGTAATTCTCCACTGTTTGCTCTAAAGCCAACTGTTCTTTTAATAACCTAAGAGTGCTCGCCTCATCCTACAAACAAAGAGAAAGTAAAACATAGAGAGACAGTGAGAGTAAGAGAGAGAGTAAGAGAGAAAGAAAGACAGCGAGCGAAACCAATGTCATTCTTAACCTTGGGTTAATGTAATCCTGGGTTATCCATGTTTCTTATAACATTTTTAGCCTGGGTTAGTAATAGATAAAGACAAACCACACACCATTTCCCATAGATGATGCTGCAGTCTCTATTTCAGCATCCCTGAATAATGCTACATAAATGAACATAACTTTTAATTGTTATTTCTGTGTTTTTGAAAGATGGCATTTAAGGTACAGTACATACATTCCCTTGTTCCTCATTGAGGACCTGAAGTTTCTGCCCACTGAGCCAAGACTCCGCCTTTGCGGCCTGGGTATAGTACTGTTGGGCATGGCTTACGGCATCCAGCATCACTGTGCGACGTTCCATCTCTACCTGGAGCACCTCCCACAGCTGCCTCACATGCCCCGCCCCCTCCCGCACAAGCTCCACCTCTGGGGTTCGCAGGGCAGCGACAGCCTCCGCCCTCTCCAGCACTTCCTCAAGCCGCCCTCTCCGGGTCTGCACCTCCATCTGAAGAGCCTGCGTATGCAATAACGCGCACAGGTGAAGGGTCACTCAAACATTAAATCTGCCCAGTCAGCATGAATCACAGAAATCAGAAACCAACTAAACGCAGTACAGCTTAATGAAACGGCTGCAGACTTGAAAAAATTCAAAAATAGATCTAATGACACCAAACACGAACAGGCAATTAATAATAAATTAATAGTTAGGCTGATAATCAATCTAACAGATCAAGGATTGAGTGAATTGACTGACAGACTTCAGAGGGTTTTTATGTTTATATCTGGCTGCCGGCCTAAATTACAGAGTGGAGATAAATCGATTCAAAGACTCTGATCCCCTCTAATAACTTTTATAGCCCTACAGTTAAGAAATGATGGCAGGTTATGAGGTCAGTTAGATTAACTAAAGCTCTTCTCAAAGTCTGGTTACTATGTGACCTCAAGACTCCTGTGTCTAAGGACTTATCGCTATCCAAAACAATGATCACAATTTGCAACACAATTACTCATCATGTGAAGTGTTATGACTCCTGAAGCCTCCACCTGCCTTGATCACCTGTTTTTGTATTCATTTTTTAGGACTGTCAATCAAATTAAAACATGTAGTTAATGCATTATATGATATGCCAGTTTATCAAATACACATATATAAATCTTGCTGAGAATGGCTTGAATTGCTCCAATAACATATCAGAATTGGGGGGAGGAAAAAATTAATAATTATGTATTTGCAACATTAAACATTATTTCCTACATTAAAAGGGTTCAAAAATGGAAACTCCCACCTCATGGTTTTTAATTAACTGCTGGACATTCTGCAAATTGGTCCCATATTCTGTAGATGAGGCCAGGTGCAACCGCTCCTGAATCCATACCTGCAAAGTCAAAAACACAGAGACAGTAAGTCTAAGAGACAGAGAATGTAAATACAGAATCTGGAGTTGCTGGAGGTTGCTGGGTACCCCAAGCCAAAAACACCACCCACAAGTCCTAATGATATTCTGATCCCAAGTAAATGACGACACAATTTACCTCCCAGCTAACAAACATTAAGAACGTTTCCCTAAAGTTTCCATAAATTAGCAAAACATTAAAAATGCTATTTTGAAAAAGGTGCAGTATTTTTTTAGATGTTGTATTAACATAATTGCTTGGTTATAAGAAGATATTCAAACACTTTTTTAATTCTGTAACATTTCTAAAACATTCCACTAAAAACCTAAGATTCATGTTTTGATATCATATATAATGTTAAAACACATTCTACTAATGTTACTGCAAGAACATTTTTGATAACTTTGAGAGAACTGTTAGAACGTTCCCTGTTAGCTGGGCTTTTTGGGTGAATTTCCCTTTAAGGTTTAAGAACATACATTAATGTTTAACTTAAACTATTAAGCCTTTACGTGCATCTCGTCCTGTGAACTAAGCAATAATAGTGATATGCAATGGTGATGTTTACCGTAGCAAGCAACTAATCAAAAACAAAGAGACACTCACAATCTCATCTTCCAGGTCTTGGGTGACTTGGTGCATTTCTTTCGATGCAAGAAGAATACGCCTCCTCTCCTTCAATGGCTCAATGAGACGGCCAATTCGTGTCTCTGCTACACCTCCTGGATCCTCCCCCTCTGGTCTTCGCTGATCAACTCCACCCCTAACTTCACCAACACCATGATAAAGCTGCATCTGGGCTTCCATTGACTGAGAAATTAAAAAGAGTTTTTAAACACCTTTGAGCTTTAAATACACCTTAATATAAAGCATTTTTTGGATATCGCTGGTTTTCACACTAACTTGGATCCTCTGGAGCTGCTGGCTGAAAGTGGGACGGGGCTGTAGAAGGGTGGGTTGAGTGGTGTGGGTGGAGCCTAGAGTGGCCGGCTGCTCCTGTATGATGGTGAGATGCTGGTCCAGGTCACTGAGGCTGTTGGCCGGCATGTCGCTAGTACGGTGATTCTGGGTCTCAAAGAGCTGCCGGGCCTTGACTTTAGTGGTGTTCTCCAGGTGAGACCAGCACTCTCTGATTTCCTTCAATTTAATCTCCACAACTGATCGCAGCTCGGGCTGTTCCTGAATCAGCTCCTCGCCCTCCTACACACACACATAAACATTTGCTTTTAGTTATGATGTAAACTACTATTACACCCTACAGAAACCTTCATGTATTTTTTACATTTTCAGTAAAACATCACGCATGTTTATTAAGCAATTCTTTCTTATGGGGAAAATGAAAACATTTGGTCCACACAATGTACTGTAGGCAAACCCAGGACACAGAACACACACATATGTAACATAACCCCTGAATGTATTTCTGCTCTGCCCCTCACCAGTGCATGCCAGTGTATGCTTTTAATGTGTGTGTGTGTGTGTGTAAGATGGAGAGAGAACAAAGTAAAGACGGTATCTGTCTCTTCAGAGCCATGGCTGATGTCCAGCCTCCTAAAATAATGTGCAAACACACTCTCTCAAGAACAGAATGAAATTGACACAATGCAAAAAGACATTAAATTAAACTCACTTGTGTTTCTCTGTTTTAAATGGTCTACATCTCTCTTTCCATCACAGATCTGTGTGTGCACGTGTGCATGTCCATGTGTATGTGGGTTTGTGTTTCATAATGCAGCATTTCTGCTTTTGGCACAAGTCGCCTGCTCCCCCCGTACTGCAGAGAGAGAAAGACTGTGTGTGTGTGTGTATGAGAGAGAGAGAAACCGTGAAACAGAGAAAGAGAGAAACAGATGAAGAAACACAAAGGAGAAACAAAGAGAGACAGGGAGTAAGAAAATGGGAAAAACTGACAGAGAGGAAACTCACAGATGGTATTAAAAGAACAAAGAAGAGGTGACAGACAGATGGAGAGATAGATGGAGAGATAGACAGGTAGAGAGAGAGAGAGAAAGAGAGATGCTAACCCTAACAGTTGTAATTAAAAAGAATGCAAAGACAGACGGACAGATAGATAAATAAACGACAGACAGACAGACAGATAAAGTCTAGAATTATTGCTGTGTTATTTGTTTTGTCCTGTCTTCCTGTATCTGGTATGGCCCTCTGTCTGTGGCATTAGGAGGCAAGGTCAGCTCTGAGGACACTATTGTGTCCTGTGATTGGTCCAGCCATCTGTTTGTCATTGGGGATGCTGAGGCGTGTCTGTAACCCTTCCAAAAGGACGAAGAGCTCTCCGATCACAGTGGGAGGTGATGTTAGCGCTTCTGCTGTTTCTCAGGTTACAGACTCATTAACTCACGTTTCTGCGGATATGTACCACCACGTTTATGCGTGAGCATGTTTGTGTGTGATGGTGTAATTTCTCTCAAGTCAGGTGGCTTTTCAGAAAATCATATGAAAATCATATTCAGAAAATACTGGTTCAGCACAAAAAAGTCCAAGGAATTTTTATGTATTAAAAATTCATTCAATTTTATGTCTTTAATAAAGAATCCCAGGGGGGAATTTACAGCTTGAGTCAAGAATGGTGCTCAAATTCTCCATCACAGACACTGAAATCTCTTCACTGTCATCTTACTCAAAGACTGTATAAAAACATGAACTTTTGAATATGAACTGTTCTTTCTTAATGGTTTCTTCAACTGTGTTTTATGACATTAATTAATAACATTACAAGTCTGAATAACACTTGATCACGTAAATTTATGAATATACGATGTGATTAACAAAGAAATGTGTTTAACAAAAAAAAAACATATTACAAATATAATTAAGTGGTCTAAAGTGTTGTAAAATCAAACCAAGACTACTTGATCATAACCCTGACTTCACTTTGGTAACTCTGGAGCTTCCTTAATAAGCATCTCCAAACTCGAGATCCTGGATCTCTAGAATCCAGTGAATAACAAGCACATTCACACTGCAACTAAAAACAGATGTTTATTCTCCTTCTGTACATACAGAGTTCGATTTGCGAGTGCCATCATTCTAAAACTGAATTTATAATTTCAGATAGTAACAAACAATTCAGATTGAATCTTCACAGTATGTACAAATACAAAGTGAACTAGCTGTCAAAAGAATATTTAAAAGTGCACTGAACATGTGCATCTCTCTTCAAGTGCAATGCAAGCAATTCACAGTGCAAGAGCTGCATGTCTTGATTTATTTGACATACGTCTGTCTCTCTCCACCACAGTTGCTCTTTCCAGCATTATAGTCGAGGGAGAGCGCAGCATTTGAAAGCCTCAGCTTTCACAACACATAAATAAAAGACGTCACATTTGTTGACCACAGTTAAAGAGAACGTGCCAGACAAACGTTTTTGGAATAATGTGAATTTTGGTGAAAAACTTGATATATGGTTTAGTTTATTACAACATATGCTGCGACATATTAAAATATATCATCTCTCATGATTGGTCAACCGCCAGAAGATGCTA
Source organism: Chromobotia macracanthus (assembly GCA_036877525.1). Taxonomy (NCBI): domain Eukaryota; kingdom Metazoa; phylum Chordata; class Actinopteri; order Cypriniformes; family Botiidae; genus Chromobotia; species Chromobotia macracanthus. Next base: position 3,765,085 of record JAZGTH010000010.1, read on the forward strand.
TTTAGCCAGGCAAGGGAAAATTTTGCCTGTGTATGTTTGTACTGTATATTTTTGTCTGAATAAATCTCGTAATTCTGCAAATGTCTAAAAATGGTTTGGAAGTATTAGAATCCATTTTCTCAAAAAGAAGGGCTTACTGTATGAACATTGTATAATCATAATTAACATGTTGGCTGTCATATCTTGGCACCTGGCAACAGTCTGAAGCAGAAACAGGCTAACTATGTCATTAAAAGATAAGACATTCTTCATACAAAATATGTTTGTAGGTCAAACAGCTTAAAATGATGGAGCAGGTTACATATCCAATAATACTGTGGTCAAAAGTAGCTAACGTCAGACATCATAATCTGTTAGCATTCACATTCCAGACAAATGATCTACATATATATATTATGTATGTATGTAGTATGTACGTACATATGTATGTATGTAACCTCTGTATGTAACCTCAATGTGACTGTCACTCATAATCATTTTCAGTGTGTAAGTGGCCATTGCAGGAAACAGATACATCTGGAATTCTTGAGCATAAATTCTAATTTCTGAAATGACCTGTAAAACAGATCTTATATTTCTGACACAGAATCTGTGCATCTGAAAATGAAACCCGAGGAACAGAGACAGAAAAGGAAGCGAGCTCAGAAAAGGAAGCGTGCTCCAGATTGCACAGAAAGCAGAATTAGACCCTCTTTCTTCAAACCAGACTGAACGAACATTCGCATGTCAATTCAAAGTCAAACACAACACACACAGACTCAACGTTAATTTTACTTGCTTACTTTACTTATTCCATGTAAGGCCTGCATATGTTTCTCAAAGCACCTGCTGGTGAGTCCAAGATCTAATTCTGCGCAGGATCCAGAGAATAAAGAACGACTTCACTCATCAGATTGGTGTGCGTGTTTGATATGGTCCACTGAACTGCTCAAAGCTTTCAACATGCATTGAGATAACACAAACCACAAATTTCACTAAAGACCTGGAGATACATGACCGTCACATCCACAAACCATACTGAGCGGCTAATTCCCAATGGCATTTACAGATTACAGTTTTTTTGCATAACATGACATTTATTTTTACTGTAAATATCATGTAATACTTTGACATTACTACACAAATAATATATATCCCATACATTAAAAGGAACTCTGATAGCAAAACAACCTCTGTTGCCATATCAGAGGATAGTAAGGCCATACATTCAACCTAATTACTGCCTAAAACTGACTGTTGACTTACATCATTGCAGTAAGCACCTCCGGGCAAGATCAGAAACATCATAAAAAAGAAATATAAAATAAACAAGAGTGACATTAAAAATCAGATGGAATGAGGATTAGATTAATAGGTAGTCTATGAGAAATACAGTCAGTCTGTAGGTTGGGAAGCCTTAGCATTATAAATGATTCTTTGATGAACTGTAAATACAATCACACTACCTTTGTTGTACCGTACAAAATGAAACACAGAAAGAAAGATGAGATGCAACAGCAGGCCCACAACATCTAATAAAGCACGCTGTACACCACACTTTACAATTCACCACAAGTACACAGACTGACCAGTCATAACACTCAGCTAACAATTTTAGGTTGTAGGAATGTTTCCATTAAGTAACAAGAAGGCATGTGCACGAATACTGGTGCTTCTGTGACAATTTAGCACTTATGAAGCATTTAGCACATATCAGTCAAACAGGTTTCCACCGATTACCAGCATAAAAAGAAAAAACAATGTCAGTATCTATGCAGTCACGCAGCAACACATAATGCCTCATGCCACACGATTCCTTGCCATCTTCTGTGATGTCCCATAATCCCTCACAGATTTGTATTCTTTTCAACACTTCCCATATAAACACTATTTGCCTTTAATGCATACAGTACATGTCAATAGTTACACCACTGAATACCTATTACTTATTTCCATATGAATCATATTAATGCCACACAAGATACTGTATGATTTGAGATGCTTTACAGTGCCATTCGAAACCCAATCACCACACATCAGCTGTACCAGAACGTCCTGTGGTGTCTCCACAATAAGCAATTTATTAGGACAGCATGTGCTTGATCAAAACAGGTCACCTGGGATCAAAAAATTGTATTGCAAGGCATCATAAGAGTCCAACCAAGCTTTGCTTTAACACATTGTGCATGCACCACAGATAATACTTAATGGCAAATGATGTTCGCAATAAGACAATATACATGCAGATGTGAGCACTGTGTGGTTGTATTAGATCAGTGGATAATCTCCATCATTTCTACAGGCCTCTTCTCTCCACTCCCATTATCATTACCAAAGGGTCTCTCCACTCTTTATTTACAATGCCAGGTTTTGTGTATGATTATTATCTTCATCTTGAAAATCAGTACATTCTTAACCAATTCAGAGTCTGTTCTAAACCCACCCTCACCAATCTTTAATCAGTACTAAACCCACCTTAAACCAATGCCAAATGTGTACTAAACCCAATCACAAACATTTAAATTGAATCTGTTCTCAATCCATGCTCAACTGATGCTGATTCTGTTCTTCACCCATCCGCAACATGTCCTCAACCAATCCTGAATCCATATGTAACCAATCCTGAATCCATATTCAACCATTCCTGAACCTGTCCTCGACCCATTTACAACCACTGTTGAATCTGTTATTATTCCATCTTTAACTAATCCTGAATCCATGTTCAAACAATTCCTGAATCTGTCTAATCTACCCTCAACCAGTCTTGTATCTGTCAATCCATTTTCAGCCAATCCGGAATCTTTTATCGTCATCTTCTCGTGCTTGCTCCTTTTTAACCCATAATCCCCCTTTGCTCTTTTCCACCCTTCCCAGACTATGTGACTATTTCCCTTTATAAAATGAATGATTTATATAAGGAAGCAGCAAAATACTCCTTCACTTATATACGTTAGAGTACATATGGCCTTAGAGTACATGAAAATTTGCCAGTGTGTTCAGAGACACTTGAAGAGCAGCTTGTATTTGAGGCCCCACCTGTATATTAATTTCTTACCCATTTCCCTCTTCTTCCCATGCTTATTTAATTTCAGCTTATGTGACTCACCTGTTCGATCTTGGCGAGCCATTCTTTGTTGCGGGCGAGTTCGGCCATAAAGGCCTGATGCTTCATCCATTTCCTGTGCAGCTTTTGAGCTTCATCTCGAGCTCCATCGCGAGCTGTCAGCATCCTATTGGCCTCCGAGAGCTCTGCTCAGCTACACCGCACACACATACACACACATGCACAGAGCAATCAGCAGACAGCTACGGCACTGACACACTCAGCCACTATCTTCCATCAGCCATCATGAAACACACACACATGCAGACAAGCCAAGAAAAACAGGACTAGGCCCCTTCCAACCAGTCACTCCTCAAAACGACACTGCATCATCACGAATATCCATTCACCTCCACCACAAATCCATACACACCCCAAAAAGACACAAGAGCGGCACCTCAGGAGAATGTCCAGCAGCAGTGGGGTCTGGAGCTCAGGGGCGGAGGTTCCGCTGGGTCCTCATGTCCTCCAGGTTAGCCCCTGCAGTTCTGCTGCAGTATCCGTGCGTCAGTCCAACGCTCTGAACAAACAACCGGTACACACACACGCAGAATGACACCACAGCGCTCAGTCTCCTGGAGAAATCTCAGTCTCGATGTGTCCAGCCTTTTCCAGAAAAAAATCCAGCATTATAATCCTATGGTGACAAGAAACTGAGGAAAACCCAAAGCTGCGCCTTTGCGTCCGTGTGTGCGTGTCTGCGTTGGGGTGATGGTCCGGTTTCGACGATGCGCCTGTGTTGCTACACCGTCCTGATGTCGACCTGGATGGATGGGGGGTTTGGAGGATAAGTGGGAGGAGTTGCTGATGTGCGTGTGTGGGGGGGAATTCAGACACCTAAAGACACAAGTTGAATGATCTCACACCCTCACAAACATCTGTGCTGCGGAGGATCCGACGACTGCAGCGTTAGCAAATGGACATGTATGTGCTTTTGTGGGCAGATTCTCATGTGCTCTAGTGTGATTGCAGTGCAGCGTGCTGCAGCTCTCTCTCTCTCTCTCTCTCTCTCTAAGCACAGAGCAGAGAAAACTGCCTCAATCCTATCAACAGACTTTACTGCAGTGCCTTAGAGTGAGGGAGGGCGGGCGGGAGAGAGAGACACAGAAAGAGCAAGAGCAAGAAGGAAGGAGAGACAGAGAAAGAGGGAAATAAGGGAGGGGGTGGTAGATGAATGCAAAGGGGGGTGAGTGAGGGAGAGAGAGACAGAGAGAGAGTGAGTGAAATAGAGGAAAAAATTAGATGGAAATAGAGTACGCCAGCACAGGATGCCAAAGAGAGAGCGCAGAAAGGCAGAAAAGAGGAAAAGCGAGAGTAAATGAGGAGAAACACAGCTCATACAGGGAAAAGGAGGAAGAGACAGAGGCAGGTGTAAACAGAAGAAGAAGTGGGCGACATTTTTCAGTGTCACAAGGGACGTTTAGCTGTGTGTGTGTGTGTGTGTATGTTGGGGAACAGTAAGGAAAGGAGAACAGATTGGTTTAGAAAACAACCACAGGGATGCTGAGGTACTGGAGGTCATAGCCTCAGCAGTACTTTTGGGTAGATGCCACACAGGAAAGATGGCGCAGGGGTGTGTGTGTGTGTGTGGGGGGGGGTGTAAGGACACAGTATTGGAAAGGAAGAAGAGTGTATGTTACATCTGTGTGGAGGGACAGGCAGACATGGAGGGGTGGGCCATGTAATTACAAAGGTCACAGAAACACAATGGTTCAATGAGAGATATCTCAGTTGTGTGTACAGGGCAGCTGTCATGATTTACAAACAGCTGAGTGAGAGATAAAGAAAAGACACACACACACGTGCCACTGCAAAGAGACAGACACGTTTTAGAAAGAAACAGAGATTTGGGCACAAATATGTTTGCAGAACCAGCCATTAGGAAAGGATTAGGCAATACCGACACCACTTATTTTTTTATCTGATACCAAGTGCTGTCAAAGCCTGATAATCTATAGACTAGACAATAGACCCATATCTATAAAATTACAATAAACATGATATATCTGATATATATATATATATATATATATATATATATATATGCACGTGTTATCATTTTTGCTATTTCTGAGAATAATCTGGGTAAAAAAAACTATAGCATTGCTTTTATTGGTAATGCAATGTTAATTTTAAGCCTTGTTATTTTATCAATATAAAAAAGCAAAAAAGCTAAAGAAATACAAATACAAGGAATAACACAACAAAAACAGCCTGCTTATTATCTGCATACAGTTCAGTAAATGAACATAAAGTTCCTATTCTTATCACAAATAATTCTTAATTATCTAATGTTAAACACGCTGTATTTCTGTGACACAGGCTATGAGTGAACGTTTGCAATTAAGGCATATAGGAGTTTATTAGCATAATTAATAATATAACATTCACCTATGCTTTCTTTTTTTCTGGATTTCAACAAGGATGTATTCCTTCTGTTACAATAAGGGTAAAGCCTTCATCTGTTTGGCGCCCCCCTGCGGAGATGTTCATAGTAACAGGAGAATGTGCTTCCATTCCTTAAACAGGCCAAACAATTTTAAGCTAATCAGGCAATAATTATTACACAAACATGTATTATTAGAATATGATGTTATGAATGTTATGGGTAAATGTATGAGAACATTTACACAAAAGCAGTTAAAGCAAGCATCTATGCATTACTCAGTTTTGATTTATCTACGTGGCAGTTATTTGCACATGGATTTATGTCATGAATGGAAAAGTTGTTGGGGCTAGTTGTCACACTTTTTTACCTCAGTCTGTTCACTGAATGTTTGTAAGTCATACAGGTTTGGAATTATATGAGGGTGAGTAAATGATGGAAGATTTTTTTATTTTTGGGTGAACTATCCCTTGATTTTCAGCTAAATATACAGCGTAAACAGCCGTGAAATACAAACTACTCTATGAAATAGCAAAAAAATGTAAAAGGTAACATGCAAAAACTATTACACCATTGTACTGCCAAACAAAACTTGTATATTGTATAATTGTATTATATTAACTATATTTTAAATATTTACTGTTTAAGAGGGTTTTGACTTAGATGTCTGAGTAATGCACTTGTTTTTGCATTACTCAGTTAACCTTGAAAATATCTTGGGTACAGCACCAATATAATCACAATAAAATCAACAATGAAAGATATTGTAATGCCAGCTTGCAAATTAGGCAACAATCACTTGCCATTATTCACAACAAAACAACAACTGAGGTACTTACAAGATTTGTCCTTCTTCTCCCAAATTATTTCAATGTACTTAACCTCATTAATCTACATGAATGAAAAACACACAATCATGTGTTATTAATCAAAGTTTTTTAAACGTCCCACTAACTACTTAAGAATAACGTTTTGGTATATATGATATACAACGTTAAAAAAGTTACTGCAGGAATGTTTTTGATAACATTCAGAGAACATTCCCTGTTAGCCGGGATGTCATTATAGTGCTCATCAGGAATGACTTGGTGAGTGTTGCTGTGGTGATGCTGCCAGCCAGAAGCAATCGCACATGCCAGTCCATATCAGCTTCATAAATGATCAGCTGGCACACAGCAACACAGAAGCATGATCAAATAGGTCATCTCATTCAGGCATGGTGCATTACAGCCCAATGTAAATGTGACTATACTATTATTCTGAAATACATCTGTTTCTAAACATGGTTTCAGTTTATGATTAAACAAAGGCTTTGGGGTGATCAGCCAGTATCAGTATATTCTTTCAGATACCACAGCAGTTGTGCGTCTGTAGTTACAGATGAACCTGTAGAAATATAATAATATAATAATATAATATAATATAATATAATATAATATAATATAATATAATATAATATAATATAATATAATATAATATAATAGAATAGAATACAATAGAATACAATAGAATAGAATAGAATAGAATAGATAGAAATAAACAATGCTGTGCAGCAATGCACCCTGTTTATCATACTTACCTCTCTTTAACATGACATCTGATGACGTCCTATGCTTTTAGGTAACGGACTATGAAAACATCCAGATGAATGTGATATCTCCAAAATCGTTTCTAAAATTAATTAGTACGCTTTAAGGAGGAGTAATTAGCATAATTTCACGCTGTTAACACGTCGGAGGAAAGTTTGGCTTCTGCGCGGCACTGCGCATGTCGACCGCTGGGTGGCAGCATCGCGCGCCGGCAAACGCGACCCGGTAATAAAACCCTGCGTGACGTCAGCGCGTCCTCTTTGCTCCTGCGACCATGGTGCGTAAAACCGCTCCGCGGAGTTTGTGTTTAAATCAGTTTTAATCCTCGGTTTGTGAACAACGTAGACCCCGATGAACCGCATAACGTTGTTGTATACGTCCCGGAGACAACATAAAAGACGATATGTTACAGATGTTCAAACTGATGAGACGATTATTGACATCTAGTAGCAGAAGATCCAACTCCTAGCATGGATGATTCCGTTCAGTCGCGCGCGCTTAGAAGTCGAGGTCACGATAAGCAAACAAAAGCTTTTTGTGTGTGAAGATTGTGATCGTGTGTGAAGATTGTGATCGTGTGTTCAATCGTGCATTTAGTTCAGACAGAAGCAGGAGCGTTTATTAGCACCAGCTGGTCCGTCTCGTTGAACCCTGAACTCGGGTCGCATGCGATCATTTAACGCGGTTGTGATGTGCGTTTTCCCGCAGGTGAACGTGCCGAAGACCCGCAGGACTTTCTGCAAGAAATGCAAGAAGCATCAGCCGCATAAAGTGACCCAGTACAAGAAGGGCAAAGACTCTCTGTACGCTCAGGGTAAGTGAGAAGATCCCACCCCGAGTTCACCAACAGCATGAATCGAGCTCGTAGGTAAGACTTCAGATGAATGACCTGAGATTGCGCTTCTTCACAGGCAAGAGGCGTTACGACAGAAAGCAGAGTGGTTATGGAGGACAGACGAAGCCAATTTTCCGGAAAAAGGTACGTCCAGCAAATGATGTGGCAGGAGTTTTCATAGGTTTGGTGTGGAAACTACATGGGGAAGTCGTGTAGTTATGGTTAGCTGTGGACCTTTGGCTTTGGAATAAGGTTCGGTGTGCATTAACTAGGTAGAGCGAACCTTATCCTGGTATATAATGAGATGTATCCAATGTGCTTGTTTGTAGTGTTTTAAACCTTGCTTTTCCTTGAAGGAGTCTTCCATGTGCATCTTGGGTTACGTCTAGGTGACAGCTGTGTGTGGAGAAACTACGATTTTATTCAATCGTATTAATGTGCAATTTGGTATATTGTAGAAATGTATTCTCTGTTTTCCGTAGGCTAAAACCACAAAGAAGATCGTGCTGAGGCTGGAATGTGTTGAGCCCAATTGCCGCTCAAAGAGGATGTTAGCCATTAAAAGATGCAAACATTTTGAGCTGGGAGGAGACAAAAAGAGAAAGGTGAGGAGCTCGCGTCAGCTGGCCACACTGGATTACACTGGTTTAAACACAATGTAGAAGTGTGTTTGGCACACGTAAAGTTTTACAGATGTTTTTTGATACACACACGCACAGGCTAACAAGTGTAAAGGGCAGGTTGTGCGGGTAAACTTTAATGGGCCGCACAGATTCAGAGGGGAAGAGACATGATCTGACAGTCTGATTTATTGCTCTGGTTATTGAGATCTATACTGAGTCTATATTTAATATATATAAACCATTATCTAACAGTGACAATGGGCTGGAAATCCTCAGTGCTGGACCTGTTTTATATATATATATATATAGGGACTTTAAAGTGTCTCCTGTACTTGTGCATCAGGCTTATTCAAAAGCTTAGAAGGAATGTTTTAAATGTAAAATGTGTGAATATGAATGTGATGGCTTTGGGTACATGGAACTTTGTTAGGTGTTGTACACAGTTTCTGATTAATATTCAGTAGCACTAAGAGTACCCGAACTATTAAACATGTAGCAGCAGGAATTATTTTAACCTGTCTGATTGTATTTGTGTTCTCTCTTTTACAGGGCCAGGTCATCCAGTTCTGAGCTGGGCCAAATGCTGCTTTTGTGGTTTACTATGGCTGTCAATAAAACTTGTATACAGTTACATTGTCTGACTTGTAAGCGTCATTATCAAACTGTGGTTAAGTAAGCCATGCACAACCTAGGAGTTGCTTTCTTAAACATCTGAAAGTGTTGCTCTAACAGCAAATCTGTTGTCTCATGTCACTGTTAAAGGTTGAACCCAATCCTTCAGCATAGTTTTGTGTGTGTAGTCAGAAAGAGAAGACAATGGGCCATTTGTTGAAAATTGGAGAGATTGCCTTTAGTTTGTTAACTGTGGGTAACGAAGTCCAGTTAAAAGAGCCAAATTTTTGGCTAAGGTGTTGCCTGATCGTTTTTGCTTGTCATTAGACCAAGCTGAAACAATTAAGAAAATTATTACATTTTATTGGCAAATTTGCATGTTGAATTGCCTGATTTTCAGTCATTCCCCATTGAAGTAAATAGCAAAATGTGTATCACTAAAAATAGCTGCCAGAAAGGGTTTATGGAGCAGCTTTGTAGAACCCAAGTCACGAGTTGGGGTCACCCAAGCTGCGTTTTTACCCTGTTCTTACCACCGTATGGAAAAAAACTTAAAGAGATCTTGATCATTTCAGCTCCTTCGATCAATTCAATGGCATTTCTCAAAAACTGGCATTAAATGTTTAAATCATGTAGACAGATGTTCACTGTTAAACCCTAATGGCAGTTTTAGACACAAGAGACCATTCTCAGAGCTGCACAAAGGTCAGCAAAAAGAAAGTTTATTTTGCTCTTTGTAAAAATACGTGCTTTTAGACATGCATATACGCTTTTGGCCTTTTCTTGGACCACCTCGATGGTAAAGTTCTCGACACGGGCAGGTAAGCTCATCCACGCCGGGTTTACACTGGCTCACAAGATGGGATGCTGGGACGAGGAGGACGGAGGTTGTACCGGGGAAGGGCGAGGCGGTCGGGTTATTCTAGGGTCGCAAGGTACGATGGATGTCCTCATGTCTGAGAACCTTGTATGTGACCCAGTAAAAGACATTGAAGACGAGGAAGCTCAAGGGGAAGACGGCCCGGGAGATGGTGTCGATCCGCTTCGCTCGTTCCACAAAGCGCCGGCGGATGTCGAACAGTATGTGGCCGGGCGGCAGTCCCGCGAACACGGCAGCGGCCTCGGAGAGAGGCCCGTCCCCGGACAGAGAGGAGTCCACCCCGTACCCCATGAAGTACGAGTCGTGGTTCTGCGAGGCTTGCTGCTCTTCCTGGAGAAAACCAAACCATCCCTCATGTAGTGACAGTATGAGACCAAGACAGTCAACTTGTGTGTGTTTTTCATACGTAACATCAATTTATTTTTGTCATTGTTTTGTGTTTTGTTATTAAGTTATTTAATAACATCGTCCTGCACCTATTCAGACGGTGGGCTGTGTTTATAATAATGATTTATATTTTTTTCCAGCTCTTGTAGCTTACCAGCAGTTGTTTAGACTTGAAACTGCACTTTTATGTTGCAAACACAGGTGGCAGTAGAGAGGTAAAGGTTACGGGTTGCAGCTTTATTATCTTATTCTAGGCCTGCTTATGGCATTGCATGAAGTTTGAATTGATGTAACTTAATCGTATAGGTAATACAGATACTATTTATTGCAAATCAATATACTAAATATCAGAATACATAATGCATAGTATGGGCGTAGTGTACCCCATGCATCAACTGAGATGAACATTTTATTAAGGTTCCCTCAAAAAGGGGAAAAATTATATAGATAAATAACTTTTCTCAAAGCCTCATATTGCCTCAAAACCTGCATGATTGCATGAACACGTGTTGTGTGGATACCCGTGCGCAGGCACTGCAGTGGCGTTGTGCATTTCTGCATGGCGTGTTGCCCGAGACGTTGTTGCTTTTGTTTTTCGTCTCTGTTCCTCCAGCCTGACCAGAGGCCTGAACACAACACAAAAACGCTTACTTACAAATGGATTCATCATTTATTCAAACAATAAAATATTCCCTTACCGTGCACTGCTCGACAGACTGGCTGCAATGTAATCATGCACAACAACTTAATCTGAAAAGGGGTCACAATGCACCTTAAAAACCTCCAGTGGGAGTGCAAATGTTTCCTATAACATTTCATTTGTTAAAACATAACCAAGCCGCCCATATCCTCACATCAGCATATTCAGCTACAAACCATAACTTATTAAAGTTCCTACACAAAAAAATAAAATCTATTTGTTAGTTTATTTATTTTAGTATAAATATGATTTGTTTGGATCAGCTTTCTTCAGCTTTTTCTTCCTTGTAACAGCCTTCTTTCATTATTTTGAGCTCTGTTTGTTTTCTGGTTACTTACCACACACACACTCACACACGTGTAACACAATATTTGTGAGAGATCAGCACTGACAGTATATTTGTTCCTTAGGGAAAGGATGTTTTTTAACGTGAGATGTGGTCAGTTTGGTGTTAACATTGTTTACAGGTCGTTGCTCTGGGTTACTGCAGATAAGATGAGACAATGTACTGCACTGTGCTGTATATGACCAAACAGCCCATGCTTCACAGTGTTACACGTGTGTGTCTGTGTACATTTTACACATTTGTACACGTGTGTACATTTTATATGTACATCATGCCTAAGAGCCTGAATGCACTAGTACATATGTGTGTTTGCATGTTACGTGCCAACAGCAGCCCTAAAGCAAATGAGGGGGTACAGCGCCACCAACTCGCCCACTGGGTCACACACACACACACAGACACTGTTGTAGAAATGCACACAAGCAGACTGCCCTGCAGGGAGATAGAGGGAAAATGGAGGAGGAATAGAAAAGGATAGGATGGTGTAATATTTATTCAGTCTGCTCTTTCTGCTATTCTGTTTTTACTTAAAATGTTTTTGCATTCTGACATTATTTACATGACCAGCAAGCCGATTACAGTTTTCAGGTTCTCAGTCCTGTATTGCTTTTCATACCGTAAAGATCTTGTACTTCTGAGTTATATATGCAGTGGGGAAACCAGGGCTAATTGTCACAAGAGCTATATCTCAGTAACCATATGTTTTTAAGTCAAGACCATTTACATAAATGTGTTTCCTCTTGCAATGGTTCAAATACCTAACCATTACAACAATTTTTGTGAAGTTTATCTTCTAAACTATCAGCACATTTCCTATAGCTGTTAAACAAGTACAAACATAATAAAATCACTTTAGCATCCATTCAGATTATAGTATAACAGTAGATTTCAACTGATAAGTTATAAAAAAAAAATTACAGTCAAATGTATTAACAAATCTGAGATTTTGAATTCTGGGTTTATTTTCAATTATTTAAAACTACTGTAGGTAGTTCCTGTATAATGTCAGAGTCTTTGCGTTCCACTAGTGTGAAGAGAACAGTATTATTTTGTCATTTCTGTGCGATACAGTAATCCCTTATGACAAAACCCTGCCTTCCCTCTGCTCTGGAGAAACCAGCAGACTGCTCTAATGAAAGATTAAAGGGACACTGTGGGTCTGCAGTGTCACTCAAACATGTTGCATATGTTATTTTGTGTAGGACAGAGGAAAGGTTCGGACTGGCACTTACAGCTCTGTAGCGTTGCTCCTCACGCAATTTTCTCCTGAGTCTGAAGAATTCCTTGTGCTGCCGAGAGACAAAGTTAACAGCCGCGTATTCCAGCAAAGCAGCAAAGACAAACAGCAAGCACACCGCCATCCATATGTCAATGGCCTTCACATAAGACACCTGTACACATACACACACAGGGCTTATGCAAATGAGCATCCAAACAGTGAAGATGAATACCACTGTGGAATACAGCAGTCCAACAGTACAGAGACTCTGTGACTTCCAGTGATTTATTTACTGTATAAGAGACTATCAACAGTTATTGATGGATAAATGGACGGATGGGTAGACTGGACACCTTCTCTCCTACCTTAGGCAGTGATGCTCTGGATCCAGAACTCTGTGTTGCCATGGTGAGAACCGTAGTAATGCCCAGCCCAACACGGGCCGGAGCAGCATCCATGTTGATCCAGAAGGAGACCCACGACAGGATGACTGTTAATAGGCTGGGGATGTACATCTGGATCAGGTAATAACCCATCTGCCTTTCCAGATGAAACTTCACCTCTATACAGGTGAACTTACCTATGAAACACACACTCATGACAGGCAACAAAACACTTATAACAACATGCTAACAACTACTCTGAATGCCTTAGTTTAACCATCAGTACTGCAGTGTTTCTAGAGCTGTACCAGTGTTGTAGTGTTTTGTACAGTATCCCAGGTCTTTCTTCTCTTTTAGGACAAACTGGGGCAGCATAAGGTCATCAGCCACTTGCACTGGGCCTTCATCCAACCACTGGAATATCAGATCGTTCATTGTGTAGCCAACTAGACAGAAAGAGAGAGGGGGAGTCATAGGCATACATAAAAGAAATGAGAAGAGAAAATGAAAACATGAAAAGGCCTTACAGCTCTCTAACTGCATAGTGCAGGTCTGTATGTCCATAGGGAAGTTCTTCAGATCCATAGGACACGACAGAATCAGAGTAAGTCTGAGAAATAAGTAAAAGAGAGTATAACTAGCTGTTTTGCCTAAGGTGCCCCCACAGCCCCATCAGGAAGAGTGTTCAGTATACCGCCGCTGTTCTGTCAGGTGTTGCCAAAGACTACATGTGCACATACATTTTACTATAAGAATCACTCACACAAATGAACAAAACCTACAGATATTATTTTCCCCAACCCTAAAAAAACATGAACCCAATCAAAATGAGTTATTTTAATGTATTTGATGATGCTAATATTTTGAAGTGATAATGTTTCAATGTTTATCACCCGTGGAACCCTAGTGATCCGTGAAATGTAAATGGTACATTAATGACATTTGAATGGTATTAATAAAAGAAATGATGAAGTATTAGCAATGAAATCTAGGGTAAAAACCTTTTATGTAAGTTTTATGAAGGCATAATCAAACTTTCCAAGTATCCCCTGGAAATGTCTTAAAAGGACAGTTCCCCCAAATAAATATTTTTGTATGTTGGTAACCAAATAACATTGGCATTCTTTTACTTTTATTGTATGGACTCATAACCACATTTCTCAAAATATCTCCTTTTGTGTTCCACAGAAGGAAAAACGTCATACAAGGTGAGTAAAGGATGGAAAAATGTTTATTTTTGGGTGAACTATCCCTTTAGTTACGCCCTGGGGTACATGTACACCTGGTTAGGAATTGCAGGCCTAAAGGATGACACATCAGCTTTGGAGCAGAGGACTGGGTTTGGGTCCCATCTGGATTGTTTAAAAGCATCTGGGCATCCTGTGATGCACATTATAAAAGTGCAAAGGAAAGTATCAGATTGGGTGAGAATGGCTTTGAGTCCCCCCAGGACTGCTTTACAAAGTGTGTGTGAGAGAGAGAGAGAGGGGGAATGCAAAGGAAGATGCTAACAGATTGAAGATGTGGCTACGCCTCGTTCCATCTATATACAAAGAGGAAACATGCAGATCCCGAGGAACATTAACAGATGTTCACAGATCCATGCAGACGACAGAGGGACCTGTTTGACAAATCCTTTTCAGCCTTTATCAGCCTCTCATTGGTACGTGTAAGCGACCGGAGTCTATTGAACTGATCTGCTCTAAGCTCTCACATTTCCAATGATCTATTGGAGTTATTTAGAGAACCTCTGGAGGGCGATATTGCACCTGATGCTGTACAGAACATTTCCGTTCTGAAAGATCCTGAGCAGCTTGTTGTCCGTGGTGACCTCGTGAAAGTTGGCGCCCTTCTCGTTGGCGAAGAACAGGTCTGGCTTCCAGATGGAGTCCAGCATGGATGGGTCTAGATCCAGGGAATCATCTGGATACTCTTTATAAGCCAGCCGGGGGTCGTTCCACTGTTGCCGCAGAAAAACATTCAGCCGATAGTCCTGCCAAGTTCAGGATTAAATCATTAGATGATTATTGCACAGATATGTTAATGAGTAAATGCATACACTAATTCTTGAGTATGGGCTGAAAACAGGCACAAAATAGTTAACATAAAACAAAACAAGCTAAAGTGTGAAAAGTTTTAAGTACAGTAATAAAGTACAAATTAAAGTACTAAGAAATTATTTTGTACAATATCTGCCCTAGTTTGGATGCAATCGTCTACTTTTTATATTGTCAAAAATATTTTTTTTGCTTATTACTCAATATAAGTCAATACTGCAAGATGCACAAACAATGTGTGAAAGATTATAAACATTCACAAATCTAGCTTTCACTTCTCACTTCAGTGCATGAATGAATCAAGAATATTGATTTTCAGCCCCACATATTAAATTGTCACTGCAGTCAAAATCTTACAGTTTTGAGAGCATTCAAGTGTTTAAAAAGTTTTGGCTTACCACACATAAATAATTCAGTGCAGTGGCCATTTTGTTTTTACAGTATTGCTAGCTGCTGCTTGGACTCACTCCAAAACACTCCAAAACTCACAATTTTTTAACCATTTGTGTGACCGAATTTATTGTGAGCTCACAGCAGGTATAAATAGTACAAGGATGAATTGAGAATGAGTTATTGTTTAATATTTGCTAGTTTTCATAAATAACCGACAGTGTTGACAAACAGCAGGTATACAGCTGTAAAACCTACAGTTTTAAAATGAACCTCCTAGTGATCGTGTTACTATTTTAAAAACGATTTGGTGAAAGTAAAGAACCTATATGAGATCAATATTATAATCAATGTTGAGATGGATGTCATATTGAACGTCATGCAGATTGAAAGGTCCCTAAATGACTCAATAGTGTTCTTTAGCCTTATTACCTTTTTTATGAGTACATTTCTGATGTGTGTGTGTCATTCAAAGCAAGGCAGAAGAAACTGAAGTAGGTTGATGGCTCCTCTTTTGCCTCCGTGTGATATTAATGGTCATTAATCTAATACAAACTGACAGGTGCTCCTAAGGAGACGTGTGTATTTGTTTGTTTGTGTGTGTGTGTGTGTATACCATGGTGGTCTCTGTGATGGAGCCGAAGCTGTTGATAAAAATGTTGCAGGTGACATTAACAGGAGGACCTGGAAATATGAACGATGAAAATCATAAGAAATATTTTAACAATTCTCTCTTTAACTCTCACACACACGCACACACTGCACGCTTGGATGCAGTTGTAGCAGCCCACTAACCCAGAAAGACTTTAACACAGACCAAAAGATTGAAGAACACAACAAAATCTTAGAGCCAAATGTATATCATAATCAAAAGAAAAAATATTAAAAATGTCATGTTAGATAATAAAATAAAAACGTCTCTTGAAAAGCATGAAGAGCATCACATTGTTTTCATGCCAAAGACCTGAAGATGCTGTCAAAGACTGTTAAAAAAATGACAATCTACACCAAAATGAGGCATTTTCATAAGCAACTGTCTGTCTATGTAAAAAAACACACTTATAGAACCAGACAACTGTGAAGTGCCTCGTTTACTTAAAATGACTTCTACAGATGGCTATGTTGATTTATCCGATATGTTTAATTAGCGCTTAGTTGCAGTGAAATGTCTGCAGTAAATATTTGATTGCTGTGTGTTATTTATTGATGAAACATTCATAACATTAGTGATATTTATAGCTGATCAGAGGGGACCTTCCCTCACACGCTCTGACAGCCACATGTCTGATGTAGAACAGACATGAAATATACAGGAGCTCAGAGACACCCACAGAGAGAGAGAGAAAAAAAGACAGAGAGAGAGAGAGAGAGATTATGAGACAAAGAAAGTGAGAGAGGAGAAAAAGAGAGAGAAAGCAGGACATAGTATGAGAGAAAAAGGGAGAGAGAAAGAAAAAGATTGGGGGAAAACAGAGGAGCACAAACAAACAAACACACAAATATAGAAATAGTGCAAATAAACAGGACGTATTTAGGTCTTTGGGTTAACATTTATTCCTCCAGACAGCTAGGCACATTAAAAGGCCCGGATGCCAGCAGAGGAACTGCCCCTTACAGATTCTCACAGAGGCTGTTGTGACATCTTTTACAGAGAGGAATCTACTGTGAGCTGACAGCCGTATCCTGTGTGTTTCTGAAATCATCCTCATCACCGTCTAGGGCTAAAATTCTCTGCTACGTTCTGTCTGTTTCTGCTCTGAATGCCTGTACGTTTCGCTTGTTGAATGTTGAGTCTGTCTAAAGGTGAGGATGGTAAAAAATAGACTTTTAGGCAGTTTAATGAGCTCTTATGTTGCTCTGTGTTTTCGATGGCAGCACTTTTTCCACGTCTGAAACTCAGAAAGGATGTAAATATATTTCTTGCTGAGGGCATCAAAATTTCACATTTTTGCAGAGTTTCTGCCAAAACAATCTATATACAAAAGATTAAGCTGCACCAGCAGTTTTTACTTCTGTTTTGTGTTGCACTATATGATGTTTTAAAATGACCAAAATATCATTGAAAGAAAGTCATGGAAAAGTGAGAATGAGAGAATGATGAGTAGTAACAGAGAGAGACAAACTTCCAGGGGCCCCGAGCAGTAAGACTTACTCATTACATACACAGAGGGCCCTATTCTCCAGTACTCTGTAATAACACAAGGGCCCTTGTTTATGTATCCACGTGTACTGGAATACAATGTAATGAAGGGCCTCGTCTTTGAATACCAACCAGAAATCATAGAAGAGACTGTATCTTAACCAACATGCATTCACAGTGACATATTTTAATGCACAAGTGCTTCACATACTATCAACAGGTTAACTAGTTGGACTATTTCAACATCATCAACCCTCTTGTAATTTTACCCCAACCAGAGTAAAAAGGCTTTAAAGTAAAATATTCCTTTACCAGAAAACAGAAGTGTTAATTGCACTAAAGCAGTTTGAAGTGGATCTCATACCTTTAAAGTTGGGTCTGATCCGAGCGTCATATCCTGATGTTTTTCCCATGAGTTTATCCAGGAAATCGGATGGTGACATGGGCTTCACCCTGCTGCTGGGAGATTTTAGCTCTTTACTAAACACACACCTGAGAGACACAGATAATATATACCTCAGATCGATCTACACCCATCCCTAACAGATTATCATATTTCATTTGTTTGTGGATACAGTGGGGTCCACATGTCTAACAATGCTTGAATATCCTCTGTCCAATGTGGTCTGGATTTTGGACTCCACTGTATCTGTTTGTGATAAATTAATAAATATTATCTTTATTAATTTATGAGCACCTGTTCCCCTTAACACTGTTCAGGTCTGGTAATCTGTGCAGTGGCAGTACAAACCAGCAGAACGGTGACATCTCTGCTGGTGCATCTCTAATTTTGGGTCGTTGTAGGTGTTAATATTTCATTAAGTTAGAGTTAAGTAAGAGTTTAAGCAGGAACAACAATAACACTCTCTCTCTGACAGTGTCCCCCACACTTTGAATCTTCTTCCACATTTAGAGGAATTTTCTGGCCCAGTTCCTCTTCAATTTTCCTGTCTGTTCGTGAGCAGAACTGTGTCAAATTAGATTTGTGAAAGTATAAACTCCATTTTACACAACAAACAGGGAATCAAAATAAGACACACAATGAATTCATCCTCAGGTGAGTCTCGAAAGCCCTTATTGGCATTCTAGAACAGACTTGTTCTAGATAGCGCAATAATAGGGAAATATCATTATGTGAATAGGAAATCTGTAGTTTCGGTGACAGTGAAAATGATTTCAGACAGAGCTGTCTCTACGTCTCAACCTCATATTTCAGAGACCCAGATAAGTAAAGCTAACAAACACACACACAATCACACAAACAGAAACATAAGAACACTCTCCAGGATTAAAATAAACCTATAACCCATGAAAACTACTGAACTGCCAAACACACAAGCAGAGTCTAGATGTCGAGTATGCACACACACACACGTTTACTTATCTATGTAAATGGGGACATTTCATAGACTTCTAGTGCTTTTATACACATCTAGTTATAAACAATATAACCTAACCCACAATCTAGCCCTAATAGATAGACGTTCTTCATTTTTACAATTTTAAAAAACTATATTTTTATAGCATTATTATAAAATGAGATGTTTTCCTTAGATTTGTCAGGGTTAATTTTTGTTAGGACTTTCAGGTACAAATTTGTCCCCGTTATATGGTTAAGTAAAACCACACACACACACATAACCCTAACCCTAAGTATAAAAATGTTAACAATTGAACAGGTCATTGTAACCATTTTACACACCAGTGGCACAATCACATGTTCTTCTAAACACATGTACAAACCCATCCATGACCTTTTAAGAAATGAAGACACCTGTGAGAAACGTACCTGATGACCCCTTCAAACATCCACCAGACCAGTAAAAGCTCCAGCAGGATCCTCCACAACAGAGAAACCATCCTTTACTCTTCTCTGTTATCTCCTCTGGTGTCCCGTGCCGAACGCTTAATAAGCAGATGTGTTTTGGAGAGGCAGGACGCTCATTCTGATGCTGTGTGATCTCTTCTTCACTACCATCTGACTGAGCAGTGCAGCCTCAGACAGGCTCACTCAGAGATGTGTGAGTGTAGGGGGTCTTTCTGCTTGTTCTGCTCCCTCTCTGGCCACACGCTTGCCCGAGGTGCAGTTATACCACAGAGAGGGGAGAAGGCAACAGGGCGTAAGATGCGTTTAAGACTTTTATCAGAAGAAACAACTGTGACACGACATTACCTGAGGGCTCCAGATACACATCCCAGGACGAGCTGCCACAGAGGGCAAACATCCATCCATCCAGCCTAACATTCATTCATGCATCTCTTAAAATATGCTTGTGATCTGCATCCTTGAGTAGTTTTATGACAATGGATGGATAGTTGACAAATAACATGGATATGATTTAGGCTAAAATGTTTAAATTGTATAAATGTATAAACAGTGAGGTCCAGTGAAAATGCTCCCATTACATTCCTTCCTAGTTACACGTTAATTACAATTTGCATTTTGAGCAAAATAATGAGTAAAAAAAAACTATTTTTATACACAAAAAGTAAATTCAATATATGTTTAATGTGGTCTTAGACTTTTGAACTGACTGTATGTTTTAACTGGCCACCAATCCTCATTTTAAGCATTTCAAAATCCCCTTTTAGCTTTTTGCAGAAAATGTAAATAAAATATGAAAATAAAAAAAGTTGTTTCTAGAATATAGCTTTTCAAATATAACATATAATAAATGTCAACAATAATGCTTCTAAAATATGGCAAAAACTGGGCAACAGTTTAGCCATTTTGAAATGTTTCACTTTCTCAAATGAAAGAAAGCTTGGCATGAAAGGAACATGAGTTGACATCATGGGTTGACTTTTTTTTTTGCTTGAAGCGGTTTTCTTCATAAGTGTTCAGATGTGCACAGAACCTTGTACCATTATTGTTTCAGAAGAACCCTACAGGTTTACACCCTAATATACACAGAACTGATTCACATGGTCTGACGGCACTATAACACAAAAGCCATGAAACATAAAAAATCAGAAATCATGAGACGAGGACGCAGCGAGGAAATAACTAAAACAAGAACAAGAAGGAAGAGACAGAGCTGCATGTGCATGTTGAGTCAGAGCAGATAACTAGGCCAGAGTTAATTTTAATGTATCTTCACTCCACAGTGAACCAAACCAGAGAACAACAGACCCAGTTTCTCTGTGAAATCACACACACTCAGCAGTCATGTCGATGATGTGTTAAAACAGAGACTTGACCTCAGGAGAAATTAGAGCTCGTGCCTAAACCGCACACAGCCTCCCGCTCTCAGTTTAAGAAACGTGATTATCTCGACCACTAATCGTTCACACATCACTGATTTCAACTCGTTAACACGTCATTAATTAGAGTTAACTCATTTATCATACAAAAATCTGAAAGAGTTACAGATGTTTCAGCACAGACATTTAAGATACGCAGGCATTCAGCAGTGAGAATAAACAGTTGATCTCTGATAACTAAGGGAGGGGGTGGGGGCAGAATATTGTGTGTGTGCGCACAGGGGTCACTACCATACATCTTCTTCATATGCTTTAGGAAAAGTCACAGCCCTGAGGAAGTTTATTATCTTTGAAACAAAAATTGCTCTTGTATCTGCGGAGCCCAAACATTCTCATTTCATCTCTACAGGCCGGATGCATCTACAGAACCCATCAAAACACACCAAATTACACACCACTGTGGAAAAAAACAAAGCTAGATTTGCTTTTAAAACCTACATCATGCCCAAATTCTGTCCTCATGATGATCGGTCAGGTTGCGATATGCACCTGACCTGAACAACTCAGCACTGAGAATAACTGAATGATTCAGAAAGAATTTGAAGAGCAGAAATGTTTCACATGACTATCGGTCTGCAGAAAGACGTCACACAGTGAGTAATTTTCTATTACCCTGACCTGTAAATGAGAGCACTGGTGCATAAGGAAACAGGTCACGTCTGTGGTAAGGTCTGAGGGCAATCGCAGGTGTAATGAGTCTTAACATATGAGATGTTGCATTTTTACATGTTTAAAAGCCTCAGGGTTACATCCCTGTTGGGCGTTCACACACAACCGAGGTATATCCTAAGGGACGCAAATTCTCTGGAATGTTCAAACACTGTGGAGCACAAACTCGGAAACGTAATGGCTATGCCGTCAGTCACTGTAAACTCTAGCACAACAGCAACTGTACATTTTTATTAATTGTATAAAGTTTAGATCTATTTGACTTGGCTCTAAATTAGCAAGGTTTGAAATTCATCTTGAGACATGGTTAAAAATAAATGTATTTTTATTTGGTTGAACCAGCTGTTTTGATCATGCAGAGAGAAAACATTGTTACCAATTGCCAAAGGAATTTGTCGAATGTCAGGATTTGATATCTTTTTGATGCGTCTTTATTACAATACACTACAAAAGTGGATCTCCCTGTCTGGTTTTGAGGCTTTGGAGGTGGCGTTTTGACAAGTCGCATTCAGAAAGTGAGATGTAATGACCACAACAGAAAAAAAACACAACACAAAATTAAATACAAACAAAGTGTAGACTTTGCTCAGTAAAAGTTGAGTGGTACAAAGTTAATTAATCCACGATCACGATGAAACCACAGCGCCACCTTGAGGCTCGGAAGCAGCACTGCATGTCCTGGTCTCACAAAGCCAAACTAGCAATTGACAGGCTGGTGTAAGTCTGCATGTGTTTGTTCTCTGTATGTGTGTGTGTGTGTCTTTTCCCATGTTCACTCCACATAGATAGATGTGGGCTGAATTTTCTTGACTGAATGGACAGAAAATGAAAGAGGGACTGAGATTGTTCAGTCTTCATGGATGTTAAAAAGCTTGGCCACCTCATTCAGATCTGCATGTTCCTCACCATCTTTGATTATCTACAAACACAGAAAATAAATACAAAACGTTACAGACAGACAGAATAGAGACAACATTTTTAAAAGAGAATCTATATACATATATATATACGTATATACGTGTGTGTATATATACACGTGTGTATAAATGTGTGTATGTGTGCATATGTGCATATACACGCATATACACACACACACTACATATGGTAAATAACAAAAGGTATATATTATAAACTGCATTGCTTTACCAGTTGAGCTACAGGAAAGCAGTAAATGCATAGATCACTGCTTACCTTCCTTGCAATGGGCATTCTGTTAAAGACGTTCCACAGGACGATGCCAACCACCACTTTGTCCCTTAGGTAGAAAATCACCCCCTTCCCATAATCCTCCTTCTGCTGGTTAGGAGGAGCCGGGGCTCCTGCTTTTACTGCCCCGGCAACTTCCTCTGTCTCGCTCTCGGAGCGGATGCCCGTGCCTGTGACCAGAATAAAAGGCAAGTTAAAACCTGTGAACTTCTGTGATATGCACAGACATACACAAAACTCTATTTTTAACCCACAATGCTTTGTTTGTGGTGAAGAATTGTGTGGTAACCCAAAGCGGTAACCCATAGCGACAGTGATTTATATGTTTGCAGATTTGTGTGTTTGGGTACCTGATTGCTCTGTGGCAGCTTTTGGTGTGTCCTTGGCCGTGGCTTTTGCGAACACTCCTACGGTGGGCAGGCTGCTGTCCACTATTCCAATGGCTTCATAGCCCACATCTGGCCCCAAATCACTCCTGTAGACAAGGACATATTGGGAGTTCTGTATTATGCATAAAAGTCAAAAGTACAGCAATATTAAAAAAATATATTACGGGGTCAAAGAATTCAATTTTTCTTGACGCATTTTGTTTTATTTAACATGAAAATAAATTGTAACTAAACTTCCAGAACCTCCACAGTGAAGAAAAGAGCATTTATTAAAACTAAGCTGTGTTTTCTCTCTGACATCAGACAGATCAACGTCATGAGCATCCACATTTATATGTGAACAAAGCCCATTGGCTGATTACAAACTTGGCTCATCCAGTCACAGTGAGAAAAGTAAAGATTTTTTATATCTTTACAGTCAGCAATAGTATGTTTAAGAAGTGTGTGTCATAAATGCATGTGTGCACATGAATACCAGAACATAGACTGGTGCCAGTAGGGTTTGTTGGCTCCGGTCATGTTCTCTCCAGCCAATCGGCCGCTGACCACCGCATGATCATGATGCTCCACACGCCGACGCCCCAGTTTGATGTCATAGAAACATGCAGCATCTCCTGCCTAGAATGAACACAAACCCAGAAGAACATCAGTCATGTAGACAAGAACAGAGCCAACAGGGAACAATCTCAGAAGGTTGACTAACGCTCTCTCCAAGTTATCATTAAAGTTCTATCCTTAGTAGAACTTGTTTTATATCATGAATGTTTTGCTGTGAGAAACACCCCACGTACCACCCAGATATTAGAGCGAGCTTGAAGCTCTGCATTCACGCGGTATCCTCCGAAATCAGAGTCCACCTCCAGCCCGCCTGATTTAGCCAGCTCCACACTGGGCTCCAAACCAACAGCTGCCACAATGTGGTCCGTTGTCACCTAAAGCAACAATTTGCATTTGAGCTGATGACATTAATTGTCACTATGTGGAAGTTAATATGAGCATTATACAACAGATGGTAATTAACTAACAAGACAAGCAGACTCACCTGTCGTCCGTCCTTCAGTTTGATCTCCAGTTTGCCGTTTTTGTAGTTCACATTTTTCACCACAGCATCTGTGATTACATTTACGCCCTCTACAAAAGGTCAGAGGGTTAGCTGTGCTAAACTGCAAAACGTCAACCTGTTCAAACAGGCTCTCTAAACACTCTGTCACTGTTTGGAAAAACTCACATCGACTCAGTTAAAGTCGATGTTTCTATCTCAGACTGATCAAACATACAGAGCAATGTTTCAATAGTGCCACTGAGCAAGCATTTATGCTACTTAGGAAAATCAACATACAAAAAGTTTCTTTACATTTGTCTCTGGAATGAAACAAATTTAAAAACAAGTTTAAAAACAAATTACACACAGCAGCTTGCACAAATGTTTCCGAATTAAATGGCTTTATATCAAACTGCTCACATTTTATCAAAAACTCATGTTATTAATGATCTATAGGTCATCCTTTTGTAAATTTTATACATTCTTCTATAAACAAAAGGATAAAATCATGTAAAACAGTGGGAAGGTTTTAAGTCAAGAAAAGCCACTATATAAATTCAAAGAATCTGTTATCAGTTTAGAGAGACATGGATACAGTGTTCACCATCTCACCTCTCCTGACTTTCTCAGTGGTCCAGTTACTCAAGTACTCAGGCAGAACTTTCCCCATGTTTCCCTTTTCTGGGAACATCTGGATCACCTCCAAACCAAGATCAGTGGCTACACAGAGGTACAGAGGAAGAGAACAAACGGGAAAGAATCAGCAGCAGAATCAGTGAGAGTCAGTAGCTACTTTCATTAACTAGTTTTTATATATGCAACACCAATCTATTACAACACACGGTTGTGACCAACTGTTTGGACTCACATCTGCGGCCGATGGCACATGCCAGCTCGCTTCCCAGAAAACCTCCACCGATGATTGTGATGGATTTCACTTCTCTGGAGATATTCTCTAGAGATCTAAAATCCTCAATCTACCAACAACATATGAGTTAAACTCTTGAACATACAGGGAGAACACAAACAAACTTAAAACAGAGTAAGTAAATATATATACACCACAGAAATTTCCATGACCAAATTTATGACATTGATAAATTTATTTATCAATGTCTATGCTTTGCTAAAGGTGTATGCAAGATGTGCTGAACAATTCCGTACACACTGTGAAGTCCTTTAGAAAGTATCTCAGATGCTTCATTGATCTGAGGTTATTGTATTAAGGTACAACAGCTTCCTTAAGATCAGGTTTTAATTCTTATGGAAAGGCAGTAGTGACTATAATAACTATAACGGTTCTCCTGTAGCATTGCATTAGCAGCCCAAGAGGTTGTGGGTTCGATTCCCAGGGAGCACATGTACTAAGACATGAATTCAAATGAATTCAGAACCTTCTGATGAAACTTCTGATTAACATACTTTTCTAAATAGAGTTGTCCTCTTCTTCACCTCCTCTCCTGCCCTGTCAATCACTTGTAGGTTTCTAGGCACCCCACCTGAAACACGCACACAACACACACTTAACTATACAAGACAGTCATCAGTAGAGTGTATACCCACGTGTATTTGTGTTTAAGTTCCACCTGTGGCAATGAGGCACTTTTCATAGGAGATCTCAGCACCATCACTCAGTTTGACTTTATTTCCCCGGACATCCATGTGAACCACCTGCAGCGCAGACACAAACACGTTCAGGGTCACGATCAGGGCGACTCATCCACACCCAATCATACATCATTAAAATACTTCTTTTGATTTTTGAGATCGAAGCCAGAATAATTCTGTGTGGACAAATCCAAAATGGATGCTGTGAATGGTGTCTGTTGTGATGTAGTTGTGAAACTTTTTTGAGGGAGCTAACTAGAAGAGGAGGAAGAAAACGCTTTTGTATAGAATAAGATGCGAAAACAGGACGACGTCTCCAATAGACATTCCATCATGATGTCTGTTATTATGGGACTGTCCGTAATGTGTGCAAATGCAAGCAGAGAATACAGGAAAGCTCTTTATGTGGGAGGGGAAAATTCTGCAATGCCGAAACAACCTTTTCCAAACATTTTTCAGTACGCTCTTGGTGTGAGATTCTCACCTTACGACCTGTGAGAACAGCCACACCCCCATTCTCCACCTTAGCAAGTTCTGTGGGACTGACGTAGAATGAGGGAGGCTGGAAGTAAATACTAAAAGAAATAAAGAAAGTAAATAATCAATTTCTGCAAGCAAACAATCTTAAACAAAACCGATAAAGGTGGTGGCCGGTTTCAGTGTGCGGTTTTGGTTTGATTTTCTGGATGGTTCTGACACACCTCCTCTCTTTGCCGTTCCACTGTTTAAAGTGTAGGGTTTCTGTGACCTTGGGGTCATCGGAGAACCAGAGTTCTTTAGAGAGAGGGGGTCGCATGTAGGGCAGGTCCGATTCCTCTGTAACAATCAACACCTGTATGTGTAAAAAACATAACTAGTCGTAAGTGATTCTGTAGGGTTAAACTGGTAGTTCATATGTTTTTTGAAACTGCAGTGGTGCGCTTAGTATGGAGCACTGCAGATATCATGTGACATCTTCTACTTTTAAATCTGAAATCCATAACTTTTGCCTCTTTACTGCCATTTTTGAACACTGATCTGTCAGTGTGTCGCTCAATAACTGATTTTTGCTCAATAGCAGATTTGTGTTCATTTTTAAACATAAAATTTACAGATTGCGGTGATATGGGATCAACCATAAGGTGTGACTCACCCTGGCACCAGGGTCACGTGCCCGGATGGATCGGGCTGCAGCGAATGAAGCCGTGCCTCCACCTATTAGCAGATAGTTGGCGTGTTCAGGAACATCTGTATGAGCAGCAGTGGGTTCGAGTGGCACAGCAGCAGAAGCAGGTTCAGGAGTTGCAGCTGGAGCAGGTTCAGGAGTCGCGGCTGGTCAAATAAAGAGAAATTTAGCACAGATACAAATAAACAAGCTCTTTTACGTTACTTCACCCCAACACTGAGTTAGCAATGTAAATAGACTTAGCATTTTTGCAAGATTATGTGAGTGCTCTCAGGAACACAGCTAGGTGAGGGGAGAGATTTATCATTTTATAGTAAAATTAGTACATATTTTACCTGAAGTACTCTTTCATTAAAAGGGGGTTTTAAGTGTGTGACCTCATACTATTAGCATTATTCATTAGCATTACAACAGTCACACTTCAGCAAAACAACCGTTCAGAGAAATGAAATGACTGTGGAAATACGGCCTTCAATGAAGAACAGACAATGAGGTTTCAGAACACAAGAAAAATCGTCTTCGAAAAAGGAAACGCCAACACAAAGACAGCTAGTCAAACAATCGAAAAATATTTGTAGCCATAAACATTAAAATGTGGCAATGGAAGGTTTTGAAATAGGTCCCCATATATGTGAAGTATTTATCACTATCCTTATCGTGTTTAAATGGTTCCCATCCAGTTAAAACTGGAGTCTTACCACTCTCAGAAACAGGTGGAGCCTCTGGTACTTGTTCAGGGATGGTTACAGGTGTGGGCTCTGCTTGTTAATCCCGATGTAAGAGGAGAGTAAAGATGTTAACTTCAATTTTCAAATGAAAAACACTTCTTTAACTCCTGGATTTCCATCCAGATGTGACAAGCTTACCGCTCTCAACTACAGGAGCTGCGGGTTCTTCACTCTGTACAACTTCTGGAGCTTCAACAACTGGTAGAGGGGCTTCTAAAGTGGGTTCCGGTACTGGGTCTTCAACAACGGGTTCTGGCACAGAAGCTTCTACAACAGATTCTGGTACAGGGGGTTCCACGGCAGGTTCTGGAGCTTCCTGAAGGGGTTCAGCCATGGGCACAGCTGCAGCGGACTCCACAACAGGTTCTTCAACAGAAGGTTCTGTGACAACAGATTCTTCAGGTTCCATTGTGGGGGCTTCAGTAATAGGCTCTAATTCCACAGAATGGGCAAAACACATAAGAACGTTTGACCAAAACAATCTTCCACTCTACATCCTTCATCTTTTATCACTCTAACCTCACTCCTGAGTTGCTTCAATGAAATTTTTCTGTAAGAGCATTAACAAAAAAATCCAAAGCAATTTTCCACTCCCACAAATGCTTCTGAAAAGCTTTGACAATGTTGGGTTTTACATTTTGGTTCATTTGGAGTAGGCTCCTCTGGCGAAACAGGAAGTGTAGACATTTTCAAGGATCAGAGATGAATATGTAGGGCAGAGAAAAGGGAAAAACACAAGGAAGAGGATGATGCTTATGGGAAGATGTGAAAACAACTGGTGAATCTGAAAGAGTTTTCATCCATCTACCTCAGTTGAATCTGTTGTGACCTTCCATGACAGGATCTTCAAAAAGCAAACTTCATATTACCATGACACACAATATATCTTCTTATGATAAAGTCTCTTCATATCAGTTTCTCTTCACATGCATGATGTTCTGAAATGTCCTCTCAGACTGTACTACCTTTATATTCATTTTTTCCCTACTACACCACAAGGAGATCATGAAGCTCTTCAGAAATCCAAAGCTCCTCTTGACATTTTTCTCCTACCACTCTTAGCGGCTAGTGCAGATGGCTTGGTATTTGCTGATTCTGCAGCTGGGTCCATGCATGTTGGTGCCCATCAAAAAGTCCAACAGGAACAAACGATAAACACTTTGTCACCAGAACCTGATGAAAGCTTCAGCTTCATTGTGCAAGCAAAAGACAGATCAGATGGTCTAAGACCAACAGGATGGTCTAACTGTCTACAAATCTTTTCAAACTTTTCAAAATGAACAAAAACAAAGCAGGACACTAACAGAAAGTTAGTGAGATGAGTGGTTAAACGATGAAAGAAAACAAGTGTCCTTGTTGTGAAAAAGTCTGGTGGATGACAGATGATGTGTGATACGAATAGACAACAGACTGGTTCAACACATGAGGAGAAAGAACTTCAGGCATGTCCACTGACAGTGAAAGAACTTCATAGAACATCACCTTAACCCAACCATGTCTGAAGAGCCCAATGGCAGAAAAAAAACACCAAAACACTTTTTAAACTTTAAAGGGCAGAGTTACTGATCTTTCAGAATAAAGACAAAGGCTTTCCCTTCAGTTGGTTGGGTGAGGAACGTCAATGGAGTTACCCACAAGGCAAACCACAACAAAACAAATGCTCACACTCACATCTGACATAGAGAAGACAGTTACCCATGTATAAACAGAGGTAGAAGGCCATGGTAAAAATGTAAAGATTATAGACACGGTTTGCATCAGCAGTTCCTGGCAGATGCTGTCCTACAAAATCAAAACTAGGCAGAAATTTAAAGTTAAAGAAGAAATGTTAAAGGAGTTAAACAGATTGTGGCAGTCGCATGCAAAATGCAGTGTGACAAGCAGCATGCAGGCTTGAATCTGACACAATCCATCACGTACACAGGGTGTTACCAGTTTTCTGTAGTGGTTAATACAATATCATGGCACAGGGAAAAGGGACAGAAAAGCAGGAAATGGTGACCTTTTGAAACAAGAGAATAAGGGGTGGTGTCCTCATCACCTGACCCCTGGTCAGCAAGCTCTTAATAAGAAATCACACTTATATTCAGGCCCATGTCCAACTTGTACTTAAGTTAATTACCCTGCTAAGCTTGGAAATTGACATTCAAACCCTTTTTTAAAAATGGTAGTATACACTATACTGCATATACTGACAACTTTTTAAAGGGTACAGGCGATTTTTTGGCCCTGAACTTGTACTGTAACTTTTTCCCCAAAATATTGCATAGACATTTGTTGGATCCAGCCTGCTAAATGCTGGCTGTTTTTGCAGGTGGTGATGGTGGATTTAGCAGGTGGATGCTAAAAGGCAAGAAATAACCGGACAGGAGAGGATCAACACAACAGTGCAGCTAAACAGTCTTGAACTGTACTGGGAAAATAACCAGTTAGAGAAAGTTAGGACTAAACAGCATGTTAAAAAACTTAAAATCACATTTGATCCCTGTATATAATCATAACAGCATTTATGGCAATGTGTGTTTTAATGCATTTCTATTTAAGAAACACTAAGTGAACAGAATATTTTTTATATATTTTACCTTACAATATTACCTAACTAAGGCTGCAAGATGCTTACATCTAATGTATGCATTACTTAAGCAATCAAACAAATTATAACTGCAAACTGCTTAAAAAACCAAAGTTACTGGACTTGACGTGGTTCACTCCAAGGATTCACTGAGATATTAAAACAGTTCAGACTGTCAGTGAGTGCAATTACATGCATATTTCTCTCAGTGTGATAAATATATATCACAATCAACATGTAAACTAAATGAAAGGCTCCCGCAATATTAATTAACACCCCAAACCAAAACAAATAGACAAAAAGAATGAATAAGAACATCACATATATTTATAACAATTGTAAATAATATAAATCATTATTCCCAAG
Source organism: Chromobotia macracanthus (assembly GCA_036877525.1). Classification (NCBI taxonomy): domain Eukaryota; kingdom Metazoa; phylum Chordata; class Actinopteri; order Cypriniformes; family Botiidae; genus Chromobotia; species Chromobotia macracanthus. The sequence goes on from JAZGTH010000010.1 coordinate 3,795,723, forward strand.
ACACATTTTCTACAGGGTCTTACATCCTGCATGTAAACGCAACATTCTGTGCATGTAAACGCACTCACTGAGCATTATCCTGCATTTGCCTTTGTGTGTCTCAAAAGTTAAAGGCAAATTAAAACCACAAAGCACATGACACATGACGAAATACTCAGCTTAGATTTAAAAAGTACAGAAAGAATAATCTGAATGCTAAAATGAGAATTCTTCACATAAGTGGCAAATTTAAACTAAGCCTCTTTTAACTCAACAGCCAATGAGCAGAGAGCGGAGTGCTCTGTGTGCAAGATGCACATACATTATATACATATATAGACTGAGCACTGAGGGATACAGTTAAATACAATCTCTCACCTTGTTTTGATCCTGCCACAACTCCAGCTGAAATACAAAAGACAACATACCACTGAATTCAAGGCAGAGTATGCAATTTCAGACACGATAGCCATAACAACCTAGGTTTGTAAGCATACGATTCTGCGTTTTATTCAGAGCAATCTCCAAAGCCACGCCCCCTCTAATAGTGCGCAGAGGTATGCAAATGCATAGTTTGACAGTAGGACATCCAATCATTGCATTCGGACCGAAATTAATGATTGGACCAACATTTTATGGTCCTACACGTCCCTTAAAAGATATACATTTATTATACCACTTATTATACAACATTTTATACCACTTTACTTGGTGATTGCTATCAGGATATTAAGAGACCTTCAACCAGCATAAGAAAAAATGTTTCTGGAAAAGAACGTCTACCTTGCCTTTAATTCATACTCTGTAACTAATTAAACAATCTAGCTTTTCCATCTCAGCATCTGATGTGTATGTGTGTTAGTTGCACATCCACGTGTGTTCACTTACCTACAGTCCCAGCTTGTGGCTCTTGCTTTGTTCTGCTGGAAATTTGCATCATACGCTCATTAAATCTTTCCTTGTCCCCTGAGACAGTGCGGTAGGCCTTCAAACACACAAACAAACAAACAACACTCACTTTGAATTCTACTGATCTAGAAATCAACATTATATTTGAAGAACCATTGAAGGACAAATGCTTCCTTTGATAAGCATAATTCTAGAAATTGTGTGAGAAAGCAGAAATATACAAAATAAACATGGGCTACTCACATAAACTCCTGCTCCCAGACATGTCGCTCCAACCAGAACATAATATAAGGTGTTCTCCTGTCCGCCCCCTCCTGTCGGCCCTGATGACATCTGGGCCTTCTGCATCATCTCCAGCCTTCTCCCATGTCTCAGCGCTGAGAAGTAAATCAGTAACACAATTTATTACAAAGCAAAGAAACGTTTTTAATACTTTTATTGAAACGCATTGGGTCACAGATCTCAAACATTTCTAGACAATTCCCTTCCTCAAGAACTCCAGCTACAGGGAAAAGGTTTACACCTGTAGGTGGTCATGTTTTATTGTTCCCATGGGTTCACTCAACGAATGAAAATTATTACAGAATAATAACATTTTATTACAGAAAAACACCTTTGTAAGGTTTTGCATATTGATTGCACTTGCATTTGACTTCATTCATTTTAACTGGCTGAAGTGAGCCGCAGAAACGCAAACGTGTCCTATAAATTGGCAGACTATAAATTTGGCTCCATACTGACCTTGGCCCAGATGTTATTGCAACACGATTCTTTAGAAATGGTCATATATCGTAAATGTATTATGCGCTATATTATATACTATATTATCTGTTGTAGTTTGACACGACGGACCAGCAGATCAGCCAACATTTAAACGGAGCTGATCCATGCACTTCAGTACGGTGTGTTATCGGTGCGACTATCATCATTATGAATATCTTAAACGGCGGCCATTAATCCAGTCGCCTGCTTTAAATGCAAGATCGCATTTAACCTGCGACAAAGAAACAACCTCGCATTTGGACAGCGAGCATTGAACCGGACCGTCATCCCACCGATGCCCAATGCAACCGTGCAAATGTTTAACGCATTCCCGGTAGACTGAAGTCACACACGGCGTTGAGTTAACAGGTGATCCGCAGGTACACCGGACCCCGGACGTCTCTTAACTTGCCTGATCTCCGTGCGTTTTGCAGACACAACGCGGACGAGGCCCGAGCCAGTTTGTTCCATACCGTCTTGCATTTAAACATCGCAGCACCGATGCGATCCGCGATACAGCCCGGGAAACTTCACCGCCACGCTTACCGAGCAGCACTCGTACAAGGCCGGAGACCTTCTCAGGTCATACAGCTCCCGCAGACGCTTCCGGTTTCCACTGACGGCCCGCCTTCTCCGTGCGCTGATTGGCTTCAGCGCTCAATGATTATTCGGTGATTGGTTAATGTGTCTGCCTGTTATAATATTTTGACGGCGATTGGCTGTTTGTAAGGCTCGCTTTATTGACGCCATACGTCGCGTTACAAGGCACCGCCCATTTCGTACAGTATTTATATCACACGGCGTAATTCTGACAGTTTTATCTACTGTTGTGTCTGGCATTTAATATGACGAATATTTTTATAATCCAGATAACACAAATATCTTGAATTAAAGGGAAATTATTACCACATGTGTTTGGCCTTTTAACGATTTACAAGATAAGGGTGCAAAATATTAATCATCATAGGTCTTACATCAATTGTCAAGAAATGCACCCACTCTGCTTTTTGTTTCATTTACTTAAAACAAATCACATGCCCGCCACTTCTTTCTCTCTTTTTCTAATCTGCACAAACACCCGTCGAACAATATATACATTAATTTATCATTTAAAACAAAAAAATAAAGCATGTTTGTACATGCAGTTCTTGAAAAGAAATGCCATTTTTAATGCTCCATTAACGCGAAATCATTCATACCCTTGAAGCGTCTGATAGACTCACAGTCTACTGACAGAAGGGGGCGGGGCTTTCACCGGGGGATTTTCCAGCGAGGAAAACAAGCGAGCAAGGGCACTTAAAAGTGCGCACACCTTTGACTCCTTCATAAACATACTTTCATACTTTCGTTTTCTGTCATGAAAGCATCGTGTAGATCACTGTCGGAACATGACATCCACCCTTCCGAGCGGTCCCAATTATAGCCAGCTGGACGAAACCCCGTCCGAAAACAAACATGCAAGAGGACCGTACTTGCTCCTCTTGGTCCTGACTTTAATACTGGGCACGGAGACGCTTGTCACGGCTTTTCTTCTTTATAACTTTTCGGTGGATATTGAGAGAGTGAGTACTTTGATGATCCTTTTCAGTGAAATAAAAGGTTCGTAAATAACAATGAGTTTTTCAACTTTTCAAGACGGGGGAAACGAGCAGAGATGGAGGATATCCACTCCACTGTCTGTCCGCAGGTCTCGCCCAAACGACGGATCGAGCAGGGATTGCGGGTTGCGACTTGTTCGATCAAGACCTGAAACGAAGTGCACAGCAGGTATTAAAAAACAAAAACATTTTAACATCGAGAATTGTAGACCAGATGCACATGACCGTAACCAGATCTGTTTCATGCAGATAATGTTGCTGGACATACAGAATTCCCTACTGCAGACTTTGGAAGGTAAAATGCATGTATGAAATATATATATACTGTGCTAGTTATCTGCATTACATTCAACGCGTTGCACTATCTATTAATTAAAGTAAAAAAACGCCATTTCTTTACAGAAAACAACATCACTGATGTTTTCAAACCGGCGGTGCAAGTCGGAGCAAAACAAGCGCTTGCGCAGTTTCACGGGCTGCAGAATGGTAAGAAAGTCGCTGCTTTGTGAACAACACACCGTGTAAAATGACCTGAGGATATTAAGGTCGCGATAAATCCTATAAAATCTCGCTTGATCGATTGATTCCGCAGACGGGATTCCAGCACTGGATCGTATCCTGTGGGACAACACGAGAGGTCGGATCAGCCAGGGCTTAATGCGCCTGAGCCCCGGCGGGGAGATAACAGTACCGCGAGGAGGAATATACTTCGTTTTCTCTCAAGTGCACTTCGAAGCGCACTTGGGACACGGTGTGTACTTTACGCAGTTTTTGTACAAAAGGACAGCGTCCTATCCCGGACCGGTGATGCTCGCAAAATCCGTAGTGTCCCCCTGCTCGGGTGAGCGGTCTGGTGCACAGCTTTATTCCGGTCACCAGGGGGCGCTGTACCGCCTCGAAAAGGGCGACAGGCTGTCTCTGTACGTGCTCAATATAAGCGACGTGCGCTTTCCCCACGAAGCAACTTTCTTTGGGGCATTTATGATTATGTAACTTTCTCTTTTTTTTTACAGATTTTGTATGTTTGACATCATTTTCGTACGTGAAAGTGTTAAATATGTATTCGTAAGTTTTATTGACATCATAGCTAAATAAAGCTGTCAAGACATTTATCTTTGCATGGCCTTTTTATTGCAATTTCATACATGGGGATTCGTATTTGTGCATTAAGTGTCCTGAGCACACAGAGCAGGTCATTGTAGGTAATCCTTGTACTATTTCTATTCTTCAGTTCTCACACACCTTACTGCTCAACTTTATCCAGAGGAAAACATGCCAGACGTGTGTGGTTTTGATATTCATTCACTACTTGCACAAATTGTGCAAGATTTCGATAAAATAAATGCAATCATTATGGAAAGTATAACCACATGCAACTGGTTGAGCTCCTACTGCATTATGTTTCATTACATGAGCATTTTAGTAACACTTGAAAATTATTTCCAGTTTGGAGAGGTGGTATCTGTGACACCTACGTGGAAAATTTTTGCATTTCCATTTGGTGCATATTTCCGTAAATTGTTCTTAGTAACAACGGCCATGCACAAAGAACTACAGATTACCAAATTGTTTGGTATTTTATCCAAGAACCGTGTCAGCAACACTGCATCATGTTGTAATGAATTTATTTAAAGCTGTCTAGAAAGACAGGCATTTCAGAGGACAAGACAAAATCTAACATTTACAATAGAAAAGATCACAGCTGGGAAACTTACAAAAACAAGAAAATAGGAAAAAAAAACAGGGCTATACAATGCTGAATGTTCGCCACGGGCCTGTTTCCCTGCCCAGTTTTGTTAATTATTTTATTGTCTTATTTTTGAGGCTCTTCATCAAGGAATCACTGCACTGGTCTTTAACACGAGAACTGGGCTCATTTAATATTTGGAAACAGTCCCTTAAGGCTGAGTAATCTTAGGGAGTAACTTAAAACTTCTATTTCATCCTATGTTTAAAACATATGCCCACACAAATCCAATTTGTGAAATGCTCACACAGGCTCTACAAAACCACTACTTAAAAATATTTTACACTATGTAAAAAAAAAAAAAAAAAAAAAAAAATACATTTGGGGATGGTCTCAGAATCTGCGGCGTTTATTGGCGCCAAAGTCGACAGGAGGTCCCGGACGAGGGAATGGAAGAGGCAGCCCACCTGGATTATTGGCAGGCCCCTGCTAAAAGACAACAACAAAAACTCACAAACTGTATTCTGTACATGCTGTGATGGTGTGTGTGTGAGAGAGATCTGTACCTCATCGGAAGCCATACTGGTGCCTCCTGCTGCTGTAGGATTCCCGCCCATCGGGTTTCTGTTCATGGTCATTCCCTGGCCTTTCACCCCAAGACACACAAAGCAGAGTTCAATTTAAACGGTTTATACAATTGTTTTAACAAATTATATAGTTTTCCTGTAGCTTAATTGGGGAGAGTACTCAGCGCAAAGGTTGTGGGTTCGACTCCCAGAGAACACACATACTGATAAAATATATAACTTGAATGCACTGTAAGTGGCTTTGGACAAAAGTGTCTGACAAATGCATAAATGTAAAAAATGTAATTATAGTCATCGCACCACAAATTTAGCTTTAGTATGTGTATTTATTGTTTAATCAATCAGATGTATGGAGCTGTCTGACTCTCATTCTCACCTCCCATATGCATCCTCATGTCCGGATCCCTCTGAAACAGCAAATGTACAAGAGTTGTTTATTTAAAATGCAGAAAACAGCAGGATTGTGGATGCTGCAGAAAATCTAGACTCACTTTCTCTGGGAAATTGCTCCCCTGCCCCTGCTGCCTCCTCATCAGGTCCTCGGTGTGGGCCCGGAGCTCCTCTTCTCTCCTCCGTCGCTCCTCCTCTTGACGCAGCTCCATCTGCTTTCTTTTCTGCACCTCCTGGCTGTGAGCCTCCTCCATTCTCCTCAACTCCTCCTGTCTGCGCAGGAGATCTGAACAGAGACAACTAACTTAATCACATGTTGCATGTCTTTAGGGGTAAAAGGTGAACAAACCTGCTCTAACGCAAAGAAATCCAACTAACCAAACTAACCAAATTTAAATGAATAGTTCACCTTCAAGTCATTCCAAACCTGTTTGACTTTTTGTTTTACTTTTGAGAAACACAAAAGATAATATTTTGAAATACACTGATACCCAAACAACAGTGGCACCCAATGACTTTCATTGTATTGACACAAAACCACTGAGACATTTCTCAAAATGTTTTTTTTTTGTTCCACAGAAAAAAGTCATACGAGGTCATACATACGAGGTGAACTCTCTCTTTAAAAATATAGTAGAATACTAGAAGCAAATTACTTATTTATAGCAAGATATGTTTTAAGCAGCCTGGAAATGATCCCTTGGGGTTTAACATGATAGTTTAACCAAAAATAAAAAAAGTCATCTACTCAAACTCATGTCATTGCAATCCAATGATTTTTCTATTTGTGTATACACTGATAAATGGAAATGTTCTCACCTTGTCTCATCAGCATGACTTGGTGCTCGTGTCGTGCTGCTTCCATTTCAGCCTCCAGCTTCTCTTGAGCCTCTTTCATGTTTCGCTCCACCTGGTCGTACTGCTGCTTCTCCATCTCCAGCAGGGCCTTCCAGCGCATGGCATACTCGTACTCAAATGAGCCCGGCTGGGCAAACCGAGGTGGCTGCTCGCGCTCCCTGATAAAGAGGGATAATAAAATGGAGTTGGTAGAGTGAACTATAATTCTGCAGAAACAACTGAAATAGGGATGACTGAATTATTCATATTTAGCTAAAAGATTAATAAAATGTCCTTCCTGAGACCGCTTAAACCTTTGATAACAACTAGGTGACTGAATGTTATCACTAACATACACAATGTATATGAGAACATAAAGATGATACTTACTTGTGGTACACTGGGTTTTTGTTAATAAGTCTCTCAGGAAGTCCCTCATCCTCATCCAGCTGTTCCATTGGCTCAACAGTAATGGGCCGCGGGAATCTGAATGAGAAATAATGTTAGACACTTTCCAGTAACATTATTCAAACCTTCTCAACACAGCAGGCAGACTCACGCGGTGAGGAGAAAAGCGCCATCCGAGCAGCGGTCCAGAGCTTTCCTCGCAGACGGTTTGTTGGCGAACTCCACAATGCCCTTTCCAGAAGGCCTGCCGCGATCGTCCACGATGACAATGGCCCGTTCGATCGGGCCGAACATGGAGAAGGCCTCCTCCAGGAGCTCATTGGACACAAACTGCGGCAGGTTCTTGACCGTCAAAGCGGCGCCATGTGTGGCAAAACGTACACGGATCTGCCGACCGCGGAAGACTGTGTCATCCAATTCTGCTTTTGCGATGTCTGCGAGTGTCTTTGTTTCCTAATGAGGGGAGAGAAGCATGAAAGGGTTAATGATGTTCTTGAACTGAGCTAATATTTAATACAAGACACATTGGTTTGTTAAAGAACATGTAAACCTTTAAAAACTGTATGATTTTTAAAAACAAATTGCAGTTTGTTATTTCTTTCAGCCCCTGACTGTATGTGAGGGTATGGATAAGTCTGGAAATTTTCAGCTGGATTTCACCGCGTTTCATCTTTTGTAGACATTTAAAAAAATGTAGCTAGTTCAAAGAAATTAAAATCTTGTTTATTTTTTTCTGTCATAATTTAATCACTTTTCTCCAACACAATGATGATGTTAGGCAGAAAATTACAGTTAGGTAAAGTAACATTAACAAAAAAAAATCCAGCAATGAATATCATTAATTGTTAATTTAAAAAAACAACACAGCAACAAAGACACAGCTGCAAAAAAAACAATGGAGAAGTCTCTCAGGATAGTCATTTTTCTTATATCCAGTCACACCAATTTGAACCGGTTCACCATAAAATCCAATTACAGTCAAACTTACCAGTCTGATGAAGCCAAAGCCTCGGTCCTTGTTGATGAAGATCTCAGAAGGTTTGCCATATTTGGAGAAGAGCTTCTCTACGTCCTCCTCTGTGGTTCCTGCGGGCAGGTTCCCCACAAACAGTCTGCTCCTCTGTGTGTAGGTCTTCTCTCCTGGCTTCCTGAAGTTCTGCAGGTCTACAGTAAAACCTGCATCTGCAGGAGAGTAGCTTCAGTCAATAAGTTTACATAAAAAAAACAACTCTCAGGGACTGTCAGACACCAAGAGAACATCATTTACCATATGATGACGACAATTAAATAAACACCTGCAATATTACTATATTACATTACTATTTAACATGCCGTTAAAGCTGCAATCCATAACTTTAAGTTAATTTTGTAAGTTACGGATTGCAGTTTTAAGCAGTGTTATGGCCAAGCTATTAGGTGAATATGAGAACAATCTCCTCAGGTTTAAATGACTTTTACATTATATAGTAAAGCAGAACTTCTTTGCTTTGCTTTTTAATATGATCCTATTTATCAGGAGAGCACCGATGGCCAGTCCATTCAGACACACAGTAAACTAAAAAAATAAAACACAGAAAGAAAACGGGCTCAACAAACTGCTGCATGCAATTCCCACAGTTCTTGTTCTCCTGGTTTAAACTTAAGATGATGCTTACTTGGGTTACTCTGATCTCCAGCATCTGTATGCTGGCCATTGCTGTCTGCTCCTGACGGTTTCCTCTGTTGTTCCTGCTGGGGGTTGGTGGGCTGCTGTCGGGGTGGACCGTGATTCTGCTGCTCTAAACGTGGTCCTCTGTTTTCCTGCATCTGTTAAAAAGCCCAATATCAAACCAAGACAAACAAAAAAAAGCTAAAACCATAGACATGCTATTAATGTTGGTACTGAATTCAGTTTGATCCGAAAGCCTAGTCAATCCAATGTATTTGTTTACCTGTTCGTACTGTATGTATTTTTTCATTTTTTTTAATTAAATGTATGAAATAGTAATTGACAAACGCCATTTAGTAAACCTTCCTTTTACAAAATCAGGTTTTAACTTGTTATTAGATATCTGTTACAAATCATTATTTAAAGTATTGGGTACAGAGTGCAGTCGAAGGCCTAATCTGTTCACTGAGGCTCTGATTTCATCAATGCTGCTCTTTGTGGATGATTAATAAATAAGTGCCGCATGAATTATGATTATTAATTGTCTAATATCACAATTAACTCGCGTTTGTGCGTTAGTAAAGCCCGGCGAATACACTAAACACAGTGAGCAGCCCGTCCTGATCTCCAGCTGATATATTCAGCTCATTTAATCCCGTTTATAATAATGCATTATGTGCATAAAATATTGTCTGAAAACAAGCATCTACGTACCATTAATAAGAGTATTTTATCCGTTCAAAAAACACACGCAGCGATGATCACAAAGAGGAGAGGGGCGGATCGCCGCACACCGCAACCTGCTGCCTGCGTTAACTGCTCATTGGCCGACGTGAGCGTTTCCGGCTTGAGCTTTGGCGTTTTCTATTGGTCTATTTTACGTCAATTAAATGACGCGTGCACGTTGCAAACGTTTGATTGGCCGACGTGGTTTTTAAACAATTTGGTCGAGTCTAATAGGTCATTGACATGGACAGGAAATGACGTAAAGGACAAGCGCGCGACATGGAATTAAGACTGGTGGCGCCGACAAGCGTCGAACCAAGAAAGCGCCGGAAATGTGGCGCAGGAATATATTCACCTATACACAACAACACAACATTTTAATCACTTAATTCATTTAAACAAACTGCATGCACAGGTACTTCAGAAAGGAAATGAATAGGTTTGTGGTATATGTGTATATAATCTAATATATATTATCAGGTAAAGTGTCATGGAAGACATCTATGTGTGCTCAACAATCAACAAAAATGAACCCAGAAAACAGAAAAAAACAAACAAATGGATCCTTTCACAGTTTCTCTGCTGGTCATGTACAAAGGTTGTCCCATACAACCACTGCAACAACAAAGCAAAGTGCTCTCAGATCTGAGTCTTCTTTGGATCCGATGTTTTAAAAAGAGACAACAGGGTCTGTCTGACGACTGGGGAAACGCAGAGGTTATTGTTTGTGCAACCAGACCAAACCACTTCTGTGATGAGTTATTGTGCCTGCAACCCTTGACTCAAGCACATTTGGCCCACTGACTGATATGGCATGCATCATCCTTTGTTTTTCAGCCCTGGTAAAATCTGTTGGAAAGAAAGAGAACATTGTTTTTTACTTACTAATCTTAGTTAAAGAAGTTTTTAAATGATAAGAGTGGGTTGTGAAAGCTATTTTGCAGCCATTATATAGGTGATGTAATGTTTGTGTTTGTCTCAATTAAAATAACTGATTTATAATTTGCTTAATATGTCCATATCCCTAACTTATACAGATTCTACGGAAGTTGGATTCATATGCAGGGAGCAGTCTTGCCTTCAGTACCACTGGAAGCATCCATATGGGTCCATATTTCCAGACTGCCTCCGCATTTCACCTTATAGGTGTTCACATTTTCCCTGTGTGTTGATGACACCACCTACTATAAAAACAACACTGAAATGCACCGTGCACATTATGCAGTAAAGTAAAATGCAACTTAAAAACGTACTATAAAACATGTCCGTCCAAAACAGTTTGATATCTCAATCACACAATCAGTTTTTAACTGTCTGACGCGTATTGGACAAATAACATTATTGAGCTGATAAACACTACTGTTTGTTTTCTGTAGATTTGTTCATATGAAGTCTCCTGCCATTAATTAATTTTTCAAACTATGAACTGGCAAATAAACTGACCGATTGCTTCACACATCAGATGGTCTTTGACAGTCAGAGATCCTTTCGTGTGGGTGGTTCTTGATTTTTTGGCCTCATTTGATGGTCTCCCTCTGAACACTAAGGGCAGCCAGGCTAATATCCCTGCGGACCAAAAAGTACAAAATATTTTTCACAAATGGGCACGTAAAATGGGTAATAGTTTATAAACACCAGTTAAAAGCCAAATGAACGCCCATTCAGAACTGGGCTATAAACCATTAACCATTTTATTCCTGTGGCCCAGTGGTAGAGCATGGGGATATCAATCCCTTAAATGTAATAAAAGTATTGACAAAATTGTAAAAACAAACAAACAAACAATAATTGTAAAATAGACAAGAGGCATGAGAAACAGTCTGACCTGAAGCTGAACATGCAGTTTTAGGAAACTGTGGATGGTTTACTTGCTACACTGTAGCCATTCAGATATTATCAGCGCATTCATTTATTTTTTGGGTTTACAGCTAAATCATATTTCATGGTTTTACCTATTTTCTTACGCGTGGGGTCACATATCACATGCACTTACTCCTCCGCATCAAAATCATTTCCATGAACTGAGATCAAACAGCTCTACTGTAAACTAAGTCCATAACTAAGTGTATTAATCTAATTCATCTGCTAATTTCATCATAAAATTAATGGTAACTTTGACAGAAGAAATTACATGTGATTATTATAGTTAAATGGTAAAGACTAATACCTGTGTAGAGACGTTTAGTCCTTCAAACCAGTCATTAGGAAGCTCTTTCCAGATGACTTTAGAGTGTTTTGTAAATTTTGTTATTTATTGTAAATGCTTTATAAATGACACCACAATAATGGAGGGAGTCAAACGTTCCTTAGTATCCACATGTACAACCACAAAGCCAGACCAACAGCCTCAGGACAGAAATTATGAATTATGAATGGGAAAGCAGGATCAGGAAAAATTGGAACCATTTGATGATACACAAAATAAAATCACACAGCATCAATATTTACAATAAAGCACTTAAAATATATGTCCATCATAATGAAAGTCAACAGCCTCTGAGCACAGAGAAACATAACTGTGATACTGGAGTAAACAGGCCTGAAAGAGGTGCCCCCAAAACTGCCTGCCTGTAAAATCTCTTTGGGGGTCTGGTTAGGTGTGAACTTTGGATGGTCTGCAAATACCGTGAAATACAAAATACAGATTTACCTTTACGTTTGCATATCAATAAATGACTAAACAAATGTGGAAATACAGCGCATACTTTTCTCTAAACACTAGCTGTCCTTTCACATCACTCTTTACATCAGATGTGTTTTTGCCTCCATCTGAGGCTTTTTCTTTTCATCTTCACACTGGTCTGTTGTGTGGGCAGATTTATGTTTGTGTTTTCCAAAGTGCTTCACTTTAGCTTTTGTGGTGTCAACTTTACCACCACGAGCTGAAGAGCAGAGGAAAGCGTCTTACAAAACACAATCTGTGAGATAGATAGATAGATAGATAGATAGATAGATAGATAGATAGATAGATAGATAGATAGATAGATAGATAGATAGATAGATAGATAGACAGACAGATAGATAGATAGATAGATAGATAGATAGATAGATAGATAGATAGATAGATAGATAGATAGATAGATAGATAGATAGATAGATAGATAGATAGATAGATAGGCACAGACAGACACATACATACATATCATTTCATATATTTAGGGGATTGAATTGTGTGGCTGATTATTTTTAGATGTTTTCTGTTCAGCTGTGCAGCTCCTCTGTTATAATGCCATCGTGTCTATTTGTGACCTGACCTTGCTGATGGATTTAACTGTTGCAGTCTAAAAATTCACAGCCAAACATCTGCACATTTTCCAGCATTAGAACAATGGGCCTGATCAACAGCAACATGCAAAAGCATATGTGTGTGCTTATGTGTGTGCTTGCTTGGGTGGGTGTATGAGGAGATTAAGGGGTTAATTACCATGATTTTCTCATTCTCTCTAAAGCAGAAGCTTATCTCAGCCGGGAAATCACTCACATAAGACAATCATATTACATGGATTCATAAAGCTCCGTGTTCTCCTAACAGTGTTTGAAATACATTTGCTACCATTTTGTGTTTTGATGTGTCTTCCAACAAGCCTTTCAAACAGATTTAAATGGATATGGAGCTCATTTTCAAATCCTGCATGTGTTGTGCTCTGAATTTGGCCAGATTCTGTATTGAACAACCGGAAGCTGATATACAAAAGCAAACAAAAACGATTTAGTCCATTTACGCTTTTACAGACTGTTTAACTCTTAAGTTATTCTTAATCACCTTGGATATGTTTAATGAGTGGAAAACTTTGCAAAGAAAGTGTAAACTTTCTTTGCAAAGATCTTGACCATCACACCCCATACCATCTAATGATCTGAGGTTGTAAGAACCTAACATTTCCATTCCTAAGCAACAAAAACGTTATTAAAACGTCATCGGAAACGTTGTATCAACATTATTGTCTCGTTATAAGACATTTCTTAACGTTTTCAGATCTTCCACCAGCCACTTAAGGATGACGATTTTAATGCAGACGATATATAAAAGCTCTGCTAACGTTACTGCCAGAACGTTTCTGATAACTCCTAACAAGGAGAACTTTTAAAGAACGCCAGCCAGCGTTACGAGAACGTTCCTGGTTCCTGGTTCCTGGTTCCTGGTACGGTTCAAGTATGGAAAGTCCACAAGTGAAACTAGGACTACAGAGCCCGTTTTCGTAAACTTTCTCTCTCCGAGGCATTAACCCGCTGTACCGGTTCGCAGAGGTTGTGGTCCACGGCTCTGTGCTCGGATCAGCGCTGGGAATGCGCGCTGAGGAGGGGAACGGAGAGGATGGCGGCGCCGGGGATGCGCCGCAGACTGCCGCTAATGTGTTTGGCTTAATGTGTCAGATCAACCCGCAACGCAGAGACGAGCAAACGCTTATCAAACATTGAAATGAACGGTGGCTGCTGGAAAACAAAGCAAAATAAAGCAAATAAAGCTTTCCTCTCGACATGACATGAGCACGACAAGTGCGCCTTCGGAGCGTCTTGGAAACATACCCGGTTGGGGAACGCATACGGGAATGCCAACTTTGCTGTTTTCCTGAAAATGGGAAGGGGATCAAAGGTGAAACTTTAAGGTGACATTGCTCTTTAGGAATCGCGATGATGAGAGCGAACTTGAGCTGTTTGGATAGTTTATCCAGAAGTAACCAGTGCCCCGCGGACAGGAGCGCGTCTCCCGGGGTCGCAGCCACCCTCGCCGTCGTGCTGATCTTCACCACCGTGGCTGATGTGGTCGGAAATCTTCTGGTCATTCTGTCCGTGTACAGGAACAAGAAACTGAGGAATGCAGGTGTGAAGACATTGAGATGTGAGGCTTATGTGGCCGGTGGGCTGTTTGCATTTCATTTTCATTTAAACGACGATTGAAATATAAATACATACAGCAGCATTACGTTATCATATGTTGCTCCCGGCTGCTGTTGCCGGTTTTAAAGGTGTTTCTCCTCTGATTTAGTAATGGTTGTTATTTGCACAGTTTACAGGGAGATGGTTATAGTATGCAGTAACAGTTTGCGTTATTCTGTAAGTATTTAGCAGACGCTTAAAGTGCATCTCATGTAATATGTGATCAGTGTGGGATTGAACCCATGACCTCTGCGCCGCTGCCGCTGCTGCTGTTCTGCTTGTTAAGATACAGACTCGAGATGAAGTCCCTGTTATCCAGAATTACATAACAGACAGCAGAAAACATGGCTGTTCTCATTTATTGTACGATGTGATATGTTGAATAGCTTATGATGTTTGTGTTCTTGTGTTCAATGAACTCTCTCTCTCTCTCTCTCTCTCTCTCTCTCTCTCTCTCATCCCTCTTTCCTTCTTTCTTTCTTTCTTTCTTTCTTTCTTTCTTGTGTTCTTGTGTTCAATGAACTTTCTTTCTCTCTCTCTCGCTCTCTATCCCTCATTCCCTCCCTATTTCTTTCTTTCTCTTTCTTTCTTTCTTTCTTTCTTTCTTTCTTTCTTTCTTTCTTTCTTTCTTTCTTTCTTTCTTTCTTTCTTTCTTTCTTTCTTTCTTTCTCCCTTCCCTTCTTGTGTTCAATGAACTCTCTCTCTCTCTCTCTTTATTTCTTCCCCTCATTCCCTCCCTATCTCTTCTTTCTTTCTTTCTTTCTTTCTTTCTTCTTTCTCTCTTTCTCTCTTTCTTTCTTTCTTTCTTTCTATCTCCCTCATTCTCTCTCTCTCCTCTCTCTCTCTCTCTCTCTCTCTCTGTTTCTTTATTTCTTCCCCTCTCCCTCCCTCTCCCTCTCTCTCTGTTTCTTTCTTTCTTTCTTCCCCTCTCCCTCCCTCTCGCTCTCTCTCTCTTTCTTTCTTCCTCTCTCCCTCTCTCTCTCCCTCCCTCCCTCTCTCTCTCTCTATCTCTCTCTCTCTCTTTCTTTATTCCTCTCTCTCTCTCTCTCTCTCTCTCTCTCTCTCTCTCTCTTTCTCTCTCTATCTATCTTTCTTCCTCTCTCCCTCCCTCTCTCTCTCTCTCTCTCTCTCTCTCTCTCTCTCTCTCTCTCTCTCTCTCTCTCTCTCTCATGTTGTTGGTATGATAATGATCATTGAGCAGCAGAACGTAATTTTGCTGATGATTCATTGTATCAGAGGTGGGGTCATCAGACTCCAGTGTGCTGATCAGGAGTATGTAAATCACTCTGGGAATTAGAATTTCTCTCTTGATTGGAAGACAGTGATTAATGCTTTGGGCTTCATTCTAAGGGGAGGGCTGAGGAATTATGAGAAGCACAGAAAGCATGTTCTCCTGTCATGGCAGTATTGAGCAGGAGAGAGAGAAACGTGTGCTCCAGTATGGATTGTTTTGCTCTTTATACATGCTCTGTCATCAGTTAAGACTTTCCATCTCAGCAGCTGCTGCTACTGTTTTGTCACCATGTATAAATCTCACGGTCTCAGTTTGTCTCCGGCCATGCAGTGCTTTGCCAGCCTGAGTTTGGCCACAAGCTGCGTTAGTATGCATGCAACCCTTAGCCCGTATGTATGCATAAAGAATAGAATTCCAGCATTGCTCTGAGACATCTCATAACAGAGACATACTTCTGCACATACTACACACAGGAAGAGCAACTGCACACACTGTTACAGTCACTGAATCCATCTAAATGACCTGGTTTTGAACATATCATTAAGAGCCGTTATTGCAGCTAACGGAACGTTCTCAGAATGTTCTCTAGACATTCTCTTAAAGTTATCAAAAAATGTTCTTACAGTGATGTTAGTAAATCATGTTTTAATGTTATATATCATATACATCAAATATGCTTAAGCTATTAGTGGAAAATCTTAAAACTCTTACAGAAAAAAAAATATAAAAATATAAATATAAACAAATCCACATGTATAAAATACGTTACAGAAAAAGATTTGTATAATGTTCTTATAACCAAGCAATAATGTTAATCTAAAAACATTCTTAGAACGTTCGAAATACCATTTTTAATGTTTTGTTACGTAATGGAAACGTTAGGAAAACGTTCTTACAACTTAAAATTGTTAGCGGGGATTGGGGAGGGTCAGTTTAGAATGCTAGATTCTGATAAACAATGTCAGAAACCTGTGCACGCTGTCCAGAATCCTGTAAATGGGAAAGGCACATAATGTGCTCATGTAGTTTTTGCGCCTGCTTTTCTCTATTTATGGGCTTTTAATGGCTTTAAGGACAGTACAGGCAGAGAGAGACAGGAAACCATTGGGGAGAGAGAGAAGTAATGAGATCAGGACATGACACAGACTCTTTATGCATTGTGAGCATTGCACTGCACTGTGCCACCATTTTTATCCTTTTTAATAGAAATGCATTAAATGCAGTTATGTTACACCTTCAATGCCCCAAGTATAAAAATCAGTTAATAAAGAGCTAGTTCTGTCCTCTAATTTGAGACTGTGTACAACAGCACTCTGTGTGATCTTGTATAAGTACTATTTTTTGAACAAAAAGACAACCAAACAGATTATAAAAGTGGTATTGTGCAATTGTTAATATAAGATCAGTGATCAGTTCTATTTCTGCTTGACCTGACCCTTAGAAATAGCTTAGGGTGCGCCTATTATTATTGTTGATAAAGTTAAAACATGACAAGCATGCTTAGGTAAATAACATTTTTAATCTATTTCAAAACATAATGCTTAAATGCCTTCCATGATAATAAATTGTTGTCAGATAACAAGGGTTAAGGATTCTTATTCTGGATTCTGGGTGGGGTCTTATTCTGGATTCTTAGACCTGCCTGAAGCACCAGCAGCCCAGCTGCCTCAAGTCAAGCACCTGAACCTTCCCAAATCCTCCGTCACTATGGGGTATCGATATATGACCTCACAGTAACCTTCCACTAGTAACCTGCAGCTCATCCATTACGCCTCACCTGACATAACAGCAGGCTGTGGCATTGGCACACACATAGCGCTGCTGATGGACAGATGGCTTTCACATGAGAGACAGTAAAATTGTCTCAGTGTTCAACTAAACACTGACATAGAGGGGAAGAATTCTTCTTTTCTCTTATTCTTCTCTTTCCTGTCCTTTATCTTCTCTTCTTCCTTTCTCTTCTTTTTATTTGATCTTTTGTCTCTGGGTTTAGTTTGGAGTTTTCTGTGATATGCTTGGAAAAAAAACGTATTCTCTTACTAGTATTAAGATTAATATCTGCTTTGCCCTTAATGTGACACCATGACTCAGTATGTTGTCACGGAGAAATGTGTGTGTTTTGACTTTTTTGTTGCTTATTCATTTTAGTTAAACCTCTTTCTGCACATATTTGTCTCTCACATACATACAGACAGGAGATTCTTCGATATGGACCCTGAATTTGACAAAGAAATCTGAGAGAGAACCGAGATGGGAAATGTTAATACTAAACATCCATGATGTTATTGGTGGGTTCTTGCTTGAGGTGTGCCCTAAGGCACAACAGAAAGTCACACTCTCATTGGACATTCTGTCTGTCAGTCAAGTCAACGGCCAATCAAATTTCTCGCTACACTTTTTGCAAAACTGATACATTTTTAACATTTAACAGGAAAATGGTCATTTAAATATCACAGTATAAAGATGCTGTTTAGCTTGAGTGGGTTTGTTCTGTCAGCTGGCAAAGACCCTGAGAGGATGGTTGGCTATTTATTATGACTGGCTGCCATACAGGAATAATTCAGCATTAAGTACTTATGGAAATGAAGGAAAAATACCTCCGGCTTTTCTCATCATGCACACACACAAACACAATAATATAGTTTGTTACCAAGCCCAGATATTTGAGCCTTAAATACTTTCTAAGGCTCATTATCAGTGCTGGGGAAGAGTATTATATAAAAAGTTACTTATTTGAAAAAGTAAGTCAACTGGTGTTAATTAACAATTTAAGTTAAGTTACACGTTACTAATATGATTATGCAATAATGAGCTTTAGAGAATGTTGCCCTGTTCCATCTCTGTCTCTCTCTTTCAATCTCTCTCTGCTTCTGTGTGGATATTTTTTTCTAGTACAGGGTTGTGGGGGGTTTTGGGTCTATTTACAGCTAGTGTTTATGTATCTAAGGTGCTGTATGTGTGTGGACTGACAGTATCAGTGTGTTGAGTGTTAGTGGAGGAACCAGTATCTCGTGATGCTTATTACCCACAAAGAGTTAAACAGAAGATGAGTAGCAGCTCTTAATGTTTCACACACAGGATCCTAGATATCAGAGAGAGCCATGAGGAATGCAGAGCTATAATAAACTGTCTGATGTGTGTCTGTAAGAATGCCTTTTACTATCCCAGCTAACAAGGTTATAAAGTTATAAGAATGTTTGTTTATAAGAATTTCTATATAGTATCCATTAAGTAACAACAACGTTAAAAGAACATTCTAGGAACTATTAAAATGTCCAGTTTTTTAGATGTTGTATTAATGTTTTTGCTTGGTTTTAAAAATGTTGTTCAAACGTGTTTTAATTATATAACACTTTAAAACATTGCACTAACAACTTAAGAAAATTGTTGTTGATATATATGATATATAACAGTAAAAAAGTCTGCAAGAACGTTACTGCAAGAACGTTACTGCAAGAACGTTACTGCAAGAACGTTACTGCAAGAACGTTTTTGATAACTCTAGAGCACCTTTAGAGAAGCCAATAGTCTTAGAATGTTTCCTGTTAGCTGGGTAAAATATCAGTTAATTCCAGCATAGATCCTCCAGACAAGTGGAGCCAAAATATCCATTAAATACATTTATCACAGCACTGACGCGAGTCTGAGATCAGGCAGAGAGCGTCCTCACAGCTGCTGATAACCAGAGGAAAGGCATCTGAATTGCATTTTTAATGGACACGTCTTAAACTTCTGTTGACTGCAGATTTTCTTCCATTTTAACTGGCAAACTTAGAAATATTAAATATTTTTATGTCATTACTCTTCTATCTTTCCTAGTCCACAAAAATGAGTCACATTTCATTACCTACACTGGTATTTAAATGAGAAATACTGACCAAATCAGTGTTTTAGTATTTAGTGAAAACAAAACATAAGTTAATGAAGCCATAAACTGAAGACAACCGAGATGACGTGTAATTTATTTTGGGCTTTCCTGGCAGAGAGAAGAAGACTGCACTGCATCATTTCCAAAGCCCAAACATGTTCTGATGGATCTCAGAACATGCTGACAGCTCTAAACATTTCATCTACTGGATTGCAGTTTGAGAAGGTTTGAGAATGAATGTGGATATTTTTGACAAGACGCTTGTCTGGAAAACAATCCTTCATGTGCATCCATCCTTGGATGTGATCTTCAGTCAATAACTCCCCTGTTTATTTTGGCCAGTGTCTTTTTCAGGTGTTGGAGTAAACATTGCCTAATCTCCTGAGAGCTGTTGATGTTGTAACTCAGCTTTGTGATGACTGTTTTTAACCATCTCTCCAGCTAACAGAAAAACTTGTATGGATGTTTTACATATGTTTCAATGTGTTTCCTCCACAAACACAGAATGTCACAAGATGCCTGCTTGGCTTCTGATTATGATGTTCTGGCTGATGGTTTGGCCACGGGTTTAATATTAAATCAATGTTGAGGTGCCATGATGGTAAGGACATTAACATTGGAATGGCCTCGATGATGTCACCCGTTAAGGAATGTCATTACAGGGGCGGAGCACAATAACACACAAAGGGGGTTTTATAAAAATAAATAGGGTCAATGTTGACATAATGTTGACATTAAGGACACAGACAGTATAAGTTTTCATTGTAAAATGAATATATTTTCATGTGACTAAAGCAGTTCTCTGAATCTGTGGCTCAGGGCAGCAGAATATATGTTCTTGTGTATAGAGTCTGTGTCATGAGAAACTGTGAGAGAGGGAACCAAATAATTAGTTCTGTACAGAATAATCATGTGGATTTATAGTGATCCTCAGGCATTCCTTCCTCTCTAGGGACCGACCTCATCTGAACCAGACAAAATAAAAAAATCCTGTTCTCCCTCTTTCCTTCTTTCTCTCTTTCTCTCTCTCCGTCTCCAGAAAGGAAACATGGGCCAGACATGACAGATGAATCCCCTGTGAAATTCATTACGGCAATGGCTTTATGTCCCTCAGCCTTGATGAGAAATGAAACAAATTGAGAACTTTGGTCTATATGTGAGCTGAATGAAAATTGATAAAGCAAAGATCTTATATTCACATCTTATCTCATGAGCTGTGGCAGTATGAAATGATGATGTACGGCTCCCTAAAGGTTTGATTCTCTCACTGTACCTCACTTTGGGTCACATGACATGTTCATCTCATATCTGCATGACTTCCTATAAATTAAAAGCAACTGAATGCAAAAAGACATATTCAAATGCAGAACCTTAAAGTCACCATGAAATGGAAGCTGATGGTCTTCCCTACGGTGATGCATATTTAAGTGGAACAGTGTCTGGAATGAGAAAAAACGTAGGGTGGGACTTGATTTTGTTCTTTGGCACTTGATTGGATTGTTGGAAGTTGGAGGGGTAGATGTTGCCGGGTCATTGGACAGTCAATATAGTCCCGCCCTCAGTTATAAAAATACATCATCAGGAGAAGAGATGTCATTTTGTGGGGGAGGGAAGGTTCATATTTTTAATGAAAGTTTACCAGGGCACATGAATTAAAAACATAATAACAACATGCATTTATTATAAACATTGCAATATAATGTAAAAATATTATATTTTAATACTATGGTGAATTTAACATTAAGTACTTAAGCAACCCTAACTAAATGTGCTTCTTTGAATTAAAAGGGCATCTTGCAGTTTTTAATATTTGCTTACAAAAAATATATATATTTTTTAATTTCTCTGACATCGTTGTCTAACGCCAACAGCACAGACTTCCCAAGCAAACTTCATTTTAAATGTGAGTGTAGTGACCTGTGTGCAGTCCTCTGAGTGCTTTAACTCTGTTCCCCTAACATTCATTTTAAATGCCAGGCTGTGGTTTGACTTAAGCACGGTGTGAAGATTCAGAAGTCTGAACTTAGTGATGAGCTGCAGGGCTCCGATTGCTGAGGCACTGCTCAATTTATTATTTTAAACTGGATTAAAAGCTGTAGTTGAGCTACTGATACCCACAGAGATTTGTGCTAGCAACGTCAAGGTCATGGATTCGATTCCAGGGAACACATGAATTGATCATATGTATAGGACCTTCAATGAACTGTAACTCACTTTAATGTAAACGTGCAAACAATATTCTTGCTTTTACCTAAATAATAAAGTAGTCACTCAGGAAATGGTTTAAGATGAAATATGATCAGCAATCATGAAATATGAGTTATATAAAATATATATAATTGGAATTTTGGAATTCCTTATAGAAAAACAAGCAGGATGAGCATTATCTCTGTACTTGTTGAAACACTAATGATCCTTCTAATGATCCTTCTGATACCTTATGCCGCATAATTTACAAATGAAGCGCTGCACCCTACTGTAATATTGACCTATCACCCATGATCAATACTGAGTTAGTTTTTACAACACAGTTTTTGTTTGATTGATTTGTTTATATATTTAAACATTTGCTGATGCTCAAACAGATGCTTTTATACAACGTAATACATGAAAATGAGGAGTGCAACAAAACACTTCATCATAAGAGGCAACAAGTGCAAAGACACAAACTTTTTCAAATAAAAACTATTTTCAATGATGGAAGTTGTGTAGGCTCTGGTATAACGAATGCCTGTTAACAGAGAGAGCTAAAGCAGCTCTGTTTGTCATTCTGCATGTGATGCTTCAGGGTTATTGGACTCGTGCTTGACTGATGGCAGGAGATGGTGTACTTCTCAAAGCATACGTCCTGTTAGCCATGGCAAGCTGTGACTGATTTCTGGCAAGCTGAGGCACTAATCAAAATGTCACTATAGATTTTAATGACGTGCTTATATAAATCTTTTATTATGCTAAGGGGGATATGGCGATGTGAGGTTCAGACTCCAGGCTGGTTTGGGAGGAGAGCTGGTCTAAAATCAGACTGTGTGTGTCTTTGTGCTCAGCAGTAAGAGGCGTTGTGGTTAACAAAAAATGGTTCAGCTAAATCTGGTGTCTCTCTTGGACGAAAAAAGTTTTGAAAAGAGCTTTGAAAGATTGAAATCTAAAGACAATCTGCTGTTTGTTGTGCACGTAAATGACTGTAGAAAACCTCAACTAAAATGATCATATGATAAGCAGGGCCTGGTTCTGACACACACATGCAATTACTGACCTCCAGAGATGTAGGGAAAGTGAAACAGCTATTTCACTGCAGGTTTAGTAGGGTACAGAATGATGGGACAGTAAAACAGACAATGTACCGGGAGCGTTGGCTAATGTTCTCTGAAAGTTCTCTCAAAAGTTATTAGAAAAGTTCTTGCAGTATAATTAGTAATGTTTTTTCAACATTATATGTTACTGGCCAATGTTCTAAAAACATTCTTAAATTGTTAGTGAAAAGTTTAAAAACATTACAGAATATAAGAACGTTACAATAAAAATAATGCTTTTGTTTAGTTACTTACTCTGAAACTTCAGAAACGTTCTTACAACCTAAAATTGTTAGGTGGGTTTCCTCGTGAATGCGACCTTCACAGAGAGTTTCTTCTCGGTTCCTGTGGTGCAAGACCGACTTTGATTGTGATGGAGGGGAATAGCCAATGAGAGTTCATGAATGGAAAGTGCAACCAAAACAAGTGTGACCTGATCATTGTTGGGAAGAGCCAAAGAATAATTGAAAACTATGAAATGAGTGCCCTTAGATTCCAGTGAAAGGCTTGTAAATGAGTTTATAGGGGCAGTTCAATCAAAAATACATTCTAGCACAGACACAGTGGGACTGCAGACACAGGCACAGCCATTTTTAATAAGACTGATGTGTCTGACTATCTTGAAGGTTTTTGAGATGGAACGTAAGGCTGAATTACTGAATTACTACACCAGAGCCAATAAGGTCTGTGAATCATTTTTTTCCCTGTCTTTGCATTTTGAACAGTTTGGAGACTCTGTATGTCTGCAGAGATGAAAAATTATAACAGCACCTTTCATAACTGAATTATAAATGAGACGCTTGTGTCTGTATTCTGTCCGTTTATGCAGTCCTGACTCTCTTACATACACACAAATACACTCTCTAAACACACACAGACTCTCTGTTTTCCTCCTGCTTGGTGATATCACAGACAAAGGAAAATCAGTAAATGAAATGTAATTGTTCTTACTATTTTTCTTCTTTTAATTCCCTGTTTATTTTACATGGTTTAATTGTTGACAAACGCTATACATTTTTACTGCCAAAGAATTAGCTCAACCGCTTAACAGAAACTAAACATAAAATCAGACAGCTGAAATGTATTAAGAAACACACAATAATTTAATTAAGAAGGATTTCAGTTCAAAAGTACATTGTAATAGTAACATGTACAGTAGTGACAGAGTCAAGGAGACAAAGTTACTCATATGGTAACGGGCAAAGGCACACAGCAGTCCCTGTGGTCCCCTAAAGGGCATTTACACTGACAACAATTTGCGGCGACAAAGCAACCGGAAGATTTGAGGCGACATGAGCAACAGAGACCGTTGGCGATGCGACAAAGTTGAGCAGAGTTCAGCATTATGCTAATGCACGATGACACAATGCAGCGGTGTGGACCAATGAGAGCGCAGACAATGGAGCTCATATAATCAACCTCATGTTACAACTGAATTAAGAATGTATACTAGCAACCAAAAGTAGTACAGTGAAATGTTACCTGGCTAACAGTTTTAGGTGGTAAGAACATTTCCCTAACGTTTTCATTAACTAAAATTTGTTCTGTGTTAATTTGTTCAAAATGTTTTTAAACATTGTAACATTATTTAAACGTTATAATACAATTGTATTATAGCCAAGCATTAACGTTAATACGTCTAAAGAATTGATTATTCATAGAACTTTCAAAATAACCTTTTCAACGTTTTTGTTACTAAATTAAAACATTATGGAAATGTTCTTATAGCCTAAAATTGTTCAGTTGTACAGACAGCTCCCAAATATGGTGATATAAAAGCAGGGGCTGGTTTCTGAGGCTGTGCAACTTGGAAATGATTTTTGCTGCACATGCATGAGTGTCTCCCCCTATAACACTCACTCCTTTTTTCCCTCTCTCTTTCCCTCTGTCTCTCTCTCCCTCGCTCTCTCTTTCTTATGTCATAGGCAATATCTTTGTGGTGAGTCTTTCAGTTGCTGACCTGGTGGTGGCACTGTACCCCTATCCCCTAGCTCTGCTAGCCATCTTCCACAATGGCTGGACAATGGGCTCCCTGCACTGCCAGTTGAGCGGGTTTGTTATGGGACTGAGTGTGATCGGCTCTGTCTTCAACATCACGGCTATCGCCATCAACCGGTACTGCTACATTTGTCACAGTCTTCGCTACGACCGTCTCTATTCTCGTCGGAACACCTGTTTGTACCTGCTTCTCACCTGGATGCTAACAGCTCTGGCCACCGTCCCTAACTTTCTTGTGGGTTCCCTAAGTTACGACCCCCGAATCTTCTCCTGTACGTTCACCCAGACGGCAAGCTCCTCCTACACCATCTGCGTGGTGCTGATACACTTTCTCGTTCCGCTGGGCGTGGTTTCCTTTTGCTACCTGCGCATATGGACTTTAGTGATCAGGGTCAAAGGTCGCGTCCGGCACAATCCAAAGGTTAGAGCGGCCGACATGAGGAACTTCCTAACCATGTTTGTGGTGTTTGTACTCTTTGCCGTGTGCTGGGCGCCCCTGAACTTCATTGGACTTGCTGTGGCAGTGAACCCTGCAAAGGTGGCACCAAATATCCCGGAGTGGCTGTTTGTTACGAGCTACTTCATGGCGTACTTCAACAGCTGTCTGAATGCTGTGGTCTATGGGCTGCTCAACCAGAACTTTAGGCAGGAGTACAAACGAATTCTTCGTGCTCTTTGTTCCCCGAGAGCATTGTTCACTGAAAGTTCCAGATACAACACAGAGGCCGCAAAGAGTAAACCGTCTCCAGCGCCAACCAATAACAATGTGAAGGAGGCAAATCTGTGTAAGGGTGGAGTGACACAAACTCTTTTTTAGCAGATCAATGAGATCGACCAATCAGAAGACACATCACAATATTACCTCTTCAGTGGTCCTTGTGGGGCCTGCCAAACTAGGACAGGCGTGTACAATAAACATTTCTGGGAACAGCTGTCAGCTTTCTGAGGTATTTGTTTCAGTGGATTTCAGTGGCAAACAGAGTAACAGACTAATGCAGACGGTTTGAAAATATGTACTTGAGTTCCCATAGAGATGGCTAATACCATGGCAACCAGGACTGGAAAAGACATTGATTTGATTCTGTTTGTCCTTTCTGTATGTATTTTTATTTATAAGGCAGTAGGTCTCTAAGGAATGGACTGGAAAGAAAGCTGTTTTTTTTTTGCAGTAGTGATAAAGGAAAAGACGGATGCTTATTAAAAATATAAGTACTCCAGATGCAGTGATACATTTACTGTATAATTAACACAGAGAACGTTTGTGATTTTATTTTTGCAACAAAAAAACATTTTATCCAATTGTTTTGATATATATATATTACATATTTGTCCTTATAATCAGAGTTGACAGTGGTCTATATGAGCTATAAACTACAAAACTATAAACTATCTTCATCCTGCTTTTCAGTCCTGTCATTCATATGTGACTGTTTCAGGTATCTTACTTCAATAACACACGCACAGCTATTTTCTCTGTATCTTGAAGATCTTTCTCTTCTCCCACCTGTTCGATTACCTTTATCACTGTATCTATTCATCATCTCACAGGCCTCTTCAAATGCCTCTTCTTGCTGTTGGATGTATCACTTCTTCAGACTCCTCCAGGCTAGACGGGGCAGCTGATGATGAACCGACTAACCTGCAGTCCAACACTTCTGATCTGTAGTTTTCACAAAGCAGCTGAAGCTTTTCTCCTGGATGCCCTACCAGGGTAACCCAGGACCAAGTACTGAGAGTGAAATATACAACGAATAAATAAGAAAATAAATCAAGAATCAACAGTAACTTAATTTGGCCTGTTTCATTAAAAAAAGCATGGGGTCAGCTGAATTTCTTTTACGTTAAGATAAATATGTTAAAATGTTAACTTCACAGTCATCAGTGTAAACGTAATACAAGTTGTATAAAGTGTTTTTAATATCACAACATACTTGTGTGTTGTAATGAAAGTTCAGGATCATTCATTGGTATGAATGACATTATTGTCGCTTGTAGCGCCCTCTGCCGGCCGCAGAGGCGCACACAACCGCTTCCGTCACGATCACGTGACAAAGACCCGGAAGTTCAAATCATTTGAGATGTCGCCGCAACAAATCATGTTCGGATGATTATTATTTCTTTCTCCACGTTTTACCTTTAATTAAATTTAATTAAAAAGCAATGCAACCTTACGAAAAGACGCCCGTGGGCTCCACGGCCGGACCCGCGCCTGATTTCAGAGGGTGAGAGGTTTTATTTCATGTACACTGCACGTGACCTCCATCAAAATCCGCCTCATCGGAGACACAAAACGACATAAAATATCAATATTAAAACCATATATAACACACGTATGGACTAGCTGCTTAGGAAATGTTTCGCTGCATATGCAAAGCCCGACTTCACAGCTGATCTGTATGCATGCATGAATAAAGTGGAGAAGGATGGACGGTCAAGGATTAAAACCATTGCTCCACTGTTGTCCTGAAGATCATGGATGTTATTACATCTTATTCCTGTTTAGCTATGATCTATTATCACATTTATTTAACCATGCCTCTCTCTCCTCCAGGAATGACGGCTCTCTCGTATCCGTTTTAAAGACGCTGCTGTTTTTCACTCTTCTCATGATAACTGTGCCCATCGGACTGTATTTCGCATCAAAATCTTTACTGTTTGAAGGTATGTGCTCCCAAATGCTGATCAGCCAGAGATTTTGTCCATAAGATCAGTTTTCCTAACACAAGTACACGTCTATGATCACACGGCCGTCTATTTGTAGGCCCTTGCGTGTATTATTTGTATATGCCACATGAAACATAAGCGGCCTACATGCATCATGTATTTTATCATGCTTTTGTGTACAATATTAGTCCAGGATGTTCCCTTTTTGTCTGACAGTGCAGTTAATTGTTAAAAGCATCAGTTTAAAGTACTGAAAAGTACTGTGTTAGTCTAAAGTACTGTTTTATTGCTTCATCACTTCTGTTTTATTTCTTACAGCTTTTCTGGGTTACTCCAACAATGACAGCTACTTCTACGCCGCCATTGTGGCAGTACTTGCGGTACACGTGGTTCTCGCTCTCTTCGTGTACGTTGCGTGGAATGAGGGATCACGGCAAACCAGACAAGGAAAACAGGATTAAAGGGGATGCATCAAACAGAGACAGAAGAGACAGAAATAAAGTCATACACATTTACACACCAGAACAACATGAATAACATCGTATGTGTATACATATGTGTTTATATATACCTGCCTTGTCAGAGATCAGATCTCGATCTGATAAAATGGTCAAGATCATGTTTTGGTCTGATGGAATTGCATAAGGTGTTAAAGGTGTCCTTCTGTTTTTGTGAGGATTAATGCATGAGCTCGTGCATCAATAGTAGTTCGTTGTTCCTGCAGTGTCGTTGTCCGTCTAATTCAGATTTCAGATAAGATGATAAAGCCAACTAGATTAGCTTATAAAACTCTAGAATTAAACTTTGTCGCTTAGTAACAATATGCAAAAACACAGATGCATATGGGCTGTAATGTAAACTTCCTACAAACAGCTGCACATTGAACATAAGCCTCAGCTTCAATTGAAATGGATCCTGTATGATTTCAGTGTTTTCCTTTAAAATCATTAAGTAAACATTATATCAAGTAAACATTTGGTTAAAATTTGTGTGTGTTTGTACCCATTTCCAAGATCATTTCATGTTCATCATTTTCATGTCCATTAAATAACAGTTAAACACTTAAGCCTAAAGAGTTATTGTATTGTCATTTTCCGATTTGTAAGTTTTGGTTTATAAATGTTTAAAATGACACTTTTCAAGTTGGGAATTTGTGTTGTGTTCTTTTGACTATATTTCAGTGTAGCTAATAAATCAATGCTTTATCTTACCAAACAATTTATTCCTGTCTTTTATAATATGCACACATTATATATAGGTATGTATCTCTGATTTTCTTCAAAGAAAGAGTGCACAAACTGTTGAAAATCTTTCTCTTCTCCCACCTGTTCGATTACCTTTATCACCGTATCTATTCAACACTCTCAGCCTCTTCAGGCCTGGAGTCCAACACTTCTGATCTGTAGTTTTCACAAAGCAGCTGAAGGTTTTATCATGGATGCCCTACCAGGGTAACCCAGGACAAAGTACTGAGAGTGAAATATACAACAAATAAATAAGGAAATAAATCAAGAATCAACAGTAACTTTTAATTTGGCCTGTTTCATAAAAAAGCATGGGGTCAGCTGAATTTCTTTTACATTAAGATAAATATGTTAAAACGTTAACTTCACAGTCATCAGTGTAAACGTAGTAAAAGTTGTATAAAGTGTTTTTAATATCACAACATACTTGTGTGTTGTAATGAAAGTTCAGGATCATTCATTGGTATGAATGAGATTATTGTCGCTTGTAGCGCTGCAGCGCCCTCTGCCGGCTGCAGAGGCGCACACAACCGATGATGTGACAAAGACAAAGATTTTCTTCAGTCAAAGAAAGAGTGCACAAACTGTTGAAAATCTTGCAAAATCAAGCTTAAATCACCAAAAACAATAGCTTGAAAAGCAGCAAAATGCCACTTTGGTATAACAAAGTTTTCCATGTCAAGGGTTTATTGTTAATTTTCTCCTGTGTGGTAAGGAAGGAAATGTGAAAGTATTCATAAAAAATACCAAAATAAAAGGATATATTGCAAATGTCTACAACACTTGTTTCTTTCTTGAAATACTTTTCCACATGGGTTGAAAGAAAAGACGAAGAGTCCTTCCTGTGAGAGTTGAAGACAGGAAGTTGTTCTCTGGTTTGAGTTCTCTGCGTAATTTTTGCCACATCATCGGTTCCTCCCACAGTCCAAAGATAAGCCGTTTAGATTAATTGGACATGCTAAATTCCCCTTCCCCGACTTGTGTGTAGATGAACTGCTTTCTGCCATGAATATAGCCTTAGTGGTTTAGTTGCTGGAGTGGCGTAAAACAATGAATAAATACAGAAATGTAACCATAGAGAAAGGCAGGCAGTCACAAATGTCCATGGCTTCCAAAGGAAGAATGTCTACTCTGACAGTGGCAGCTTTAAGACAGATGCACACGTTCTCCTTTACTGTAGTAAATTTAGTGACGACAGAGAAATATTAAAAAAAAACCTTCATTATGTATCTGTGTGTATGCTGTGGCAATATTACATGTAAAACAACCATGTACTGAATTAATGAATGCAAATAATAATGCAAAGAACACCAACCTTCTGTTGCTGGCTGATGTTGTTTCTTTTTTTACAGCATGAATGGAAAATGTTTGGTGACGTGGCTGCATTCTTTTGTCATGAGTCTTTCAAAATGGTAGTAAACTGTGTTACTCACACCATCCATAACATTCACCTACAAACACCATATACAGAAGTGGTTCCCATCCTTGCTCCTGAAGGGTAAGGGTACACATTTTGGATCCCTAATCAAGCACCTCATTGTTTCATCAGTTTAACGGCAAAAAGCAGTTAAACAAAGTTAACTATTAACCATTATGGGCATATTTATGGTGTCGTGTTACAGGGGCTTAAATTGGGAGTGGTCTCTGGGTTAGGAGGTACTTCCTGTATATGAGCCTTAACATTACTGTACACCCTTCTTCTGTTTAAAGAAGAAGTAGGAAGAAGTAGGATTTTGTCCAAACACAGCTCTGCCTTGAAACAAGAACTCCGTTTGTATCTGAGCTGTATTTGACGACATGGCAGGTAAGATTACTATTTATATTTGTGAGAGTTGTAAAAGTTTATCGTAACGGATTCTTGGAGAAATGCCAAGAAAAGCAAAAGTCTGTCAAGGTTGCAAGTTACTTTTATTGTTCTAAATCCTGCAGGCAGAGTATATCAATCGTTTATAATAATCCAGACGATCTTATCAAGAGTGATTTAATGTGTTTTATATGTGGTTTAGTGAACAGACTGAAGCACACAGTTTATCTGATGGGAAAACAATACATTCTAAAATTGTCGTACATTGTCTGACAATAATTACATGATTAAACTGAACAATTCAATAATTTTAGATGAAGTTTTGGAAAAACTTCGAATTGAACTGAAGGAGGGTTTGACCGAAGCCATCATCAAGAATCTGGTGGATGATCTTAGGAGGGAGGAAGTATTGAACAAAGACGCAACCGAAGAAATACTGCAAAAGACCAAAGCCCGGCCTGATCAAGCTCGAGATCTGATCGACAACGTGCAAGTGAAGGGAAGACTTGCAAGTGAAAAGTTTTTTAATAGTTTGAAAAAGCATGACAAATGTCTTTACGATGAGCTGCACATTTGCCGCCATTTAGAAGATTCTCCATCGACCTCTAGTGTCCCATATGAGGCACAAGGTAGTTACAAAACAAAACATGACT
This sequence comes from Chromobotia macracanthus, assembly GCA_036877525.1. Taxonomy (NCBI): domain Eukaryota; kingdom Metazoa; phylum Chordata; class Actinopteri; order Cypriniformes; family Botiidae; genus Chromobotia; species Chromobotia macracanthus. The sequence continues at coordinate 3,826,887 of JAZGTH010000010.1, forward strand.
GTTGACATCCTGTACAAATGGCAGCATTTATTTTTGAGTGACATTGTATAGTTTCAACTCAACTGTAAAAAATCATGATGTTATTTTAAAACTATATTTTGTTGTTATATTGTTTACGTGATTTTTGTTAATCTAATGATTGATTAGGATTCATCATGTCATGAATGTAAATAAACTCCTGTATGTAATATGAATCGCTGGGATTTTTTATAAATGATTCATTAATGATAATAATTAAAAGGTAAAACTACAATTCTCATGATGTGTGTTTGTGTGTGTGTGTATATATATATTTATTTAAATGGTGGCTTGGGTGATTTACTATACGTTTTCTATTCTCAATTGCATCCTCTTTTTTCAGATAAATGGAAAACTAAGGTATTGAAGAGTAAGAAAGAGTACAAAATGGACAGCATTCCACGCGGACTCTGTGTAATTATTAATAATGTAAACTTCATACACCCCGATGATAAACGGAAGGGATCTCATGTTGATGCTGGTTGGTAGCAGATAGTCATTTCTCTGTTTACAGAGAAACATACCTTGTAATAAACATAAAATAAGAAAACGTAACTTGTAATAGTTTTTCAGAAGAACAAATGCTATCAGTCTGTAACATTGTTCTTCATTATAGCTTTTGATTGTTGTACAGTAAGGCTATATGTGGTCATTTTGTATTATAAGTGTGTTTAAAAAATTTTTGTACTTGGGCTTCCCCGTAACAAATGATACACACATTTATTAATTATTAGACAATAATTAGGCATATTTTAAGTATTTGTACAACTTTCTGTGATAATTACATTATGAAAGTGCTCAGAAGGGTTTCAGTGATGTAAAATCTTCTGTCTTTTTTAGCCTCTCTGGAGGACATCTTTACATTTTTGGGCTTTGAGGTGAAGATCCATGAAGACTTGACTGCAAAACAAATAAAATGCTTAATGACAGATTACAGTAAGGATGCTCGTCTGAAAGACTCGGACTGCTTTGTCTGCTGCGTGCTGAGCCACGGAGACAAAGGTGGTATCATTGGGACAGATGGGAGAATTTGTTCCCTGAAGGATATTAAATCACCATTTAACGGCATCAACTGTCTCTCTCTTATTGGCAAGCCAAAAGTGTTCTTCATCCAGGCATGCAGAGGTTGTGAGATGCAGAATAAAATTGTGGTAGCAGATGCTTTGGGGGATAAACCTGATCAGGAACCCGACGTTGTGCTGGACAAACACAGCACTGCCAGAGATTCTGATTTTCTGGTTGTCATGTCTACGGTGGAGGGATGTTATTCAATACGAAATGAGACAAGGGGATCATGGTTCATACAGTCCCTTTGCCAGTATTTAAAGGATGGAAGCAAACAGTAAGCTCCCCACTCATCTTGCTGCTGCATGCAGTAGTGATTTCAATGTAACTTTAAAATATATAAATACTCTTCTTCATAAATTAACGTGGTTCTTTCTTCATTTTTAGGAACCAGGACATTTTGAGCATCCTCACTGAAGTCAACAGAGATGTCAGCAGGAAAGAGGGTTTTGCAGAAATTGATAATCAGATAATAGATGCCAAGATGGTACCAGAACCCCATTTCACTTTGACGGAAACTCTCATTTTCAGAGTTCCTGAGGTCAGTCCTGAATCCTGTTTTTCTTTCTTAGGTGCGCATAACAGAAATAGCAAATAACATTTCAGTGCAGTTTATGTTGTTATAAAAAAGATGAACTGTGTAAATGAAAAGACTTAATTAATGTAAGATATTAATATAAATTATAATCAATATATTAATACTGAATATTGTTCTGTTAGAAGTTGCTGACTGCTTAATAAACTTAAAAAGGTACCAGCCTTGGTATGATTTTACTTAAGAATTTTGTGCTGTCATGTGAATATATTTTTCTGCTCAATCTATCTCTATAAGTAAACCTTTTTTTTTCATCTGTGATGCTTTCATCTAAAGGGGCAGGCAAAACAGACATCATTACTTCCACGATGCTTCAGAAAATAAAACACAAAGGATTTCTTGTCTTCCAACCTGCTTAATGCATTTAGTATATATTTGCTTCTCAGACTGTAGTTTTACCACATAAATCATACTCTGTATTTTTATCAAGAATTTTGTGAGTTTGATTAGTATTTGATCATAATTGCTTTTCTGTCATGTCTTTCTGTCATTTAGTGTAGTTTATATTGTCTGTAACCATGTAACAGTTTGTTTAATAAATTGCAGCAGAACTCACTTAATTTTGTAGCCCTGATTTGGATAAAAGTACTATGTTTGCTTGGTACACGCCTGCTGACTACAACAGCCAGTCATGAAATAAATGTCACTTATTGCTAAAGGTTTCAAGCGTTGGACATTTATTAGGGAGAAACTCTCCATAATAATCTTTGACAAGCGATGGAGCTCAGTGAAATCATTACAATGCTTGTGCACAACTTTCCCACAGGTCAACCATAGCGTTACTGCACTACATAACCCATAGGGCTATTATGCCTGACAATACACTTTATTATAAAATAACGAATTTAAATGTTTTTATATTTATTCATGCTTGGGACCACGATAAAGCCAAATGAAAAATAATATTTTAAAATTAGTTTTGGGTTCAACCACAGTCACGAACTCTGCTGAAGTTCCCTCCGTCGACCACCAGAGGTCTCACTCTTCGGAGTTGAAGGACTACATTTCCCATAATCCCACTAGCCTAGTCTGAGTGCAGCTGCACCTGCTCCGCATTACCTGCACAATTTAAGCCTGGTTTAAAGAAACCCTTTCCTGTTATAACACTGATTCACTTGTTGTTAAATAAATTACACTTGGTTCCCTCTCAGTCTGAGTCTGTCTCACACACACAAATAATCAATTCAATCTCAAATAAACGATTCACATAAAAGAAATACAAATATAAAAAGCCTGCGGTCAATTTTGTTTTTAGATTCAATGAGACATGAGTGCTTTCCAGAACAAGTTCAAATCATGAGCGAAGACTCTCCCTCATACTGCTGACTTGACTATATGTGGTGAAAGAGTCATTAAAGCAATTCTGAGAAAGTTGCCCCCCTTGCCATCTTAAATTGTATGTCATATGTTTCACATTACAGAAACAAAAAATACTGAGTGTGTATTTAAGACGGTCTGTGTTGCATTCCCCAAAAGCCTTTGGTTTTTTTATTAGTTTACGGTTGTAAAAATTAGGTTTTGAAAAATCCTTATAGTGTTGTATTTAAGCAGTACAGCCTGTAAGAAAGGAGCGAGAGCTTTAATAAACTGAGACTGCCAGAAAACAAGAGACTGTGGAACAGAGAAAAGAGAGTGAGTGACAAGAAAAGCAAAGAAACGCATGTGTGGAAACACTGACAGCATGTCTGGGTGGAAGAGGGACAAATGGAAACAGGGAATTGCTAGAATTTCCTGGTTTCTCATCCACCACTGCCTGCCACATTCTCTCCATTCCACCCTCTTAGCTCACTCATGTATCACTGAAACATTCAGTGGAAACATTCATCAGGAATCCTATCTCATCTGTACAGTGACCACAGCGATTTCAATTAGGATTCCATTTAAAACATTGTACTTCTCAGATCTTAGATTTTAAGAAAGCTTCTGTAATATGGCCCTTGAACTTTAATGTTGACAATCTGTGGTAAAGCGCTCTACTGCCTAAAGCCAGCTGTAGATTGTCAACATTATGGAGTTTATGCTTATAGTGAAAGCTGTGACATATAAGGTCTTATCTCATTCACTTTAGAGCTGCAATCCTTAAAAGTTTTGGTTAAAAATAAAAGTTTTTAAGCAAGTATCCACATTCAAAAACAATGTTATTAACCTGCAATTTTAGGTTTCAAGCAGAGGTGGCGGTAGAGAGGCAAAAGTTACAGATTGTAGCTTTAAGGGGCAAGTCAAAAGTTTGTCAAGTGCGTATATGTTTATTTTTTGACTCCCACAGGCATTATCTAAACTTGAGAAAGGCACTTAACCTCAGGTTTTTACCAGGGGATTGTCCCCTGTATTGTATTTCACTACGTATAAGTGCTTACCTCTTGTTTTCTTCTGTTTCTGAGAGAGTAGATGACTTTCCATTAATTCATTATAGAGATCAGCAAGAAGTGTTTCTGTAGTTCAATAATTGGTAGAAGGTTTCAGTGCGAAAATTGTGGGTTGGGTTGTTTTTTTCCCCAGAAATCAAATGCTGATTAAAAAAATATACTTTGAACACTTTAAAGCTGCAATCATAACTTTTGCCTCCCTACTGCCATATGTTTGAAACATAAAATTGCAGGGTACTTACAGAGTTATTTTCTTAAGGTGTAGATGTAGATGAAGTTTAAACTTTCAAAAACAACTAGAACAAGCTTCAACGGCTGCACCATGTACAGTATCGAGACATGCGATATAGTAGCCAGATCTTCTTCCTTCTGTTTACAGACAGACGTTTCCCACAAAACCGTACAAGCCAGCTCAAAAAATAAATGATTATAAACTTCAATGTGCCGAACACTGATCTGTCATGTACTTGCTCAAAAACTGTTTTTTGTTCATTTTTTAAAAAGTTCAGACTGCAGCTTTAAAGACGGTCTGGCAAATGCATACATGTGACATCACACAGAAGTAGAAAAGCAGCAGAAAATGTGTGAACAAAAATGGGAGGTCAGACTGAAACAGTGCAGCAGGGAGCACAGCAGCTCTTTCCCCACAGCATGGGGGCCATTACACATAAATAGGACAAGGATAGCTGCTGTTATCCAACTGTTCCTCAGACATAGCAGTCCTGACCTGAAATCAACACAGAACATGGTGGAACCACTACCAGTTTCTCTATTTCTGTGTCACTCCACCCACTAACCACCCACTCCCCAGACACACAGAGATGACGGAGATATTTTATGTATTTGTGCGTCACAATTACAATTATTAATCCATGTGTGTGTGTGTGTATCTGAGGGTGCATATGTGTTTGAGTTTAGGGGTGGGTTTGTGTGTGTCTTCCCCTATTATTCTCTGTGACTCAGCCCGTCGTGTAAACACACATACAGAGAGGTGAGAGGATGTTGTATAATCCTCCCCATTTCCTGTGTGTATATGAAAGCGGTTCTCCACAATCAAACAATACATGTCCTCGTTAAGGTCAAGAAGTCTTGACCAAAAGTACATGATTTATGAACATGCACGGACATGCAACGAATGCTCACATGCACTGAATAATGTCCATAAATCTCTGAAGTGTATTCAGACTCATAGCTACATGCATCAGTTCCAGCTAATCTGAACTTTAATAAAGCATACCAACCTCATCGACCTCAGTCATAAATAATGAATCATTCATTATCCCATTATGAGTGTTTTTAACATTTTTCAGGCCAATGACTCCTTCGTGGACAGAAAGATGAAGCAGAGACCCTGTTACATTGTGTGAAACTGGTTTGCATTTTAAGCCTGGCCTATAGTAACAGTCATATAGTCCTACAAGAATGTATATTTTTTCAAGTTTACAATGTAGAGGTCTTAAAATAATCATTATTGGTGTAGAAAGTCTAACTCTGGATTAAATTTCAATTTTATTGAAAACCTTCATGTGGGAGGGACAATAAAACATTTATTTCACACATATCACCACTG